>VZQC01002915.1:2041118-2448446 GCA_009823505.1 Rhizomys pruinosus
TATATATTATTGTATGTATGTGTGAGTAACATTTTGTATAATCTATTTATCCCTTGACCGATACTTTGGGTTAATTCAACCTTTGGGTTATTGTGAATAATGGTGCCATGGATATCCATGTATGGGTGTCTCTCTAAGACTGGCCTCCAATCTTTTTGAATGCCTATCAGAAGTAGACTTGTTAGATCATATACTATTTTTTAATGTTTCTGAGAATGCTGCTTTCCATAGAAGCTGCAACGTTTTACATTCCTACCAGCAGTGTTCTGCTACCTCCACCTTCTCACCAGCACTTGGTGCTTCTATGTTCTGATAGTAGCCATTCGATGTGTGTATGAGGTCATATCTTAGAGACATTATGACTTGCAGTTCCCTAATGGTAGTGATGCTGAGGATGTTTCCATGTGCTTACAGGCCATCAGAATTACTTTGTGAACACTCTTTGACTTCAGACTCCAAGCTGCTAAGCTTGTCCTGCTCTCCTGAGACTTTGGGGTTCTGTCATATCTGCAGTTCTTGCTTAAAAGGATGCATAGATTAAGACAAGTAGGGCCGAGGGGATGACGATGGGGGCGGTGCAGTGTCAGTGATGGTGTAGTGTGTGAATGAAAGTGTGTGGTCCACGGGTAGCGAGTGAGAACAGAGAACAGAAGATAGAGGAACATGCCAGGCTGCAGGGGCTGTGCTTGCTCTGGGCAGGACATCTTGCTTTGGTTTATTTCTGGTGGCAGCTGTTCTCCTTCCCTGACCTCCAAGGGTGACGCTGTTTGAATTTGGATTTGTCAGGGAAGCTGTGAACAAACTGGGATGTTTTCCCTCTGATGAGCTGCCGTTGCCAAATTTCAGAATGACTACTCCAGCCGAAGTTCCTGATAGCAAACACACACTGCTTCCCTGTGCCAGGCACCTGAGATAGGAGGGGAGGAATCAGAGATACCTTACAGTGAGGCAGTTTCTTGTACCCAAGAAGAGGTCTACACTAACTGCTGGGGGTCTTTGAACACATCTCAGTCCTTACGTTAGGAGAAGCCAGGCACAAGAGTGAGGGAGAGGGAAATCTGCACCCCCAAGTGCCACCCATGGCCCACCCAGTTGTTGAAGGCCCCTCTCTTGCCCCATGTGTGCTTGTCAGTGGGCATAGGTGCCACCCTTCAAGTGCTGACCCACCAATGGAGGGTGGATAGTAAATTCTCTGCACTCTACTGGGATCAAGGTGGTCAATTCACTTGCAGCTGATCTCTTAAGAGCAGCCATAATAGTGAGCTTTCCTCTGCCACTGGAACGAGAAAGTGATCACTCAGGGGCATACTTTCTCTCCCAAGTCTCTCTGATCATTCTATATATTCCTGGTATAAAGTGTTCCTCTTTCTAGTTGTCCCCATGAAAGAGGCAATATAGCTGGATGGCTGAATTGGGTTGACTAATGTCCTCACTGAGGTCATGTCCATGTGGAAAATCAGAATGTGGCCTTATTTGAAAACAGTGCCTTTGCAATATAGGCAGTTAAATGAAGGTTATATAGCATTGGGCCAAGACCCAATCCAAGCCTTGTGAAGACCCAGGCACATACACTGGAAGCTTGATTAGAGACTGGAGTGATGTAGCTACAGGCCAAGGTGTGGGAAGGACAGATAGAAGCCACTGGGAACTGCATGAAGCAAGGAAGGACGGCTCTTCCCTAGAGCTTCTGAGGGAGCAAGACCCTGCTAACCCCTAGTTCCCAATTCCTAGCCTCCAGAACTGTGGGATGCATTTCTAGGGACCAGCTTATGGCAGGTCATAGGGTAACCCAGGATTCCATGCCTGTGTAAGCGTACTGTGGAGCAAGTTCATCACTCCAGATGATTGGCTGTTAATAAATCCTCCCTTGTTCTTTCTTGTATTCGGGAAGGGGAAAGGGTCCATGTCAGAAAGATGCTTTGGATCTCTGTAGGCCGTAGAAGGAAGCATCTTTTTACTACAGCCTGAGCTCAGATGGACAGGGCCAGGCAGCACTGTTGTGGTGTCAGGTGATCAGGAAAGCGGCTGCCACTGCTTCGCTGTGCTCCCTCCGGGTGCTTGTGTGCTGTGACCGGCTACCTAGAGCTGCTCTGAATCAGCACAGGGGGAGGGGAAGGGAGGGTCACCTCCCACTGCATGGAAGGCACCACCTTTTCCTGTCAGACCTGGCTCTCAGTGGAAATCTCTGGATTTCCAGAAGGGCAGCTGTGGGGGTGGGACATAGTGTGGCGCAGGCAGTGGGGATCTGGGATATGTATACTATAGCAGCCAAAACAGTTTCAGCACCAGCAAGGGAGTTGGGAGACATTGAAACTAGGCAGCTCCAAGGCAGCTGGGCACCGGTCCCTGTGACACTGTGGGTGGGAACGAGGCTCATCAGCAGAGAGGGGCCTGGTAAACTACTACCCCTGGTGATAATAACTTGACCTGCTTCATGTTTCATGTCTAAATTAAAGGTTCTCTGGGAATCAGGGAAGGAAACATTTGCATGTATGAAATGGGTGTATATTAAGGAATTCGGAGACCTGAGAAGATATGAGCTGTTTGAGAGTTTTAATGAGTGTTACAAGGCTGTTTCTTTGGGTGTCTTCACTTTTGATTTGTGATATTTTGAGTATTTAGAAAGCAATGTATCTGGATTGTATTTTCTTAGCTTTCTCTTATAAAAACGACATTATTGAATTACAGTTTAAATGTGTTCATGATCCGTATAGAGTTGATTAAAAAAAAAGACCAAACCATTCATTTGAATCACATTTCTCTTTCTTGCAGAAATATAAAGAATGCATTTTCCACAATGTCACACAGCATCTTCTGTACCTGTCCTTGCTATATAGATGCTTTCCTGGATTTAATGCCAGGGAAAATGTATATTTCTAACAATGACTTGGTGCCGCTCAATGTGTTTCCCTTTCCACTTTGGCTGCCAGGAAACACATGGGTGTGTTCAGTGCTTGATGGCAGGAGCTAGCTCATCCTGTACCACTGTGCACATGTCCTCCTTTATTCTATTTGAATGCTCTATCTTGCTTAGACCCCAAGGTTGGCTATTTTGTGTCCATGATATGTATTCTCTCAAGTCCTTTAAATATAAGCAGAACTCCTAGGTAGATACTCAAAGGAATTAAAATATGTATTCAAACCAAAACACAAAAATGATTGTTTGTAGAAACATTATTTTATGTAACAATCAAGAGGTGGAAAACTCCAAATGTCCACTATCTGATGAATGGATAAACATATGGTATATATTTATAATAGAATAGAATTCTGATTCATGCTGAAAGATGGATGAACTGCAAAGATATCTTATTCACTGACATATGCCAGATGCACATGTCCTGTATTGAATGATTCCAGTTATGTAAAATATCCAGCATGGGTAATTCTATCATTTATAGGTCCTGGGGAGAGGTGGGACTGATCACATAGTGGCGATGGAGCTGAAAACTGTTTGGGGGCTGGAGAGAAGTGGCGTTTGGATGACATTGAGGATGTATTAAATGTCACTAAATTACACATAATGAAACAGCTAATTTTACATTACATGAATGTTGCTTCAACTAAAAATAAACAAGAAAAAATTTTGTTAAAATATATTATAAAAGAATATAGTATAAAGAAAAAGCATCGCAAATAAAACCCGTGTTGGAGCCCGTGGCAGCCTGGACAGGGAGGGGTAGCTCCCTGTCTCATTGCTAAGGGTCTATCACAAAGCACCCTCCATTGAAGGTCACTTCTGTCCCAGGGTCATCAAAGGGCAGAGGTGTAGTAGTGGCTTTAACTCTCAGGCTTCCATGTCAGGTCAGGCCTTGGGACTTGTAAATGGGTACTACCAGAAGAACTTGGTGAGGCTGGCTGTGTGAGTGTAGGCTTGTACTTTCCCCAGGGACTCCATGTGGGTCAATGTAGAAGAATTTCTAAATGACTTGGCTGCACCCTGAAGGAGCTGGCAGGGCATCTTCAGAGATGCAGCCCGGCTGAGCTCTTCCTCTAGCTGGTTCCAGGCCACCGCCAGCTGAATCCAAGGAAGGCTTTAAGAACTATAGAGCTGAGATCAGAATACCCCATCACAGCCCCTTTTTTGTTGTTCAGAACTTGAGACTGGGATGGTTTGGGCTTTCATTTTGCAAGTTTTTTTCATATTGGGGATTCTGCTTAGAATCCCTGGGTAAGTACTGAAGAGGTGTTTGCATGAAGAGGTGACCTGCCTGGTGGCCTTCCTGGGTGCCTAGTGGACAATGTCTGAAGTATTCTGGTTGGTGAGCTTTGCTCCAGGCTAAGATAGAGTTTTAGGTGTGGTCCAAAAGATGAAAAACGCTCCACTGCTTTTGGCCAGAAGTGCCCATGAATCTGATTTTGCTATATATGCTTAGATCCAGTCCCTACTATTCAGGCCTAACCACAGGAAACTACACCTCCCAGGATACATTTCCAATGGACTTCTGTCAGGATCTGGCCAATAGGTGGCACTGATTGAGAGTAGGCAGGAGGAAGGGAGAGCCCAGAGCTCTCACCCTGGCTGTCATGCAATCTTACCAATTCCTGTGTCTCTTACTTGCAGTTGCTGCTGTGCAGTTTCTGCTGCCAAGTGTTCTTGTTAGGTGGCCTTGACCCTGGGCTTTATAACACCACCTGTTCTCTTTGCCCCTTTAGTGGATACACTTCCTGCTGTTGTTGCTAATCTCTGGGCTGCATTATGGTCACATTCTGCTTTTCAGCAACTCCACTGTGTCACTAGTTTACCATCAAATTTCCTTCATCAATAGTGTTGTGCACTCTGTTTTTCCAAGTGGGCTCTGATATTGTTCCTGGTTTTGCTGTGATACCAGCCAGTCATAGAAAATGTGGATTGGAGGCTAGGGAGCTAGCTCAGTAGGTAAAGTGCTTGCCACAAAAGCATGTGGATCTGAGTTTGATCCCCAGAACCCATGGTAGCATAAGCGTGTAACACTAGGGCTAGGTAGGAGGAGACAGAAGGATCTCTAGGTCTTATGGATCAGCTAGCTTAGCTTAACTGGCAAGTTCCAGGTAAAAGTCAGAGACCCTGTCTTAGAGAACAAGGTGGACAGCAGCTGAGGAAAGATGTCCAAGGTGGACTTCTGTCTTCCATACATGTACACACGCAAGTACACATACACCTGTTCCCATCCACTTCCCACCACACAGACATGCATTGGAAACACCTGGTTTTTTACATGTACATTATCAAGCTGTAGCTGCTTAGAAGTCAGAATTGATGGAGGCTGGAGAGATAGCCTAGTGGTTAAGAGCACCGACTGCTCTTGCAGAGGACCCGGGTTCGATCCCCAGCACCCACATGGCGGCTGAGAACCGTCTGTAACTCCAATTCCAGGAGAACTCCAGTTCCAGGGGAATCCGAGACCTTCTTCTGACCTCCGCAGCATTGCACGACACGGGTGCACAAACCTTCATGCAGACAGTACATTCATACACATACAAAAATAAATAAAATTAAAAAGAAGAAGTCAGAATTGATGGCCCAGCACCCTATCCCTGTGAACAATTTGGGAATTCCTGCTTATCCACAGAGGAGACAGTCCAAGACCTTCAAGCATATCTGAAACTGGGGTCTTGTGGGCTAGGATAGTACCAGATCCTCTAGATACTATTTTTTTTTCTTGTTCATACCCACTCATGATAGTTCAGTTTATAAAGAAGGCACAATAAGAGAGTAACAATAACAATAAAACAGAACAGTTAGATCAATAAGATGTGGTTATCTTTATATGAATATGAGCTCTCTTTCTCAAATTATCTTGTCCTACCTTCGCCCTTCTTCTTGAACTGACAAAGGATGGCATAGTGTCTGGGCAGTGAGCTGCGGGAAGGTGGATGATTTAGGTGCCGGCTAATGCTAGGCTACCAAGAAGGGTTGTGACAGAGTTACATTTTCAAGAATTATCACATTCTACAGTTTCAGAAGTTACCTTATCTCCCCTCCAGAAACCCTTTTCTCTGCACCCTGGATGCACCATGGTGCGATACTGTGATGAAATGACCCCAGCTGGGTAGCATGTGAGAGAGACTTGACAGGCTTCTGCCTAGTCACAGGGATGTTCTGCCCTGTGGAGAGGCAGTGTCTGCTGGAAACGCTGAGCAGCCAGGGCTGTATTCCCAGCAGGCAGCAGCACTCTTGACTACGCCTTCACCAGCAGCTCTGCCCATGCAGCATAATGGCGTGTGGTTGTGCAGACTTCTGTCTTCACACCTGGGTACAGTTGATTGGTTCATTTTGTAAGAACTTTTAGCACCTACCATGGTGCACCCAGGGTGCAGAGAAAAGGGTTTCTGGGGGGGGGAGATAAGGTAACTTCTGAAACTGTAGAATGTGATAATTCTTGAAAATGAAGCTCTGTCACAGATCACCAAGGATCGGAAGAGCCTGGGTGATTCCATAGAATAGGTAGCATCAGAAACAGGCTGACCACAGGATAAGGAGAAATGATTGAGCACAAAGGCTTCTCTGCTTGTCCACAGTGCTTTACAGTTTACTGTGCTTTTTCTTGGTGGCTGGTTTGATGATCTAAAACACTCTGCAAAACAACTACTCAATGCATTGGATTTTATTTGCTTATTTGTGTGTGTGTGTGTTACTTTTTGCTGTTGTGATAAAATACCATGACTAAGGCAACTTTTAGAAGGAGAGATTATTTGGGTTTAGGGCTCCAGAGGGAGAGTCCATAATGATCTCATTTGGTCACACAGGTAGCTGAGAGTGTGAACAGGAAGAGGAGTGAGGCTGTACCCACCAAAGCCTGCCCCTAGTAACAGTTCCTCCAGCACTCACAGCGCCACCAACTGGGAACCAAGTGTTCCACACCTGAGCCTATGGCAGATATTTCTCATTCAAACCGCCAAAGAGGTGTGTGTGTGTGTGTGTGTGTGTGTGTGTGTGTGTGTGTGTGTGTTGTACATATTGCAGCATGTATGTGGATGTCAGAGGACAACTTGTGGTCATCAGGCTTGGGTGGTAAGCACCTTTACCTGCTGAGCCATCCAGAGCATTTTTAGTAAGAAAAATAGGGGAGAGACAGGGTTATTAGAGGAAGAGAAAGTGCAAGAAAAGGCAAGAAGTTAGGACAACCAGATCACTGGCAAGCAGCACCAAGCTGGGATCCAAGTGACTCAGTCAGGATTCAAGGATTAGGAGGTTGTACTGGTGCTTCAGATTTTTGAGATGTGTGATGTTTGAGATTACTAAACCCCCATTAGCTTTTGTTTATAAATAAGAATTGTAGGGGCTGGGGATATGGCTCAGTGGTTAAGAGCTCTGGCTGCTCTTGCAGGAGACTTGGATTCAAATCCCAGTACCTACATAGCAACCAATTGTCTGTAACTCCAGTTCCAGGTGACCTGGCACCCCCTTCTGACATACACAGGCACTGCACGACATGGGTGCACTTACACACATGCAGGCAATATACTCATAACACATAAAATAAAAAATAAAGTTAGAAAATACTTCAAAAAAGAATTATAAAAGCTGATCACTAGGGTGGTTTGGAAATGAAATTAAGCTGCCAGGTAAATGCACTCTCTGATACATAGTGTAATTCTGTATTCTAAATTGGAGTCCAAGTTCTGTGGTGGGATAGACAGGCAGAAAGGTTTACATTTGCATGACTTACCATGTCTATATTTAGTAGGTAAAAGATGTATTAGTTTGGGAACCCTAAGAAGAGATTAGTGTGGGAGATAAATCCAGGAAGCCTAAGTGGGGGAGTGGAGAACTGAGACAGGAGGGGGTAAAGGCTTGCTCCAAGGCAGCAGCTCTGGGGGCCAGTCAGGGTTGAGCCAGGAGGAGGCTCTGGAGAGTGCCGAGGAGCCAGGGCCTCAGGGGTGTCCTGCCTAGTGTGTATGGGGTCTGCGATGTTTGTCTCTTATAGGCCTGGGAGATCTTCAGGTCAAGAGGTGCAGATCCTGGACCTTGTATGTCATATAACGCCATCAAACAGGAGGGTCTAAGGGACATCAGTGGGCTCCACGTACCATCTGCTCCAAGAAGTCCTCAGTGTGCTCTCTGTAGAGCTCTTGGCTACTCAGACACTCCTGCCCACCATTTGCATTTATTCCTTAGGCAATGCTAGCTTTCTCCCTTTGCCTTTGTGGCCTGGACCTTGGTAGTTCTGGACTTCATTGTACAGGCGGTTGTGAGGAAGGGGCCTGAACTAGAGCATGTGACGAATTCCAGCACAGGGTCAGGTCTGGAGCCCCACTGGTTGTGCTCTGAACATATGCAGGAATGAAGAACCTTTCAGCTCTGGAACTCCCATAAACAACTCTCCAGAGGAGATGGCTGGGCACTGGATGGATGTTAGAAACACTGACTCACTCCTTAGGTCCTTTGAGGTTCTTACTTTAGAGAACGGGCCCTCTGTCAACAGCTGCCAGCTATGACTTCAGACTGCTCAAGTCTCCTGGCTGGAAGAGGAGCCATTTCTCCAAAATGAGATGAGGAATAACTGCAGGGAAAGAAAGTGAATGAAAGCTGGGTGGGGTGGCACATACCCTTCTTTAATCCCGGTACACGGGAAGCAGGGGAAGGTGGATCTCTGAGAGTCTGAGGAAGTTCAAGGCCAGCTAGGGCTACACAGTGAGACCCTAAGAAAGTTAACGTAGTAGGCAGGATGTTGGCAGTGGGTGAGGCTGGGACAGTATACAGGTCTGCTGCGATGCAGGCTGGTAGAGCAGAAAGCTGCCCCTCTGTTCCTACCAAAGGGCAGTCATGGGAGAGCACTTGTATGGCAACCAAAGACCTGGAGGAAGGCACTGGTCGGCCTGGGCATCAGGAGTCAGCTGGGGAAAACCATTAAAGGGTTCCTGGGCATGTTGATCCGCAGAACCCTGACTTTTTTCAGTGTAAACTCAAGCCTTGGTTTTGTCCCTCTTCAGGAAGCCTCTTGGAAGTGTGCTACCTTTTATAAAGGAAGGAGGGAGAGAGTAGAGAGTGATTTGGAGCAGTGTTCACATGTTCACATTTATGCCATAAAGCAGTTATGAAGAGCTTTGTATGCTGTACGACAATGTTTATCCCAGGAACCTAAAAATAAAATCACTTGGAGACAGGCCCAAAGGACTAGGACACTCCAGCACGTAGGCGGTTCCCATGAAGGAAAAGCCCAACATGTTGGTGCCCGGGTCTTGTGTGCTGAAGTGTTGACTTCGCCCCTGCCTCTAAGATACTCCACTCATCATGGCTAGCCTCTTACAAACTCAAGGCAAAGGACTAGGAGATTCAACATGTTCTTTGCTGAGCACGATGTACATGGCATTAGTGAGGACTGTGTTCCTCAAGGTTTGTTTATTTTTATTTGACATCTCTGAACCATCATCATGTTTACAAGATGCCTAGAAGGTGCCATACAGTTTCTCTGATAGGCTAAGTGGATTATGTCTACCAGGGGATTTGCCACTAAGTCCTTTGCTGGTATGAACTCTGCATTCTTGAATCACACATGGTGAGGTAGCTTGCATCACCCCACTGTGCTCTCACCTACCTTAGAGTCCAGAAACTGGGTCTGGGTGAATGAACCTTGGGTGACAGATGTCTTCAGACTTGTAAGCACAGCTACTAAGCATCTGGCTTCCCAGTGCCTGTGGGAGAGGAAGAGGAGAGAGTCAGAGACAGGTGGTATCAGCTGGTGGGCTCATTCCAGGGGTAGCCAGATTCCCATGCTCGTGATATATCAGGCAGGGCATCAAGGTGGGGGTCTGTTCAGGGCTGATCAGGAGTCAGCTGATGGTAGTTTAGGGCCATGATGCTGTTGAACTGAAAATTAATAATGTGTGATTCCAACAACAGGTCTATCATCCAGTTGGTGGTGAGGAAGTATGTGCTGGATCTATGTCCTTTTGCCAGGAAAAGGATGTCATATGTGAACTGGATTATGAAGGCTCCAGCTGAGAAGCTAGAATTTGGGCTAGATTCTCATAGTAGTAGTTTAGTGCCTTATAGAAGTGACAGTTCAGCTCTGGGGAAGACACTCTTTCATATAATGAGATGATAACAGTGAGCATGGAGGGAGGGCTGTGGCTTGGGAGTAGAAGAGGACAAATCTCCCCAGGAGCACCGACAGCAGGATGAAGCAGCAGACACATAGTCAGTGCTTTAAAATGGAAGAGCAAATTGGAGCTGATACATAGTGGTGCTTTCAAATGTGTAGCATTCCCAGTTCCACTGCTGCTGAAATCAGTCAGCCTGGCTAGACTAACCCAGCCTAGGTTTTGGAGGAGGTGAGCCCACAGGATAAAAATGTTCTAGGATGCTAGCTAGGCTGGGAAGGTGGGAGCCAAGAAGAGGAATCTGGCTATAGGTGAGCTCAGAAGGCGGAAGCTCATGGGCAGTGGTCAGGAATCCTGCTACCTTATCAGCCAGTTAGCATCTCTGCTTCTTCCTTCTGAGCCACAGGGACAAGAGGCCATTTGTGATACGAGCTGAACCTCCTAGGGATGGTCCCATGTGAACTCTCATCTCCAGCCTGTAAGTTTTCCATTCATTTACTCATGCAAGGGCATCACCACCTCTGAACGTGAGCTGAACTTCATTTTAGAAGCCGGCTGTGGCTGTCTGCATGCCTAGCCCCTGGGCTCCTTGAGTGAGGCCTACTGTTGTAGACCTTGAGGTGGGGCTGCCTTCAAGGGTGAAGGCCAAGTTTCCCTAGACAGTTTCCCCAGGCACTGGACTTGCAGGCAGAGTCACCATCTTGACTGTGAGGTTTTTATTCTCTCGAAGCAGAGGGTCGGCTCAGCCTCTGGAGGCTGTGCTGCTCTAGCAAGCTGCCGAATGCAGCACTGCTTGGGGTCCTTGCTGAATTCACGTTTCCTGTCCCATTTCAGACTCCCCACATGGTGCCTCTAGCTTCTCTTTGCTACTTTGAATGATTCCTTTCAGGATCTAAATAAAGTGCTCTTATTCAAGGGCGAAGCTGGCTGCTGAAGGAAGGAGAGAGTGTGAAGCGCCCATGCCACATTTACTGAGATTTTAGGATGCAGGACCTCTGCCTGACACTAGAGATGCTGAGATAGAAGACCGAACTCCTGCTCTAAGGATCTAGTAACTTGTGGGGGAGATGGGTCTGTCAATAAGTACAAGAGGACATCATGAGTGTCCTGTGAGACACGGGCTGCACCAGGTCTCTGTGTGGATCTGACCCTTGCTAGCACAGCACAGTTAAGTGTGGGGAGCTGTTTAAGTAGCGAGCTACCGTGATGGTAGTGGGTAAACTGCAGCTGACTATGTCCCAGCTCCAGCCACTGGCTCCCCTGCTGCTTCCCCCCAACTCTCTTGGCTTGGTTTAGGACCTGATGTGTCAGTATTTGGCTTAGGAAGAAGCTCTGGAGACCCCGATCCATTTTGGTCAAGGTCTGTTTTGCTTTTTTTCATGTTTATGCTCTACTAGATATTGCCAATTGTGTGTGTGTGGGGGGTGAGGCTTGTGGGGGTTAATGGTATATGTGTGTGGGTGTGCACATATATGTGGGTATGTGTGTATGAATGCACATGTGTGCATGTGAGGGCAGGGGTCATATATGTGTGTATGTGTGTGTGAATGCATGTGTGTGCATGTGAGGCCAGAGGTCATATATGTGTGTATGTGTGTGTGTGAATGCATATGTGTGCATGTGAGGCCAGAGGTCATATATGTGTGTATGTGTGTGTGAATGCATGTGTGTGCATGTGAGGCCAGAGGTCAATTTGGGTGTCTTTCTCTATTACTCTTCACCTCAATTTTTTGAAGCAAGGTCTCTTACTGAATCTGAAGCTCATCAATTTATCTAGGCTGATTGGCTGATGAGCTCTAGAGATCTTCCCATCTCTGCCTTGTGCCTTCCCCCAGGACATGTGGTGGTCTTTATATAGATTCTGGGTCTCAGGTTTCTAGACTTGTGTGGCAAGCACTTTGCCTACTTGGCTGTCTTCCCAGCCCTTAAACTTAATTTTTAAGTGTTTAAAATTCTTTATAATTATTATTATTATTTGTTGTTGTTGTTGTTGTTGTTGTGGTGGTGGTGGTGGTGTGTGTGTGTGTGTGTGTGTGTGTGTTTACTTGTGGGCCATGGCCCTTGTGTGGATGTGGAGTTCAGAGAATAACTTGCAGGAGTCAGTTCTCTCCTTCCACCTGGTGAGATCTGAGGTTTGAACTGAGGCCACTGGACTTGGGGACAGGCATCCTTACCTGATGAGCCATCCTGCTAGCTCTAAAATATTTTTTCAGTTTGCACACACAGTGACAGGTTTCATCATATCATTTTCATAACTATGTGCCACTATAGTTTGTTCCTATTCATCTTCTTCCACCACCACCTTTTCCAGATATTGGCTATTTTAAATGTCAGCATTGGTTCTATGATAGGCCACACAGCAGGGGGTTTGTGACCTGGAAGAGGGTGAGGACGAGAAAGGCTCTCAGAAGATGGAGACATCTGGGTTGAATTTTGATGGATAAGGCTCTGAGAAGTGCCATTCTGCTCTCTCCCTTTCTGTGTTCTATTTTGTATTTTTCTACCTCTTGACATTGAACTTAAGCCCATTCCCAGGCCTTGGACAGCTCTTCTCTGCTGCAGGATGGAACTCACCTCCTTTCAGTTCCAAGCTGGGACTCCCAATGGAGTCTAAACACTCGCTGAGTGCAGAAGTGAGATCCAGACAAGAGGGCAAACAAAATAAATAGAATGCATCCGTCTTTGTTGTCAAGGAATTTATGCTCTCTTGAGGGAAGCCAGGCAAATAATGCTGAGACTCACAGGTGACAGGATCACATACATACATCAGCAGCCACACAGAAATAATTCTGCAGTAATTGGAGGGTGAGGCTGGGATCACTGAGTGACTGCATCAGGGTGGTGATGGGTGGTTTGATAAAAGCTTAGTGGTGAGAGGAAGACACACATATTAGAAACCCAGAAGATACTCAGCTGTACAGAGAATTCACTGAGAATTCAGGGCCTGGCAGGAAAAGAAATATAGCTTAGAGGGAGTGGGAACAAGCCAGATCTGGGCAGCGGGTCCTCTGTTTGTCTAACCTCAAAAGTGCAGGCTGGCTTATAATGAGGGGGAGGGGGCTGGGTAGAAGTGGACCAGGAAGTGGCTTATGGGCACATTGCAGCCTCAGCCGTGGCACTTCCAGAGCCACTGTAATGTTTACTTTTCATTGTCACCCTGACTGGAGTCAGAGTCCCCTAGAGACTAGTGCACATACCTCTGGATGTGTCCGTGAAGCTGTTTGGAGGGAGGATTAACTGGGGGGGATCTACCCTGGATGTGTGTAGGACCACCCCAGGGCTGTGGACCTAGATGGACTAGAGAGGAAAGAGGGGGAGGTCAGCGGAACACCAGCGTCCCCCATTCACAGCTCCTTTTCTATCATAGAAAAGCTGTTCTGCTACAGGTGGTCATTGGCATGATGTTTTGCTCACGTGTACAGACCCAAGTCTATGGACAGAACCTTCTGAAACTGTGAGCCAAACAAGTACTTCCTCTTCTAAGTTGCTTCTGTGAGGGGTTGTGGTTCCAGTGACAAAAGGGCAAGTAACACAGTCTGCCATAGTGGGCCCAGTCCCCAACTTCAATCCCTACATAGTCCAGGAACCAATTTCGGGGGGGAAGAGAAAGTAAACATTCTTTGAGATCTAGCATAGTCTAGGCAATGTGCTAAGACTTTTACCAGCACTGTTTTAATTCAGTAATTCAGTTTTATGTCTGCATGAATAGTCATTTACTGCTCCTATTGTATAGATGGGGAAAATGAGGCCAGAGGACACGACTTAGCCCATTACTAACAGGCTGGGGAGTCAAGTCCAGTGCTGTCCCGAAAACCCATGAATTTTTCCCTCTGTACAAAACTTCTTCCAAATATCCAAGGAGGAACATGTGTAAAGATTCTTGGCAGGTTGATGTCTCTGTCGATGTGCACACACCTCCCCGAGTGGATTGATTTTTTAATTTTCTGTGATGGAAGGATGAGAGGATAGAGAGAGGGGAAGGGTGAGAGTCACAGAAGCCACACAGGTCCCATTAGCAGTGTCTCTCACTCTCAGATTCAGTCTGGATCTGTGCCTCATGGAAGCATCTCACAGTGCAGTGGGTGCTACATGGAACAGGAAAAGCAGTTTCTGCCCTTAAAGGATCTGCAGCTTTTCATCTGCCCTTTCCTCTTCCATTACAGATTTCCCTTGGGCCTAAGCATCTTAATAGAAATTTTGGTTTGGTGAAAGAAGTATTTGTTTGCCATTGAAGAGGTCTTGAGCCTGCCAGGGACATGTTCAATGTCATCTGTGAGACAGCAAAGCTTAGAACAGGTTAGAATAAGAAACCTAGAAAGCTAAAGGATCTGCTAGACAGGCCATTATATACTCCTGAGCACAAGGTTCTCTAAGATACAAACAAAATAAAGGATTAGAAGTATCAGGCAGAGACTGACAGGACTTGAATCTAAGAGAAAGAGGCCAAAAGGCCTCTTGGTTGATTTATGTATGGTGCTTTCACTGTTCCTTTTTATACTGTGCCCACGGCAGACATCACTAATCAATCATAGTTTGTGTTTCTTATTCCATCACAGATTCCCTAACTGTTTTTATCTCTTGACAATCCATTGGTATTGTGCATATGTTGTCTACTCACTAGCCCTGCTATACTGTTTAAGTCAGCAGGACTCCATGGAATTAGTTTGAGAGAGTTAGAAGGTTAAGAGCAAGCTGTTCTGTCCATATTTGCTCTTAGGAGCTGAGGGGGAAATCCATATTGTGAGAATAAGAACTATAGGACAGGGGAGAGGTTAGGCATGAAGGGTAGAGCTCAGGAACTGGAATTAATCTCTAATTATATAGTAATTGAAGTCATGTGAATGGAGAGATGCTTTCCCAAAGAGTGAATGTAGGAGGAAGAGAACAGATGGCTGATTGCTGGAGGCAAGGAAAATAGTCACGATGCTGGAGCCACGGAGAGAAAAGTTCACAACAGCATTTCCTTCCAGTGGTATCTTAGCAGCCCCTAAATGGAACCCTTTGTAACCTTCAGAAACCTCAGGGCTGCTTTCCTTATAGTTCATAAGATCTAATGATTCTCAATGCAAATTAGTATCTCTATAAAGGAGCTGGGTTCTGGGACTGCCTCTGTCCTGCAACCTCTTCAGATCCCTCTTCCATCCCTGGTCCAGCCCACACTTCCCACTCCACCCATAGCTTTTCTTCTCTGTGGTTTGCTCATGTCTCAGCCTCATGTGCACAGAGCAGAGAGCCAGGCACCGTGAATGCAATCTTGTCTTCCTGATGGTTACCTTGACTAATCGCTCTGACACTTTCAGGTTCTGGGATAATTATTCTTGCAAAGTCAAGGTTTCCCCTTCCTTCCAGTGACCTGGAATTACCCTTTAACAATGAAAATGCCTGAGCTATGGAGTGACTTCTCCATATTAACTCTGAGACACAGTTGCAGTGAGAAAATCTACCCTTTTAATGGGGGGAAATATTGCCCTCGTAAGTCTTTATGCAATGCACTTGAGCTTAATGTTCACTTACCAATTCGCCTTTATAACTTCCATATTGAGTGAATTAAGTCCTCCATGCGGGTAGTTATTAAAGAAGTGATAAGTGCCTTATAATTCAGTAAAGGGTGGCCTGGCCATTTCATATTTTCCTAAGGAAATTGACTGCCCGAAGGGCAGGCTCTCCCAGAACCCCTGGGACCAGCTGATCTTAGGCTTAGAGTTCATACTATCATCATGTTACTTTCCTGTCAGCTGCTTGGGCCAGAAGCAGACTCCACTTTTGGAGCAGCTCTCTCTGCTAGTGCTGACTGGGGAGGAAAGAAAGGTCTTAGGTCTTACCACAGTCCTTTTAAATTCCTTTTTAAAAACCTGTTTCAAAGTTAAGATGTCTAGTGGGGTCTGGAGTTTAATCAACTGGGCGGACTGGACTCTTTTCTGCACCCAGGGGGAGTCTTTCTCCCGGGACCACAGGAATTCCAGCCTCCTGATCCCTACTTGTGGACATGGTTTGTTTCTTTATGTCTTAGTCCCTGGATGAAAGTGCTGGTCCCCAGTAGATAGCTATAGCTTTTCATGATTTGATGCAAGATTGCAGTGTCCTGAAGAGGTATAGTCATTTATTAATTTGTTTATTTAACTCGTCTATGTGCCAGGACCTGGGTTATTGTAGGCAGGTTGCCTGCTCTCCTGGAACTTGCACTCCACCATGAGAGAAATGATTTGCAAGAAAAAATTTAAGTGAGAGATTGGGACCAGTGGTATAAAGGAAATAGCTAGAGCAACAGTAGACTTGGTGCTACTCACTTTGAGTTAAAAGGTTCTTTGTTGTGGAGGATGTCCTATGCACCAGGCCATTACCCACTGTACTCCAGCACCATCTTTCCAGTAATGGTAACAATGTCTCTGGGCATTGCCAAATATCCTATGGGAAACACTGCTGATGCTGGCTCGATGACTGTTCATCTGGAATGACTCATGACAATGAGGATGACTGTGGCTAGGTTGCTTAGGGAAGGGCAGTCGCTGTGGCAGTGACATTTTAGAAATATCTTTAGTGGCATCTTGGCCAAAGGAAATAGCAAATGTAAAGACCCTGATGGAGGGAGGGGCTTAGAAAAAGACCAGGGCACCACGGAGGTAGAAGGCAAGAGAGCAAGGGGGAGATTTGCTTGAGTTGGGAATCAAGAGGCACAGTGACTTCACACTTTGCTGGGCATCTTGGAGTTGAATTTTATCACAACTGCCACTATAGGAGAAAAATCCCACTGAAAGTTTGTGTAACCTATTTTGGTGGGGAAACATGCTTAAATGTTTATCATGAATTTCAAAGTGCTCCTGCTGGCTTCTGTGTGGAATATGGAGTTGGTCAGGGCAAGTAGAAGCAGTGAACATCTTTTGGAGGTAGTGATCTCTGGGAGAGGTGGTGGTGCCTATTCTCCAGGTGGACTTGTTGATGGCTTAGACAGTGGGAGAGGAGGCAGTGGTGGAGCTTAGTTTATACGACTTAGTGGTGCTGATTCCATTTGTTGAGATGGGTGGAAAGCAAGGCTGTTATTAGATCTGTTAAGATACCCAGGGAATGCCCGTAATAGGAAAGAGGCCTGGCTAGAGACAGCCATCGGGACAGTCCTACTATATAGATATGGATCAGAGCCAAGCACCTGGGTAAGATGGTCTCAACCATGGAGGGGGTAGTTGAAAAGAGGAACCTCAAGGTGAGGCCCAGAAGACCTCAACATTAGGGATCAGATAAAGAATAGAGACAGGCTCAACAAAGGAGGCTGAGAAGGAATGTTCAGACACTCAACAGAAACCTAGGGGAGTGTTTAGCTAAGGATGCCAGAAAGAAGAGTGTGTTTCAAGGAAAAGAGAGTGGGCAATTAGAAGACTGGATAATGGGACAACAGAGGAGTCCATTGGTGTCACCAACCTGGAAGATTCTGGTACCCTTCTCAGTGTGACTTAGGAGAGCAGACAGAGACAAACTGAGGTGAAAGATCAAAGGGAGGCGAGGAAGTAGAGTCTGCTAGTGTGGACACTGCTTTTGAAAATCGTTTATGTAGTGAGGGGCATAGGAATGAGTTCCGGCTGGGGCACGGCATGGGATCTAAGGAGGTTTAGAGGGGTTGTAATAGAACATGTTTGTATAGTGATGGAAAAAAGAGAGAGGAGAGAGAGAAAGAGAGAGAGAATAAAGAAGGGAGAGTGAGGATGCTCTTGTGAAGGTAGAAGGCTGAAGGCAAGGAAGAAGCCCCCACGGAGCTGAGCTGCTGATGCACTTAGGTTCTGCTCTTGGCTTCTATGGGGTGCATGCGTCCATTCATTCATTCCAGTGTCTCTTTCTGAGCACTCACACAGCACTGGAGGTGCAAGTTCCTGATCATTGCTCTTGGAAAACTCATGGTCTGGTGGTAGTCATAATCATACAGAGACAGAGGAGATGAAAACATGGGCTCAGGTGCCAAGACCATGTCTGTCTCCTTGATTCACTCAAGGGAGTCCCTCTGTCTCTCCATTCCTAACCTTGACCATGGGCATCAGACATGCCCCTGGGAGGGAGCTGGGAATATGAGGCTCTTGAGCATGGCAGGGCTACCTCTTACTTCTTTTCTGCTGATGGCTCTATATGATTCCCCAGGACATCTGCCGTAGCTGAGACATTTAGCCTATACTCCAGGTCATGCCCCTTCTCAAGGATCACCAGGGTAATGTGGAGTCAGACCAGGGCTCTGAACTATTCAGGGTCCTAGGGTGAGGCCCATGTAGGTTACCAGCATGAAGATCCTCTGGGATGGAGGTAGGGTATCTAAATGGCAACTCAGGTCCTTCTTGGAAACTGCCCAGGCATGTACTTCCTCAGGGCAAGCTGCCCCATTTGAGGTTCTGGAAGTAAGAGGTAAACAAGACAGATATGATCCCTGCTCCTATGCATTAGTGTGGAGACCTTGATGACAGACAGGCAATCAAATAAGACAATTACAGATGGCTATTAAGGCCATGAAGGACACAGATAGAGCTTGTGTTAGAGAACAGCTGGAGGAGATAGAGGGGAGTTGTGGGCATAGGGGAGGGAGGGCTGGCTTCACTGAGGAGGGAGTCCGAGGTGGACACCTGGAGGAGGGAAGGGAGTCAGAGAAGTGTGTCCTGTACAAGGGCAAGTTAGGAATACTAGTTCATGTAATAATAGCTGGCATGGCTAGGGCCCATCAAACAAGGGCAGTGTGTCCAGACTATGCTGGGCTGCGCATGCAGGGCCTTATGGACCATGGCACGATGCTTGGAATCATTGCAATGGTAAAAGAAAGCCGTAGGAGGATGTGATCTCTCTGGCATACAGCCTGCCGAAGGGAAAGAATGGACACCAGGAAGGAATTGCCTTACAGGTTGGAGGTGGCGCTTATTTCAGATGCTGATGGGCAAGCTGAGGTCACTGTGCCACACTGTGGTGGCAGCGGTGGCAATGGAGGGGGGCAGAGAGGCTGGGAGGAGAAGTGCAGTCTAATCAGAAGTTAAGGCACAAGAGCCTGGACTCCAGAGAGAACTGGTTGACTCACAGGTAAAAATCACATCCTGGGGAATTAGGTTTTTCTTAGTGGGGTGGCAGAAAGGCAGTGTCCTTGATCTTTTCTTGTTAGAAAATAGCATCTCAGCACCTGAAGAGCACAGGTGTACATACACACACTCCTTATTCATAGCACGGCTTCGGAATTGATCAGGAAGCCAGCACAGGTGCTGTCTCTCCCATCTGTTTGCTGCATGATCTGAATGTTCCTTTCTGTGTTGAAGGCGGGGTCCCAGATGTGGGGCTGGCTTGGCATGGTTCCCGGTGCACAAATTCTTGTGGGCTCATGTGCTAATGTTGTTGGGATGCTGGAGTCACCAGCCCAAACCATCCCTGGCCTCCTAGGCTCTCAGGTCCTGCTCCCCAAGCATCTGATTCTCCTCACAACAGCTATCAAGCTGGGCAAGTTGGCTGATACAATGCCATGCAGGTGTCCTCCCAGTTCCCTAGGTGCCCAGGAAACATGGAGCTGTTTTCTAGACAGTTTGTTCATAGTACTAAACATATCAGATAATTGAAAGCTAATGTTGCTGTCTGGATCACTAGACATAATATGCCTGGATAACAAACCAATTTCCTCATTGCCCTACAAGGATTTAAAGTCAAATAAATGCACAACATATTGTGTGTATAGTAAGTGTAACACACACACACACGAATTCTAGTGCTAACTAATTAGGGAATGGACTAATTTCCCCAGCAGCCTCCTTCTTAGAACAAGACTCAGGTGAGCAGGTGATGGGAACCCCAGGATCATCAGAGGACAGCCTGGAGAGAAGATAGGCAGCCTTGCTTTTTGAAGCTGTGGAGTTCTGTGTTGGAGGAATGGGGTACTCAAATGAAAGATGACTGATAAAATGGGCTTAACTACCTCCTGCTGGGGAGGTCATACCAAGAAGGAGCACAATAGCATCTAGGTGGTGGACCCTTATATACCACTAGGAAAGTATGAATTATGACCGCCTCCTGGAAAACATCACTCAGACTGAAAAGCCAATCATCTAGAAAGGGGATTGTAACAAAGTAGTAAGACAGAAAGAGCAAATTATCTACCTATTGTTTGTTTGTTTGTGTGTGTGTGTGTGTGTGTGTGTGTGTGTGTACATGTGTATGTGAATTCTTTCAAATTCTTTAAGATACTTATCAGATATTACTTACGTTTACTTAGTATACACTTCCACCAGTAGTATTGGGCCCACTTCTTATTGACATAGCACTGTGTATCCATCTGTTTTGTTTTTTAAAAATATTTTATTTATTCTATGTGTGTGAGTGTGTTCCCTGCATATATATAAGTGTACCCATATTGTGCAATGCCCACAGAGGTCAGAAAAAATTGTTTGATTCCCCTGGAACTGGAGCTAAGGACAGCTATTGGCTGCCATGTGGATGCTGTGAATTGAACCCAGGTCCTTTGCAGGAACAGCCAGTGCCATCTCTCCAGCCCACTTTTCTGGTTTTGGGATAGGTTTTCCCTGTAGCCCTCAGTTGACCTGGAGCTTGCTCTGCAGACCAGGCTGGTAATTGTGATCTGTCTACTGTGCTTAAGAAGTCAGGGAGGTATAAAATATATTTTAGGGAGGAGGAAAAAAGAAATATCTAGCAAGGAAGTTGAAAAGGCAAAAACTCTGCATTTAAATGTAGTTGTCTGGAAAATTTGATTATGAAGAACAGATCATTAATAGTGGTGTGAAGTCACAGTGAAAAGAATGGTAATGTGGCAGGGAGAGAGGAGGGAAGAGGTCGGAAAAGGGAGGCGAGGCCAGGCCTGCTGCGGCTGCAGGAAGCTGCTCCAAATTCTATCCACCCAGCTCCTGTCCCGCCAAGTGCTCATGCCATCGGGAAGTTTTGCCTAGGGAAGGGCACCTGCTCTTCATGGGCCTCCTCACACCTTAGTTTTCTCCAGTTAGACGGCAGGGCAGCAAGAGCCTCCACAGTCTAGTTTTCTGGATAGAAGAATCACAAATATTAAATATTGGTGTATAAAGGACACATGACGTGCTTTTAATTAAAATATGGACCACAGAGTTTGTACTACCCATTCTCAGCTGCATGGAGATTGTTAGTTCATTTCCATATTGATGCAAGCAGAAACAGAAAAAAGCAAGAGAAGGCTATGGAACAAAATATGATCTAATTTATTCTAGCACAAAAGGCCTTTGTGTCCTCTATGGATGTATCAATTAATGTTTCTGATACTGGGGAAGAGATTGCATAGCTGCCCCTTGACTTCACCCCACCCAAGTCTGCCTGACAGGGCCGTGTCCTGGAACCATGAAATCCATCTCGACTCCATTGAGCTTTTGAGCTTCACACTAAGTTTGGTCGCCTCCAGAGATATCTCGTCATGGACTGTGCTTCACTTTGCCACTCTCTGGAAAAAGGGTATGCACAGAATACGGCAGAATCATGGTCTCATGGCTTCATGGAGTGGCAACGTAAGAGGATGGGTAGAGGATATTGAGTGGCTCTTGAGATGGACATGGGAAAGGCTCTTGGCAAGTGGATCCCATCCACAGCTTGGTCATGCTCTTGACTTGAAAGGGTCCTGAGAGCCAAGGCTTTTGAATTTCTTTCCTAGACACTTGATGGAGGGGAAGGCTTTTTGTTTTGGCCTGAGGCCTTTGTGTTTGCTGCTAAGCAGTCATTTTCAAAAGTGATGTTTTAAGCCAGGGACTCTTGCTTCAGTGATATATTTGGCAGATGCTTTATGTGAGAAGGCTGGGGTCTCCATCTCCTAGCCAGGGAGCTCTGGGAGTGGTGGTTTGCTGTAGGCTGTCCTGTGTGTCCCAGACTCCTTCTTATCAGATGTTGGTGTTTCCTTTAACAGTTGTCACAACACAAACTATAGATAGGGCCAAGTGCCTCCAGGGGGGCAAGGTTGCCTCTTCTTGAGAATTGCTGTAGTAAGATCCAAAAGTGGAGGCTATTGATTTAAGGTAAGGGAGGAAATTTGGATGCAACTCTGTGGTATCTGTCCACCCGTCTCCTCCTTGTTCCTGATCTAATCGGGGGCACCATGTAGAAAATGACGCTGCAGGCCTCTGTGGGAGCCATGAAGGCCATGCATTCTGCCTCTCTCCCAGCATCACTCTGAGCTTTCTCCCTCCTCGCTCCCAAGGCAAATTTTTTGAGACATCTGCAGGAATGAGCCACTGCTCCCTGCAAGTTTCAAGCCCTGATCTTCCTCTAAAAATGCATACTTATTGATTGTTTCACCAATGACAAACACATGCTCTGGAATACCCAGAAAAGCACTGAACATGAAGAGCTCCATAGGCCAGTTCTAGGTACTGTATCCCTATTTGCCAGTTCTAGGTACTGTATCCCTATTTGCCAGTTCTAGGTACTGTATCCCTATTTGCCAGTTCTAGGTACTGTATCCCTATTTGCCAGTTCTAGGTACTGTATCCCTATTTGCCAGTTCTAGGTACTGTACCCCTATTTGTCAGTTCTAGGTACTGTATCCCTATTTGCCAGTTCTAGGTACCGTATCCCTATTTGCCAGTTCTAGGCACTGTATCCCTATTTGCCATTATCAAAACCAAGCCAAACACTCTCTTACCTCATCTTATTAATTTATTATACTTTGTAAAACCAGCCTTTCCCACTTAAACTCATGATCTTCTAATAGGAGCCGGCAGAGTGACCATAAGTGACCTACTTCCCTGGTTTGGTACCAAGTGGTGAGTCACGGAAGGTTTGGCAGGTGCTGGACAATGTCACGCACAAGTGTCAAGGCTGCACCTTCCCTGGAGCCCCTGTCCTCGGCCCTGCTCTTGCCCTGACATGGGTGCTTTCTTAAAAAAAAAAAAATTAATTAGGGGCTGGAGAGATGGCTCAGTGGTTAAGAGCATCAACTGCTTTTCCAGAGGACCCAGGTTCGATTCCCAGCACCTACATGGTGGCTAAAAACTGTCTTTAAGCCAGGTTTGGTGGTGCATGCCTTTAATCCCAGCACTTGGGAGGCAGAGGCAGGCAGATCTCTGTGAGTTCAAGGCTATCCTGGTCTACAGAGTGAGCTCCAGGGTAGCTGTGGCTACAGGGAGACCCTATCTCAAAAATTTTTAATTAATTTTATTATATTTATTTGTTGTTGTGACACACACACACACACACACACACACACACCTCACCAAAGTTAGTTCCCTCCTCCTACCACGTGCATTTTCTGGGATCAAACTCATGTTGTCAAGACCAGCATTAAGTGCCTTTATTTGCTGAGTCACCCTGTTGGCCTGCGGGTACTTTCTTGAAGTTGTTTTCCTATAGGTCATAAAGACAGGATTACTCGGGGCTGGAGAGATAGCCTAGTGGTTAAGAGCACCGACTGCTCCAGAGGACCCGGGTTCGATCCCCAGCACCCACATGGCGGCTGAGAACCGTCTTTAACTCCAGTCCCAAGGGAATCCGAGACCCTCTTCTGACCTCCGTGGCATTGCACGACACGGGTGCACAGACCTACATGCAGAAAATACATTCATACACATAGAAAATAAAAAAATTAAAAACATATTAAAAAAAAAAGACAGGATTACTCTCCCTTTATCCTTCTACTATGTTGGATCTTTAAAATAAATGGTGGTCCCACCCTTCTGCTATTTTTTTTTTCTTTAAAATAATGGTACCCAAGAAATGAACAATTTCTAGCAGAAGTATAATGTCATCTGCTTTTGGGAACTAGGGAAAGATTTCTTGTTCTCTGTAGTGACCAGGGAAAAATAATCCCCCTAGTTAGTGGTTTCCGAGGACTTCAGTGTGCAAGGGCTCTTGAGAATTATTGAGGTTTTTTTTTTTTTGAACTGGAGACTGAAATCAGGGTTTCAAATACTCTGGGCAAGTAGCAGAACATGGCCCCCAGACCCACAAGAGCTCTTCAATGCAGTCCTTCAGCCGTTATTCCTTGTTATGATGCAGGCATTTTATCACCCACACAGACAGGTGACTGAGCAGACAATGTCATGGGCGAAGGTGCTCATGGGGCTGGGTTGGCATCCCGGTAGCCTTGCTGTAGGCAGGCATTGGTAACCTTTTCCTGTGAAGGGCCAGGGAGGTAAATGCAGGCTTTGCAGGCTGGATGGTGTCTCAAGCAATGACCCCACACTGTAACTGGAAAGTAGCTCTAGGTGATAGTTAGTGAAAGGATACGAACACGGACATCTGAATTTCATCTAATTCTCACAGTTCACAAAATATAGTTCTTTTGATTTTTAAATAAGATGTGCAAATGAATCTTAGCTCTGGGGCTGTACAAACACAGGCAGTGGGCTGGATTTGGCTCCCAACTTGTACTTTGCTAACCACTGTTGTAGAGCCTCGACTTCAGCCAGATGGCAGTGCGGCTACAACAGAGCCACTCCCTAGCTGAGGAAAACTCAGCCCCAGCTGAGGAGGCAGGAGCTGTTATTTTATTTCCCAGAGGACCCCACAGCAGCCCTGCCAGATCTTAGGGTGTGTCTAAGTCTGAGAAGGGTCCATTTGTAAACGTAGATCATAAGATCTATAGAAGCAATAATGATTGGCATCTGTACCGTCATAAAACGCGTTTTTGGAATGCTAATAGGGTCCAAGACAAATGATTCCATTTATTTAAACAATTTGAATGACAGCCACTTGTTGGAAGCTGGGTTCTCTTGATGGAATAGTAATATAAACACTGAGATCTGCGTGGTATTTGACACCGTCCATGGCTCAGTTATATACAGAGGGGCACTTAGTGGCCCAGGTGGTGCTATCCTTTCTGGCTTTCTTTTGTATCTGAAATGTTGGTGTCTGTCCCTACCTTGGTGAGAGCAGACCAAGCAAGGTACAGTGGAGCTGTGAAGCTTCCGCAGAGAAGGCATTGGAGTTGAGTGCCAATGCCAACCTGGCCACCTGGTCCCTGTCCCCAGCAAATGCCAGTGTCTCTGGCTACTCAGCAGGCGCTCCGGGAGAATGTGTTCTAAAACAGGCTCTCAGCATAACTTGTCATTGTGCCACCCTGAAATGCTGCCAGTGGTCCCAGTAGCCACAGCCTTGCTACCTTCTTGGCTCTGCTTGAACTGGGCAACAGATGGCAGAGTCAGTGGTGTGGCGGGGCTAGGGAGGAACCGTCTGGTGAAAGTGGCCATTACTTTTCTGGTCAGAGTGTGCCTTGGGTAATACACTCTTCACTGAGATGGGACTAAAACCTTTTGAGTGTTGAGAACTTTGGAAACTGAGTGGAGAATTGGATCCCTGGGTCAGGGAGGGCTGGGGTGGTTCTTTTCCTAAGACCTTTCAGTGCCCATGGGAGGAGGTGTTTATGGAAAGTTGTCATTCACAC
This sequence comes from Rhizomys pruinosus, assembly GCA_009823505.1. NCBI lineage: Eukaryota > Metazoa > Chordata > Mammalia > Rodentia > Spalacidae > Rhizomys > Rhizomys pruinosus. Next base: position 2,066,494 of record VZQC01002915.1, read on the forward strand.
AGCTGTAGAGCAGGAAAAGGTCTTAGTAACCAATAATGTGATGGTTTGTGACCTCAAAACAGTAGTGAGGGATGTTTGTTCCTTGTCAGTATCAAGGAACTAAAAAAAAAACCAGACCATATGCACAACAGGCCTTCTCATGATAACAACAGACTAAAGTGTCTTTGCCTTGAGCTGGAATTTATGCACTGGGCCAGTTAGCACTGGTTTGTGCCTGTTGATAAAAAGCTCCAATTAACAGTGATTTATATTTCTGATTAATCTGAGAAGATGAATTAATTATTACTTAATAAATGGAGTCTGCTTGCTAGACACAATCCTGCTTAAAATCGAGGTCTCTTGAGAGCAAGCTCTTAAAAGAGATCTTTGTGATGAAAAGAGGAAGAAACTGCTGAGATAGTGCAGCTCTCCTTCACAGAGAAACGAGAGACTCAGGTTAGTTAAACTGCTGAGAGAGTGCAGCTCTCCTTCACAGAGAAACGAGAGACTCGGGTTAGTTAAACTGCTGAGAGAGTGCATCTCTCCTTCACAGAGAAACGAGAGACTCAGGTTAGTTAAACTGCTGAGAGAGTGCAGCTCTCCTTCACAGAGAAACGAGAGACTCGGGTTAGTTAAACTGCTGAGAGAGTGCATCTCTCCTTCACAGAGAAACGAGAGACTCAGGTTAGTTAAACTGCTGAGAGAGTGCAGGTCTCCTTCACAGAGAAATGAGAGGCTCAGGTTAGTTAAACTGCTGAGAGAATGCAGCTCACCTTAACAAAGAAATGAGAGGCTCAGGTTAGTTAAACTGCTGAGATAGTGCAGCTCTCCTTCACAGAGAAATGAGAGACTCAGGTTAGTTAAACTGCTGAGATAGTGCAGCTCTCCTTAACAAAGAAATGAGAGGCTCAGGTTAGTTAAACTGCTGAGAGAGTGCAGCTCTCCTTCACAGAGAAACGAGAGACTCAGGTTAGTTAAACTGCTGAGATAGTGCAGCTCTCCTTCACAAAGAAATGAGAGGTTCAGGTTAGTTAAACTGCTGAGAGAGTGCAGCTCTCCTTTACAGAGAAATGAGAGACTCAGGTTAGTTAAACTGCTGAGAGAGTGCAGCTCTCCTTCACAGAGAAATGAGAGACTCAGGTTAAAGGGATTGCTTAAAGCCACTGCACTCATCTCAGAGACGAAGCTTGTTTTTGGCTCCCAGAGCTCCTTCTTCACTCTCTTGTTACCCATCATTCCATGGTGCCTTGGGGTCCTTCAGGACCCCCATCTCTGGAGTGAGTCACTCTTCTGGCCAGCTCAAGGCAGTTGACTTTCTTGACTCCAGGACACAGTGGACTTTGGTCATGCAAGTGGAACCTTTCCTTTCTGTGTACTAGTGGGTGTATAAGCCAAGCTCATTTTCTTTCTCCTTATCTTGGCTACCCAGAAGCCACACCTCCCCTTGTAAAACCAAGTCATTTTGTATTGTCTTTCTGGGCAAGGATGACCAGGAAAAAAAGAGCTGACCTTAGAAAACCCCAGAATAGGCATAAGAAGGATGGGAAACGAGGCAAGTGAGCCAGGAAGACACCTAGGGAGACAGGTTTGAAGTCTTTAGGGAGTAGAGTCTCTCCGCACCTGGGAATAGATTCGGAGCACTCTGTCCATGGGGCATGCTCCAAAGGTATTAGCCCTTTATTCCCAAGGCACACCTTCCCGTCCAGAGGGAGAAATTGAGCGCAGTAGTAGTGGGTGACTTGCCAGAGGCCTGGCTCATGCTTAGCCAGTGCAGGTTCGAGTTCATGTCTGATTGTAAGTACAGGTCATTACAACCCTCTCCTGGTTGTAATGACCTGAACTTGCCTCTCTTCCTTTAGACACATAGAGAACTGGCGGGGCCTGCACACGCTTAATGCTGTGGACATGGAGCTCTACACTGGACTTCAGAAGCTGTGAGTGTGCCAGACTGTGGGGTGCCCTTGTGGGAAGGGTAGGATGTTGCCTGTCATCCTTTGGGGTGACGTGGCAGTCATGGCAAGCCTGCTGTCTGGACTTTCCCCTTAGGGGTTCTCTTTGGGGATGGTTGGCAACACTCCACTTAAGGGATGTCGGGGTTACCTTAGCCCCAAGAGGCCCGAGGGCTGACTGTGGTTGGAATTTCAAGGCAGCTTTGCACCCAGGACTGTGAGGCTAGTGTTCTTTTCTCAGCCCAGTGACACTAGTCCTGCCTCCCATCCATCCCCAGCATTAGATTCTCAGCCACCTTTTCCAGTGACTTCGGTGTGTTGGGTGTAGGAGACCTGGGGTGAAAAGTACTGGAGTCTTGTTTATTCTGAGCCACCAGGAGCCCCCGTTCTCAGCTGCTAGCCAAGACGGGGGGAGGGGGGTAGCCAGCTGCCAGCACTCGGTGCTCATGTTTCACCTTCCTTCTGGGACTCCAGGGGGCGTGGGCCCAGGTGCCTCTCACTGAGCCCACAGTTCACCCAGACGACTGTTGATGAAGAGACACAGACCCCCAGGGGACCTCCCCTCCCGTCTGGCCCTGGAGCTCTGCTGATCTTTTCTTCTCTCTGCTCAGGACCATCAAGAATTCCGGACTCCGGAGCATTCAGCCCAGAGCTTTCGCCAAGAATCCTCACTTGCGCTATATGTGAGTAGAGCTGGACTGTGGGAGTGGGTGGGGGGCTCTGCAGGGAGACAGTCCTGGACCGGAGATGAGGACCTGAGACCTAGATCTGGCTCTGCTGTTCACTGTCCTTGGCTGAGTTCCTTAATTTTCTTGGGCCTCCAGTTTTGTCTCCTTAACACAAATGTTTTGGACTTGATAATCTCAGAGGATTTCATTAGAAGGAACTCTAGAGCTGGGTGTGGTGGCGCACGCTTTTAATCCTAGCACTTGGGAGGCAGAGGCAGGTGGGTCTTTGTGAGTTCAAGGCCAGCCTGGTCTCAGAGTGAGTTCCAGGACAGCTGGGGCTACAGGGAGACCCTGTCTTGAAAAGACCAAAAAATAAAAAAATAAAAAAAAGGAGGAACTCTAGAACCAGGGCTGAGAGGGAGACTCCTGACTCCCAAGTTTTCATAGTGAAATTTGCAATTCGATGGGAATGTAAATTATAGGGACTCTCCTCATACATAATGTGAACACAATGTGAACCTTCGGAGAGCACGGCGGGATTATAGGTGTGTTCAGGTGTTGAGGCCGGGGATTAGAGGAAGAAGGAAAGCAAGACCAGACCCAGCCTGACTGAATGGGTCTGCGTGTCATGAAGAAGACCTTGGAGAAGTGGAGACATCTGTATAATCACTGGAGATATCGTTCAGCCATTAAGAGCACTGGCTGCTCTCCCAAAGGACCAGGTTCAGTTCCTAGCACTCTCATGGTAGCTAACAACCATCTGTAACTCCAGTTTCAAGGGATTCAACACACTCTTTTGGCCTCTGCAGGCATTGAATGACATGGACACACTTACATATATGGAGGCAAAACACACATAAAATAAATAATTTTAAAATCACATGTTTTGATTTGGGACCAGATAGAGGTCATGGTCATGGGTGTCTGTTTACTTGTACACCCTTTGCTAAATCTCCTGTTCTTGTTATGACTAATTGTTTCTTTCGGCACTGGCTCTGGTTAGACCTTGTAGGGGTAAAATCACACATGCTTGATGCTTCCTCTCCAAGACTAGTTCTGTATTTATAGACTTTGGGATTTGGTGGGAGGACACTCTTCCTGTAGGGAAGGGGAACGTGAAAGGAAGCCTACGGGAAGCAGTCAGGGACATGCCAACTGCCACCTCCACAGGGGTAAGCTTGTCGTCTGGGTCAGCTCCTTCTCAAGGATAATGGCCACGTGGAGCTCCAGTAGGTATGTCCCCAAAGAGCAGAGGCTCTGAAGGAACCAGATGCCATGTGGTCTGCTGCAGGTGGGGAGGAGACAGAGGACAGGTAGGTGGACTAGTCTTTTCTTTGGCCACTGGACAGCTTTCCTGATAGTTGGCATTTGAGAATGGAAGGTAGTTTGCTAGGTAGAAATCTCTTACGAAGAAGCAATGCTTCAAAAGGATGCCTTGGGGAAGGGGAGGACAGGGGGATATGGCGAAAGAAAGAGATTCTAAAAGGATCATGGTTAGGGAGTAGGTTCTTTTCCCAGAGGTTCTGGCCGTACTCCAAGGCCCCTGTGTTTTCCCAAGAACATGGTAAATAGTTGCTTATCTATTTTAGCCACCTCCGCTTTGTCTTGAATTTTCTTTCTTCCCTCTGGAAATAGCAAGCTCTGAGACAGTTGCTCAGGGCCAGATGTACTAGTGGTGGGGCATGGAAATCTCCATTGAACTGCCTAATTCATATCTTGCCCCCTTGCCTGGCCTTATGCTCTCTGGCAAGATTCTCCTGATGTGTTCTTCACAGCCATCTGCATAGCTGGGACCAGAGGACAGCCTTGGACCAGATATTCCAGGTGTTTATTTTATAGGGGATTTGAGTTTCATTGTAAAATTTCCTCGGGGCAAAAGCTTTTGACATCAGAGAGGTCTCCTTTTTTATAGTAACTCATTCAGAGGTCATGAAATCACATACCTGTGTCACATAGGTGGGGAACATTTGGGCTGAGGACTGCACGTTCCCTGGCTATATAATGTTAAGATGTAACCAGTAGGCATTTCCAGCTGATGGTTGCCATGTGAAACTGTGGCCCAGTGTCACCAGACTTGCTGTTTTTTTCAATATCCAGAGCTGGATAGCCAGAGTGACTAACTGCTCAAGTTTTGAATACCGGTAGCTGAGATGAAAGACCTTGGACACCAAATATTAAAGAAATTGCTCTTTAGGCAGGATGTGGCATGTAGTGTGTGAATTTGTACTCTGGCATCATATTTGTGGGAAAGGAGCTCTCAGAGTGGAAGAAGCTCTGTCCCTTCTGAGGACAGGGCCTGGGCACTCTTGCCCCCAGAGACTCTAGGGCACTGTCCACCTGCACCTTTCAGGGAGGTTGAGACTTCAAGCCCCATCATGTTTCTATGGGCCACAGAAGTGGACCAGGAGGCATCTTAGGTTATGGGTATCTCAGAATGTGTCTCTGGTTTGCCCTTGAGGTCTGTAGAAGATGGCTGTTTTCCATCCAATCCTTTTGGATGGCCGGGGCTCTGCTGGGACAGAGGAACTGATAAAGGCTGGTAGGGCTTTCAAGATTTGCAAGCTACTGGGGACAGAGGGAAGGGTTCAAAGAAGACCCGATGAAATGAAATGAAATGAGTGAACCTGCCAGTGACCCTGGGCTCTGATGTCTCTGGATACCATGTTTGCTCTTGTTATTGGCTGCGTGAAGGGAATCTCTGAGAAGCATCGGTTACCATAGTCTACTCTCATTTTTAGTGTGCTGCCCCTTGGGGACATGGGAATACAGAAAAATCAGCATCCAGTCTAGTAGGTTCTGGTAGACACAATGGGGACTCCTCAGAAGCCCGGGGGGGCACAGAAAGCAGAGACCAGAGGGCAAGGCACATGGTCTAGCTCGTCCACGGGTTTTATGATGAACTTTTCCCATTTATGAAGACACAACCCAGATCCCAGCTGAGTGAATTTCCCGGCAGCTTGGGACATTTTCTCCTGGCAAATGGGCCAGGTTTCACTGCTCTCTCACAACATCTTCTATTTCTGTCTTCTAAATGCATTTACAAGTCTTCAGGCCCCAGCTGAGCAATCACAAGATGATCACTTACTCCAACACTAATTGCTGAGCCCTGGCTTGGCGGCTCTTCCTTTTCCTTTCTTTTTATTTTTTTCATTTCTTTTTTTAAGGGCAATGGCTGAGAAGTCTTTTCTTCCTCTCTCTGTATAGAATGAGAAATAGGAAGTGATATTATTACCCTTGTACTAATGTCAAGTTATCTTAGGCATCTGATTGGTTTAACTGTCACTCTCAAAGCCACCCCTGACATCAGTGTAATTCTTCCCCACACCAAAAAATAATCCTGTGATATCAAGGCCAAATTTTGGCACCAAACATAGAAACATAGTTGGAAATCAGGACTCTGGGCTTTTCTTCAAAGTCTGTGTGTGGCTAGTTCCTCTTGACTGCTTCAGTTTTCTCTTTCTTTTGCTGAATGTGAAAAAATGAGATATTGGTGAATATATATAACAGGAAAGCTTTTTCTGAGAGATTGGATGATACTTAATCCTTATCCTCAAGGATCCAGGTGTGGTGGCACACACCTTTAATCCCAACACTTAGGAGGCAGAGGCAGGCAGATCTCTGTGAGATTGAGGGCAGCCTGGTCTGTATAGTTAGTTCTACCCACCTGGTACTATAGAGAGACCCTGTGTTTAAAAGACAAAAAAGAAGAAGAAGGAGGAAGAGAAAGAGGGAGAAGAGGAGGAAGAGGAGGAGGGGAAGAGGAGGAAGAGGAGGAGGGGAGGAGGAGGGGAGGAGGAGGAAGAAGCCTCAAGGATAACGACTTCCTGACTTGGTCATTGGAATAGCTACTTGCTAGTCTATAAAGTGAGCACAAAGGCAGCATCTGTTCTAGGCATGGCATATGGCAAAGAGTATATGAGCAATCCCTGTGTGGCTCTTAGACCAGCAGGTAAAGTTCAGAAATGATGGTTACTGATAATGACAGTGATTTCTGCTGCTATTTGGTGGTGCTGATCCTAGAACCTGAGAGGAGGCATAAGGTGACCTTGATGGCTTTTCCAACCCCTTCTTTGTTCTGGAAAAGTTGGATTTCTGTTCTACAAATGCACTCCATCTCCATCATGCCTAATTTCAATCTACTGTCTGTTTACTTTGGGTATGGGTGAATCAACCCTGATAAATTTCTCTCTTTCCTGCATTTCATTCCTCTGTTCTAGACTCTGTGTAGACCCATCTAGATGCTGTTTGTTTCAGGTAAGACCTCAGCAATTGCCGTGGATGAGCTTATAACTTTATTTCTAAGCATTTAGAGACCGTATCCACCAACACGATTGAATGAGGACCATCCTCTGAGTCCTCTGAGCCCTGCTTTTGTAGCTGGTTCCTTTATCTTGTTATGGAGTTATTTACTCTGGCATGGCTCTCACACAGACTGGATCTCCAGTTGGGTGCTTATAAGTAGAGTAATACAGATGCCCCTCTATGACCTGCACCCCAGCGATGGTGCTTCCTTAGAGCACAGCCTGGTTTCTGGAGTGATTTCACTCGAGTCATCTCACCAAGTTCTTGTAACATCTTGGGGCAGGGGTGGTAAGAAGCCTTATTTTATATCTCAGGATCTAGGACTATACTAGTAAGTAGCAGAGGTAAGAGCTGGCCTAGGTCATCAGATTCTCCTCCCAGGAATATTTCCACTGTACTATGGATGAGAAGTCAGGGTTGGGCTCAAACAAACACACAAACCAAACTGACACACACACACACACACACACACACACACACACACTGAAACCTCAAGATGTTTGGAAAATCACATTAAAAATAAAAATATTAGTCTATGCTGGGTATGGTGGTGCATGCCTTTAATCCTAGCACTCCAGAGGCAGAGGCAGAGGTGGATTTCTGTGAGTTCAAGGCCAGCCTGGTCTACAGAGTGAGTTCCAGGCCAGCTGGGGCTATAGGGAGAACCTGTCTCAAAAAAAATATTAGTGTCTGGAGGAGAGATGGCTTCAGTGGTAAAGTGCTTGCTACGCAGATCCCATGTAAAAAGCCAGACATGATGGTGTATGTTTTTAATCGCAGTACTGGGGAGGCAGAGACAGGCATGTCTTTTGCACACTCTGGCCAGCCAGTCTAGCTGAATCACCCACCACAAGCCATTGAGAGATCGAGCCTGTCTCTCAAATAAACATGAATAACTCCTCTTCAATGACACCCAAGGTTGGCCTCTGGCATCCACATACACATGTACATATACCCTTGCATATATACAGGCACCTGCCCACATACAAATATATACATACACATACGCACAAAAATACCTGCCTCTAAAAAGAATAAGGAAAGGCTAATGCAGATTAAAAACTTTCTATAAATGCCAGGCGTAGTTGCACACACCTTTAATCCCAGCATTTGGGAGGCACAAGCAGGTGGATCTCTGTGAGTTCAAGGCAAGCCTGGTCTACAGAGTGAGTTCTATGCCAGCTGGGGCTACAGGGGACCCTGTCTCAACAAAACAACAACAAAAAAATACTTACTATAAGCCAAGGACTGGGTCTAGTGCTTTTGCAGCTATGAGCTCACATCCCTCCAGTAGCGACTACAATAAGCAAGAAGACCTCTGTTCTCATTTTTTAGATAAGAGCTTTGAGGCCCACAAGTCACAATTGAGCTCCCCTAAAGTTATACCCTAAGATAGTAGAATAGTCAGGACGAGGACTCCAATCCCTCTGACTCTGAAGTCCATGTACATTTTTATATCTCAAGAGTGTTTTGTCTTTCTGGTTTTCACAGCAAGAACTTCTTATAGGAGTAGTGGGGTTCTTTAAAGTTTTATTAGAGAGCTGCGATTTCTCTCTGGAGATTTTGCATCATCCATCCTCAAAGAGCTCTGTTGAGAAAGCTCTGTTTCATTTTTTTTCCTATTCAGGTCAAATCCTGTAACAACAGTTGCATTACTAACTGAATATCTTTATTGTAAAAGATTTCTAAGCATTAGCCTATGGCCTACTTATTTCCAAGAATATTTAATGTAAGATTCCAGCAAGCCAAAGAATTTATCTAATCCCTGAGAGTTGGTTGTGGTGGGATCTCTGTTGTGTTCAGATGCTTGCTCTTTTCTCAAAAGCTCAGGATGTCCGACTAAGCGATTCCTCACACTGTTGTAAGCAATCATTCACTTGATTTTCATCGAGGAGAGCTAGCTCCCAGCTGCCAGGGATGGGTGTGAAATAAGGGGAATGTCCTGATCTGGGCATGCTTGTGTCAACAATGCTCTGTTTCTAAGGAGAGAAGGTCAGCAGTGCTTAGGTGGACAGGAAAAAGGGAAGGGGTGGGAGGCCATGCCCTCCCAGGACACTGGCTCTACAGTACACAGTTCGTTTCTTCTGAGAAAATTGGGATGAAAACATGATGAGACTGATTTATTATGTATTACAAATCAGTAGGTGTTGAAATAACCTCTGATTCTGGATTCCGGGCTGATGTGCCGATGTTATAATAGTAAATGTTTACTTCCCTGTCTGCCCCTTACTTCAGCACTGAGATTTTTTTCTAAGTCTCAGAGGGGCTGCTGACTGGCATTCTTGTTCCTGTACTGCTTCCCTGCAAGTGACTTTCCTCCTCTGTTCTGTGTGGAGGACACAGGCATTGAATTCTCTATATAACTGGTGGTAATGGACCAAGGTCGTTGGAGAGTCAAATCCTAGATTTCTACATATTGCTGTGACCTTAGGCAAGCTAGTGAACGTCTATGAGTTCTGAAGATTAGAAGCCCCTTTTACTGCTTCGGATTGTTCTCACGATTAAAGAGGAAAAGGTTGAAAAGGGTTCAACACAGTGTATTGTGAAAGATTCAGGGCACCTTCCCTTCTTATTGGTCTCCAGTTTCATAGACTACAGTTAGATAAGTCAGGAAAGCTGCTGAAACCATCTCCCAGATTCAGATTCATACCCCAGTTTCACGCTTGCCCCTTTGAGGTCTAGTTGACACCTCTCCTTGAGTGGCTAAGGCATACATCAAGCTTAACTGGGCCAAAATGGGATTCTGGCTTTGTTTTGAGACTGAGTCTCAGTGTGTAGTCCAGGTTGGCCTCAAACTCAAAATTTCTTCTGCCTTAGCAGTTGAGATTATAGCATGGGCTGCTACACTGCTTTCCTCTACTTCCACTGCTACATTTCTTTCTTAGAATAGTCGCAAGAGTCATTTTGAAAATCAGTCATCTATCTATCTATCTATCTATCTATCTATCTATCTATCTTCTATCTATCTATCTATCTATCTATCCATCTATTATCTATCAATCTATCATCTATCTATCTATCTATCTATCTATCTATCTATTAATCAATCTATCATCATTCTATTTATTTACATTTTGAGACAAGGTCTCATATAGCCCAGGCTGGCCTTGAACTTCTGATCTGGGATAAGAGCTGGTATTATAGGGTATGCCCTCAGTCTTGGCTCAGAGAGATATATATTTTTTTTATTTTCATAATTTTTTTGTAATTTATTTATTTTTTATTTTTTTAAGGGATTCTATAATACAATGACACAGTTGTTTGCAGATAGCATTGATGTCATTCATTATGTCATACAATCAGGTAATTGGTGCATTTTGCAAGTATCTATGTCCACATTTTGAACAACCCAAGGTTCCCATAGACCAGTTGGAGAAGCTTGTATGCACAGACATGTTGATTAATCAGGAGTCCAGACTAAATTCCTGTAGTCTCATGATTCACCCCTATCTCTCCACAGCCCTTACAATCTACCACACCTCCTCTTCCGTAGTTTGTTCCCTGGGCTTTGGGAAAGGGGCACAAGTGGGTGAGAAGAAAACAGTCTAATTTCTTTGGAGTTGTCATTTTGGACTCCAGTCTGTTCAGGTTGTTTCCCTTAATGGATTGACAGCTTTCCCAGTGATACCCTTTTTAGTCATATTAACAAAGCACAAGCTATTGGATGTACAGGCATTTAAGCAGTACCACTTATTATGTCAAGCTAAGCTGTGAGCATAGACACAGATGCTTGGATGGCATGCTAATCCGCAAACTGTGGTTTCTCTATAAAGGGTGACAAGTTCTTACTGTGGCTCACAACATCGCCCAACCACCAGAGGACACAAGCTTGTGGCATCCGCTGTGAGTTATTCCTCCAAGGAGAGAGCTAATAGCCAAATAGATTTGGGATATATATAGACACTTGGCTGCCACTGTTGCACAGTATCTCCAGGCTGTTGAGGTGTAGCTGATATTGACGGAGGAGTCTTGCTTGTCTCAGGGAGACCAATATTTTGCTGTATTGCTTTAGTGGCCTTTGGTAACGCTCTCTAGCCTTTTCAGAGGCCAGTTGTACGCAGAGCGATATTTTAAGCACACCAATCCAACAGTGCCCCTCCTGCTTAAAACCCTCTAATTGGGCTGGAGAGATGGCCTAGCGGTTAAGAGCACCGACCACTCTTGCAGAGGACCCGGGTTCGATCCTCAACACCCACATGGCGGCCAAGAACCGTCTGAAACTCCAATTCCAGGAGAACTCCAGTTCCAGGGGAATCCAACACCCTCTTCTGACCTCCGCGGCATTGCATGACATGGGTGCACAAACTTGCATGCAGACAGTACATTCATACACATACATAAATAAATAAAAATTAAAAAAACCCTCTAATTACTTCATGCTTTTACTTACAGTAAAAGCCAAGCCCCTCACCATAGCCTCAGGATTCAAGTCAACATGATTTTGATCTCTTTCTAATTTCCTTGCTCTCTCCTCTTGTTCTCTCCACTGTAGCCTCTAGCCATCTTGTACTTTCTGGAACATGCCAGACTTATTCCCTACCTTGTGTTCTTTTATGTATCTGTTGATACATCTGACAGAAATTCCCTTCTCTAGATCTCTGTGTGACTGGCTTCTGCTCATCACCATTCTCTATAATAGCACTTGCTTAACTAGGCTTTATGTGGTTTTTTTTGGGGGGGGAGTCTTTTTGAGAGAGGGTCTCCCTATAGCCCCAGCTGTCCTGGAAGTTGCTATGTAGACCAGCCTGGCTTCAATTTTTTTAAAAAAATTTTAAAATTTATTATTTTTATGTGTATGAGTTTACTGTCTGCATGTAGGTTGGTGCACCTGTGTCTTGCAATGCCGCAGAGGTCAGAAGAGGGCATCAGATTCCCCTGGAACTGGAGTTAAAGTTGGTTCTTAGCCGCCATGTGGGTCCTGGGAATTGAACCCTGGTCCTCTGCAAGAGCAGTTGGCGCTCTTAACCACTAGGCCATCTCTCCAGCCCTCTGGCTTCAATCTTTTTTTTTTTTTTTAATTTTTTAATTTATTTATTTTTGTATGAATGTACTGTCTGCATGCAGGTCTGTGCACCCGTGTCATGCAATGCCGCGGAGGTCAGAAGAGGGTCTCGGATTCCCCTGGAACTGGAGTTCTCCTGGAATTGGAGTTACAGACGGTTCTTAGCCACCATGTGGGTGCTGGGGATCGAACCCAGGTCGGTGCTCTTAACCACTAGGCTATCTCTCCAGCCCCTGGCTTCAATCTTAAGATATTCAAGGCTGGCTTCAATCTTAAGAGATACACCTCTGCCTCCTCAGTGCTGGGATTAAAGGCATGTACCATCATTGTTCAGGCTTTTTGCAGACCACTCAAACTTAGGGTCCTTTCTTCTCCTTATAAACCTATCACTTTTTATTATATAATGTGGCTTGATCATTTCCTTGGACAGTCCGACTATTTACTGTTTAAAAATAACTATTCAGGGTGGGGGGATGGAGGAGACACGGGTCTAGATTTGATAAAAAAATATATATAAATAAATTAAATTAATAAAATAACTATTCAGTTGCTTGTGTAATAGTTTATAGTCACTCTTCTCTATTGGAATACAAACTCTGTGGAGTGGAGATTTTGTGCTGCTATTCACTGCTCTGTACCCAACTCCTGGGACAATGCCTGTTTGTTAAGTGTATGACTGGCTCTACTCTGCCTTGACCACTCTTTGCATGAGATATCCTGAGTGAAGACTTTCATCAAGATCTCCACACATGAACAAGGTCAGAGGAAGACTGTGATCTTGATATACTTCAGTATGGAATTATTTCCTATTGTGTAACCCTACCAACTTTCCTTGGATCCCACCTAGTCAGAGATTCTCAGACTTCTATAAATGGAAGGAACTACTGAAGTCTTGTTTAAAAGAGAGAATTTATAGGCAAATATAAAACTCATCAGTATTCTAAGAGTGTTCAGGCCCAGGCAAGTAGCTCAGCAATAGAGCACTTGCCTAATACTCTAGGTTCTATCCTAACATTACAAACACTGTAGAACATACCACACCAAGCCAGCAAGAACCAGAATGTGCAAATAGAAGCAGTAGTCACCCCCAATAGCACCCTCCTCCCCCAGAAAAGCAATATGCAAAAGCAACAGACCAGACAGAAATCTCTGCCTCATAGACCTTCCACTAAATCTGCTGCTTGAGTTATGGTCTCTAGTGACACATCATTACTAACTGGGTGATGCTGATGAGCAGATAAGAGCACATGCTCTTGAAATGTAGTGATTGAGTTTCGATTCTGGCTATATCATATGTATCTCTATCTTGGGAAAATTACTTACCTGTATGCATATCTGTGCCCCAATATCCTCATTTGGAAAATGGAGATACCATGGTTATTACCAAGATTAAATGGGCTGTTCTAGTTTCTCTTCAATTGCTGTGACACACTCTGACCGACACCAACTTGGGGAGGAAAGGGTTTATTCAACTCACATCTCCTGGGTCATAGTTCATCACTTAGGAAGCCCAAGGTAGGAATTCAGGGCAGGAACCTGGAGGCAGGAGCTGAGGCACAGGCCATGAGGAATGCTTCTTACTGGCTGGCTCCCCTGGCCCTTGTCCACCCTGCCCTCTTATACTGTACATAACAACCTACCCAGGGGTGACACCACCCATTGTGGGCTGGGCCCTCCCACATTGCTCAACAATCAATACAATTCTTCACAGACATGGCCACAGGTCAGTCCAATGGAGCCAATTCCCCAGTTGAGGCCCCTTCAAACCAGGTGTGTCAAGTTGACACTAAAGCTATCCAGCATGTGGGCCAACACCTATCAAGTATTGAGAAGAATGTCTGGCCCATAATAAGAACCTATTATAGGGCTGGAGAGATGGCTCAGTGGTTAAGAGCACTGACTGCTCTTGCAGAAGACCTGGGTTCAATGCCCAGCACCCACACAGAGGCTAACAATTGTCCCTAACTCCAGTTCTAGGAGATCTGACCTCCATGGGGATTGCACAACACAAGTGAACCTATACGCATGCAGGCAATACACTCATACACATAAAGGCAATAAATGATAACTTAGTTGCTGTTTTTATTATTTTCCTTTAACTGATAGTGTGTTAGTCACTGTCTTGGTGTGCTGCTGAATAAATACGCAGAGATGCAAGATTTAAGATGCTTTCATGTCTCCCTCAAAGTGCTGCAAGTACAAGGATTAATCACTGTATAAGATGTGGTCCCTGTCCTTAAAATTTACCATCTTAGTGACCTTGAAAAAAAATCAAGATGGTGGCTGTTACATTTTTAATCTTTATAGAAAACAAATGAAGCTATAGACTGTACCCCAATATAGGGGGTGAGGCCATAATTCAGTGGTTGAATGCTTCCCTAGCTTGTAAAAGACCCTAGGTTCAATCCTCAGTGCTGTCATCCCCTGAAGGTAAATATTTATTCCCATAAAAAGCATCTCCCCACACATTCACACTGTTTTTCAGAAGTTTCAGGGGGTGTATAGACTTTCTTTATACACTGGGGTAAGGACCCTTTTGGAGGGTGTTCTAGAGAGAGGCACAAGGGGTTGAGATGTGTGGTTAAGCTATTTAAAAATACCATTCCTGTTGGGTTTGGTGGAGCACCCCTGTAATAGTACAGAAGAGATGGAGGTGGGAGGATTAAGAGTCTCAACCACGCTGGGGAGATAGTTCAGCAGTTAAAGTGCTCACTATACAAGCAAGAGGAGTAGACTTCAGATCCAGAGAAGTGGTATAAATGTCTCTTGGCCATGATAGCTGGCCTGTAATTCCAGTGTTGGAAGGCAGAGACGGGAGACTTCCTGAGCAAGCTGACTAGCCATTTCAGTGAGCTCTGGGTTTGACTGACTCTATCTCAAGGAATAAGGTAGAAGAACGATTGATGAAGATTCCTAACATCAACCTCAGGCCTCTTCATGTATACACTCACTCACAGGTCTACCCCCCACCCCTGCATATGTACTTCCCCAGGTGAACATAGATACGTACACGTGTGCCACATGTATATATGCACCTGAAAAGGAGAAAAAATGAGTCTAAAGCTCAGATGGGCTACATAACAAGTTCAGCTGAGCCAGGGATATTAGAGCAAGACTCCATTAATAATCCAACCAACCAAAGAGAAGCAAGAAAAAAAGAAATGACAAAACCAAAAAAGATTCTAGATTTGACAGATGACATTTATATTATGTTGTATTCTTGTGGGCCTAAAAGAATGCGTTCATTATTTATGATCTCTACCATGATTCAGATAAGTTAGGGAGGTACTTGGTATAGTGGCATTCTTTCGAATAATGAAGATTTTCTAAAATCAATTGTGGTAATGGGTTGTATAACTTGATGACTGTATGAGAAATATATATATATATATTATATATATATATGTATACTACTTCTTGGCAGAAGTTTTGAGATTCTGTACGAGGCCTGTCACACATCTTTTCCCTCTGCCACAAGGCAGAGGACCTTAGTGCTCCAGATGGAGGCCGCTCCATTAGCCTGAGTCTTGCTGGGAAGATGATGGGCTCACAGCCACAGCTGACCTGTGGTCATGCAGTGTGTGAGAGAAATAAACTTTTGGTCACAGATGAAAAAGACAAGCCAGGAACGAAGTGGCTGTGCTCTGTGCGTGGAGAGGATGAGTTGCCAGAACTCCACCACTCTCTCTTGGTGTTTTTACTTACTCCCTGCATTCCTCACTAGACAAGAAAAGTTCTCAGAGCACCAATGAGGGAACACTCTCATAGGGCTAGCTATGAACCTTTTCTCATTTAAATGTACAAACTAGCAGATGGTAAACAGGTGGCATTTTTCCCTCAGTGGTTGTGGGTTATTTGACCTAACTTATGCCTTTGACATACTGCACAGACAGTTGATATTCTCTGGGTCTTTGAATGTGAGGCACTAGAGGACCCTGGCAGCCTTTGGGCCTATGGATCACAGATGGGCTGAAGCGGAGGAGGTGACTGTGGAGCTGGGCTTTGGAGAGGGTGTGGGTTTGGGTTAGTGAGCAGGCTGCTTAGGGCAGAGTGGTGCCTGGCATGATTTGTACAGCCACTTTATACTTGGTCTTCCTCCTGGAGCTGTTCGGACACATGTTTCTGGTTCCAAGCTGCTGTGTCTGGCCATCAGGTAAACTGAAAGACCTTCCAAGAGAACAAGACTTGGAAATGGAGGCATTTGCCCAAACCTGCTGGTTTGGGAAGTTTCAGCCAGGACCACATATGCAGTGGTGTGTCTGGATGGTGGCTGGGAGAGGGGCAGAGTCTATGTGGGGAGTGATATGTGAGTCTGCTTGCCAGTGTGAGCGGTGCTGTCTGGTGCGGCGGTGCTGGCCACCCTACCTCACACATACCCTTGTTTCTTGCCACTGTGCAGTGACCTCTGATAAGTGCTTAGCTTATTAAGTCTATTTCTACACTTTTAAAATGAGGGGCTATTTAAATGGCCCAGTCCTGACCTCATAGCATTTTGGGTAATTCTTCCTGGAAGAAAGGTCTGAACTAGGACACAGCTGGGACTGCAGGGGACCAGAGCCAGAGGAAAGCTGTTTGTCAGTTTGTTTTGGCCCTACCTGCTTCCTTCAACTCACCCACCATGCTCCCTGGAGGAGAGGCATTCCGATACAGTGAGTTCCAAGGACATAGCTTCAGGGAAGTTCTTGCTGTGTGTTAGGCATTCATTAATGCACTTTATATGATATTATATGCTCATAATGGCAAGTAGATGTGATCATTCTTCCCATGGGAATTTGAAGTACAGAGAGTCTGGGTAAGTTGTTTTATTCCAGAGTTACTAAACAACAGAGCCAAGAAACTAAGCACAGATAGTCTGCTTTTGGTGCTTTAAAACCTGTCCTTAAATAATAGCTCCATTCTACTCTTTGTTCAATCCTGGCCATCGTCAGTTCTCAGGAACTGGGTTGGAGTGGAAAGAAGGTGATTAGCTGCCCACCCTAGAGTGGGGGTGTTTGGGGGGTCCATGGAAGACCACTAAAGTTGTACCTGTACCCAAACCCTGATTTCCATCTGGTCACTGGCAGGGTGTAGGTGAGGGTTCAGTGCCCCTTATCCTGCTAACTGGCACTCTGGGAGCCATTAGCAGATGCTCACACAGGGTGGCTGATGGGCAAAGAGAATGATGCTCAGTGACAAACTGAGTGGACAAATGTAGTGGACAAACTGCTCTATGCTATGTGGATGCAGGAGCCACAGGCTTTTAGCTCACCATTTCTAGGGACTGTGGGGATAATTTCTTTCCTCTAGCCCTGGCTGGCTTTGGCCCCTGCCTCAGGCAGGACTGCAGCTGTATGTGCTCACTCCTTTATAAAATCTGAGTCGGGAGATGGGAGAGGAGGTGAGGTAGGCTAGATTATAGGAGTTGAAGTGGCATTGCTACTACATCCTGTGATTTTGTGCTTAAATGTCCAGATTTGGCATTTGACTCCATTGAGTGCAATTAAGCTGTGTGACTGCTGTGGATGGACCAGGGTCCTTAACATTCTTTCCACAGCCTAGATCCTGTGATGTCTGATGACACAGAGCATGGTTTCTCTTGTTCCTCTTTTACTTAGAAGCTTCTACCTCTTCTTGAACCCCAAACAAGTAAGTGTTGCAGAATTCACCAAACTGCAGGTTCTCAACTGGACTTTTTCAGCCACAATGTGTTTATCTGCCAGCTCCAAAGACAGTCAATTCCCAGTCTACTGACACCGTTAGTGGACTGGGTAATGGGCTCTCCTGGGGCTTCGGGTGGGAATCGTTTGTTGTTCCCTAGCGAGCCAAGTGGCAGGCTTCCTCAGTTGGTTTTCTCTTTTCTCATCCATTTGTGTCTCTCTGCCTGTCTCTCATGGTCCTGGGAACTCATGTCCTCCCTGATACTTTCCTTGTATTTACTGGTTCCATGGTCAACATTCTCATCCACTCAGGGCGGGATCAATGTGGCCCAGGTAATATGTCTGTGGGCAGCACTCACTGTCCCACTGTCTGTTTATGATATATGTTCCCTCCATTCCTGTTGGACGAAAGTCTTTAACTCACCTTAGGAACTGTTTTTCCTGAATTCAGGCATTTCAGGTTTCCAGGATTCCCTGGACTGAACCATTAAGAGTTTTCTTATAACCTCATCAACTTTTAACATTGAAAAATTCAGTCTAATGCTGAATAAACATTCTAGCGTCTGGCCTGTGTGGCTCCTGGCCTTGGGGATTACACGATGTGTTCATATTTTCCAGTCTTGATTATTCTCAATAGATTTTATTTTCTCTTTTCCCCTCCCCTAAGGCTTCATTACTTCCCATTTGTCCACATCTCTTTCGTCCATTTCTCTTGTTAAGGACAGATTTAGAAAATGAGTTTAGTCCCTTGGCTATTTTGGAACCATCATTAATTTCAGTTCCACTTCATTCCTTAGCAAGCTGGTACTCTCCTGTCTTCTTCTCCCTTGTTTCTCTTTGATGAATTTGCAAAAGTCTTTTTCCTGTCTGGGTTAACCCCTCCATCACTGAGACGTTGTTTTGGTTCTGAGGAACTTCTGCCCTACTGGGGCAGTCTCCTAGATTCTCCAGCCACTTGTGACCAGCCCAAGTCTCTCAGAGGGATAAGCCTCACACTAGTGTTGGCTGACCTCATCTCTGGTGGTAGATAGGGGGGGCTCTCTGCAGACACATTCTGAAACCCACCTGAAAAGTCCAGCTCAGACCTGAAATATACCTATAGAAAGGTGAGTCTAGTGATCACAAGCTCCTCGGAGGCAAGAACAAGTCTTATTAAATCATGCTTTCTTTTACTGTTAAGTGCATGTTTGAAGATGAGCAAGTGATTGGAAACTATAAAAATGACTTTGGGGCACAACTGCTTGCAAATTGGTCTTACATGAAGGATGCTTGTACTCATAAATTATCACTTATTGTTAAAAAATGAAAAAAAAACAGAGAAAGATGCAGGAAAGTTACGGTAGAATGCATGATCTAGGATGGGCTGGGGTGGAGTGGGGGGAAGGGAAAGGGAAATATGCCTGAACTGAATTGGAAAATGATATATGAAATACACAAAGCATCAATAAAAAATGAAAATTAAAAAAAATGACTTTCACTTTTGAACAAGACTGTGAGTCTTAATTTATCTACCCCTTCTCTTTCTTTTTGTATTCTTGGCTAAACACCCATGTCCTGGGATCCTTCTTAAAATGCTAGGGAATAATTCTCAACTCACGGGGATGAAAGAGTAACCACAAAACCCTTACTTCAGTGGAAGCACACAGTAGGTGCTCAGTCGGTGGTATGTTCTGCACCTGAGAGCTATTTTAGACATCCAGTCCTTATTAAATCCATTTGAAAACCCAACCTCTGAGCACTTGGCTTTGAGGCTTGTCTGGGATTCTGACCCAGTGTATGGGGAGACAATGATTCAACAGGAGAAGGAAGTAGAGAGCGATAATGTGGAACAGGTTGGAGCTGGCTGGGTGGGTGCTTTACAGGTCTTCTGGGACAGTCTCCAGAGAGGTGTTGATCAGGTGTTTTTGTCATAGGAAGAGTTTTTGATGTATTGTTGTTATCTTTTTTAAAAAACATTTATTTTAAAAAACAAAGAAAAAAGAAAACAAACGACCCGCTCAATAGATGGAGCAAAGAACTGAACAGAGACTTCACAAGCGAGGAATTAGAGATGTCTGAGAAACACCTCAAGAACTGCTCAACATCACTAATCATTAAGGAAATGCAAATCAAAACCACTTTAAGATATCATCTTACTCCAGTAAGACTGGCTAGGATCAAGAAAACAAATGATACCAAGTGCTGGAGAGGTTGTGGGGAAAGGGGAACACTCATCCACTGCTGGTGGGAATGTAAACTCGTACAGCCACTATGGAAAGCAGTGTGGAGAACCCTTGGAAGACTTGGAATGAACTTGCCACCCGACCCAGCCATACCACTCCTGGGCATGTACCCTCAAGACTCACCCCACCGCAGAGATACATGCACGGCCATGTTTATTTCAGCTCTCTTCACAATAGCAAGGAGCTGGAACCAACCCAAATGCCCCTCAACTGATGAGTGGATAGAGAAAATGTGGTACATCTACACAATGGAGTTCTATGCAGCAGTAAAGAAAGACGACATCACGAGCTTTGCAGGAAAATGGCTGGAGCTAGAGGACATCATGCTGAGTGAAGTAACACAGTCCCAGAAAAACAAACGACGAATGGTATCCCTCATCTGTGGATGCTAGTGCCAATTACCCAGTTGTAAGTATTTCTTGTGTAGGGCCCCCTGAGCTTCTGTACAAAGCAGTTGGGCATAATGCATTTTGGAAACAACAACAGAAAAGACTGCATCAAAGAACTGACTGAAACAGTGAACTTCTGCTCAAAACAGTCAACGTCCCCATGGAAAATATTGAGAAAGACTAAGAGATGGAAAGCATGTTTGGCAGAATGCACGAGCTCTGACGGGGTGGGGGAATGAGTGGGAACACGGGTCTAGATTTGTTAAAAATAAATCAATAAATACAATTAAAAAACATTTATTTTATTTTATTTATTTTTGTATGTGTATGAATGTACTGTCTGCATATAGGTTTGTGCACCTGTGTTGTGCAATGCCACGGAGGTCAGAAGAGGGTCTCAGATTCCCCTGGAACTGGAGTTCTCCTGGAATTGGAGCTACAGACGGTTCTTAGCTGCCATGTGGGTGCTGGGGATTGAACCTGGGTCCTCTGCAAGAGCAGTCGGTGCTCTTAACCACTAGGCTATCTCTCCAGCCCGTATTGTTGTTATCTTATATGAGGGAATTGAGATAGAAGAACAGAAGACTGAGAGGTGGCAACCTGGAGCCTGTCAGGCCTGGCAGAGAATATAAGAGCTGGATGTAGCCAGTCCCAACCGCCCACGGCTGCCCTCTTCAGCCACTGTCCCAACTGTCCACGGCTGCCCTCTTCAGCCCCTGTCCCAACCGCCCAAGACTGCCCTCTTCAGCCCCTGTCCCAACCGCCCATGGCTGCCCTCTTCAGGCCCTGTCCCAAATGCCCATGGCTGCCCTCTTCAGGCCCTGTCCCAACCGCCCAAGGCTGCCCTCTTCAGGCCCTGTCCCATCCGCCCACGGCTGCTCTCTTCAGGCCCTGTCCCAACCGCCCAAGGCTGCCCTCTTCAGGCCCTGTCCCAACCGCCCACGGCTGCCCTCTTCAGCTCCTGTCCCAACTGCCCACGGCTGCCCTCTTCAGCCCCTGTCCCACACAGATGTTTCCCTTTTGTTCTGGTCATTACTCCATCTCAGAGTTTACCTCTGTGTTTCTCTAATGTGGTTAAGGCTTTGACTTTTTCCATGATTTTGAAGCCACTTCCTAGGATAACACTTGTGGGATTTTCCAGCCTGCACAGGCTGAGGGGCTGAATTCTTCAGGGGATCTGGGGCATAGGGAACCTTTTAGGGCCATCTGTCCCTTCATTAAGGTGGTGGACTGTGTCTTTCTCACTTGTGCTGGGGACATTGCTGACAGCCAGAGGGGACGGGGTTCATTAGGGGAGTCATCTCTGAGTGCGTCTGGCTTTCCAGAGCTGATGAGGGCCCTTGAGAACACTAGAGCAGGTCAGCTGGTCCTTCCGCTGCCACTCATTCCTGACAATGGTTGCCATATTGCCATGGGAATGAAGGGATGCAGATCTGCTCTGCAGAGAGCAGACAGGTGGCCTCCTCTCCATGTCTCATCTATGAAGTGTGTTCAGTCTTTCTGCTGGCCCTCTCCATGTCTCATATATGAAGTGTGTTCAGTCTTGTTGCTGGCCTCCTCTCCATGTCTCATATATGAAGTGTGTTCAGTCTTGTTGCTGGCCTCCTCTCCATGTCTCATCTGTGAAGTGTGTTCAGTCTTGCTGCTGCCCTCTCTCCATGTCTCATCTATGAAGTGTATTCAGTCTTGTTGCTGGCCTCCTCTCCATGTCTCAACCATGAAGTGTGTTCAGTCTTGTTGCTGCCCTCCTCTCCATGTCTCATCTATGAAGTGTGTTCAGTCTTGCTGCTGACCTCTCTCCATGTCTCATCCATGAAGTGTGTTCAGTCTTGTTGCTGCCCTCTCTCCATGTCTCATATATGAAGTGTGTTCAGTCTTGCTGCTGGCCCTCTCTCCATGTCTCATATATGAAGTGTGTTCAGTCTTGTTGCTGGCCTCCTTTCTATGTCTCATATATGAAGTGTGTTCAGTCTTGTTGCTGGCCTCTCTCTATGTCTCATATATGAAGTGTGTTCAGTCTTGTTGCTGGCCTCCTCTCCACGTCTCATATATGAAGTGTGTTCAGTCTTTCTGCTGGCCTCTCTCCATGTCTCATATATGAAGTGTGTTCAGTCTTGTTGCTGGCCTCCTCTCCACGTCTCATATATGAAGTGTGTTCAGTCTTGCTGCTGCCCTCTCTCCATGTCTCATCTATGAAGTGTGTTCAGTCTTGCTGCTGCCTCCTCTCCACGTCTCATATATGAAGTGTGTTCAGTCTTGCTGCTGGCCTCCTCTCCATGTCTCATCTGTGAAGTGTGTTCAGTCTTGTTGCTGCCCTCTCTCCATGTCTTATCTATAAAGTGTGTTCAGTCTTGTTGCTGGCCTCTCTCCATGTCTCATCTGTGAAGTGTGTTCAGTCTTGCTGCTGGCCTCTCTCCATGTCTCATCTATGAACTGTGTTCAGTCTTGTTGCTGCCCTCCTCTCCACGTCTCATATATGAAGTGTGTTCAGTTTTTCTGCTGCCCTCTCTCCATGTCTCATCTATGAAGTGTGTTCAGTCTTGCTGCTGGCCCTCTCTCCATGTCTCATCTATGAAGTGTGTTCAGTCTTGCTGCTGGCCTCTCTCCATGTCTCATCTATGAAGTGTGTTCAGTCTTGCTGCTGGCCTCCTCTCCATGTCTCATCTGTGAAGTGTGTTCAGTCTTGTTGCTGGCCTCCTCTCCATGTCTCATACATGAAGTGTGTTCAGTCTTGTTGCTGCCCTCTCTCCATGTCTCATCTATGAAGTGTGTTCAGTCTTGTTGCTGGTCCTCTCTCCCCACCTCAGGGTCTGGCACTCAAGAGAACATCCTTGCACATGCTGTATCCTGTGGTCACTTTTAGGAAATGGACAATGTTGGGCTGAGGAGCTGCCTCGTCATCCTGGGAGTTTGGTGCTCAAGGGCAGAGGTTACTGCTTGGTGAGAGCCCCTCACCAAAGCTCAGGACTCTAGGAAAACTTGATTAAAATGATTTGTCCTCTTGGGTTTTGCTAAAATATTGACACTTGTATTATTCTGCCTCCCTTGGAGGATTAACTTATGAAGATTTTGAAAAGAATATTGCTAATGAAAATTATCTCAACCACACCCTTTGAACAAGCTCCTCCTTTCCCTAGAGCCTGACATTCAGCTATCGATGCTTTTGTGCTTTAGAGTCCTTCAAAGACTACTCACAATAGTCCTTGAGGTCATAGGGCACTTTTTTGAAACATGAATGCATTAATTAGGACATCTATTGAGTTTCTTTCCTACTCTGTCCCAGGCAAAGATGCCAAGGTTACTTACGTTTAGGTCATGGAGAGTTTGGGGAGGGAGAGCTTGCAGATAGTTTTGATACAATGTGATAAGGACTGGGCTCCCCGGAAGCATTTAGCAAGGGAAGTCGATGTAGCTGTTGGAAAGGTAAGGGTTACAGCAGGAGCAGCTTCCTGGAATGATGGTGGGCATTCTGAAACCCAGCAGTGACTGCGAGCTGGGATCTGGAAGAGGCTTGATGGGGAGATGATGAGGATCACATTAAGTAGAGGGGGCAGATGTCCAGAGGTCCAGTGAGCTTATAAAAGGCCTGTGGGGACTGCTAACATTCTGCACTGTAGTCTCAAGGTCAATAGTGCAAATGGGTTACAGTCTTTGGCTATTAGCTAATGTTCTCATTTCTGTGATGAAATACCCCAAAATAGTAACTTAAGGGAGGAAGAATGAGGGGAACAGTCCATCATGGAGGTTGGGAGGGTAAGGCATGACAGAGTGTGGCTCCAGCCGTGATCGTGGGAATTTCTAGCTTTACCTGTTACATCTGTGAGAGTTAGGAGAGAGAGAGAGAGAGAGAGAGAGAGAGAGAGAGAGAGAGAGAGAAGAGGAGAGAGAAGAGAGAGAGACTAGAAGTCTGAGAGTAGGTCTAGGATAAAACCTTAAGGCCTGACCCCAGAAACTCTCTTCCTTTATCTGGGCCGTACCTTGCAAAGGCCTCACAACCTCCCAGTAGTGCAGTCTCAGCTGGACACCAAGTGTTGAAACACAGGGGCTATGTGGGACATTTCACATTCAAACCATAACACTTGGTGTCCAAAGACCCCATCTCTTAGGTTGGTCCTGTGATCTGGCACCTCACTCAACTTAGGCTCCATACTTGCTTATTTACTAAGCCTGAAGAGAATCCAGGGCGGCAGCAGATCAGAGCCTCCTCCCTTTGGGCCACATCTGTTGGCAGCTTCACTCATCTAGTGCCTCTGTGCCTCCTTCCACAGGGACATCTTGGTGCTTCCTCAAGGGGCCCAGCCTCTCTCACATTCAATTGTCTTAAGTGTCACAGTGTCCTCAGGGATGTCCCTAGAGCTGCCTCTCTCCACCTCAGCCTATCCAACCCGAACATTTTAATATCATTCTCCTAAATGTGGCTCTGGGGTTCTTAGGATAATGCAACCCTGTCTTAGTTTACCAGCTGATTTTGTGGACGTCATCTTAGGGGTGTGTAATGAGGGCTTTTCTCTCACCTTGGGAGGTTTTTACTCCTTTCCAGGTTTCATTGGTTAGTGTCTACTTTTTCAGGTTTCAACTCAAGTCCAACTAGATAGAGCTAAAAGCCAAAGGTGAGTTGTTCAAAGCTGCAGGGTGATGGAAACTAGGTTGTTCAGTGGCCCCTGAGCCCACTGAACCTGACCGAAGGCAGTGTCAGTGCCTGCCTCATGCGGGAATTAAAAGCTTGGCCTTTGTGTCCCACTCACCCCAATGTTTACTTCCCAGAGTGAAAGGGCACTTAGGTCTTCGTGAGCTGTCCTGTCTCTGGTGAGTCCATCTGTGCCCAGGGTGGACAGCTCACCTTTCTGAGTAGCAGTGAGACTACGCTCTTCCATGCGCCAGACATCTCTCCATAGTTCAAGAACCTCTCCTGACACCGGGAAGGGTGGTGTTTGCAAAGAGCAACCATGTACTCCTTATTTATTGTGCAGAAAAGAAAACAAATTAAGCCCTTGTAATTATACAGTCAGGCATGTTCTTAAATAAAGCTTAAGCAGTCAGAACTCCATTTAGAATATTAATAATTGCATTTCTAAGCCCTGATCCCCAGAAGCTTTCTCTCTTTCTTTTCTTCTCAGTCACCCCCCTTCTTCCAGACATCTCTGTTTCTTCCACCTTTGTTTCCCTCACTGATTCAGACCATTGTCCCTCAGCCATCTCAAAGACACCTAGCTGGGACAGTCAGCAGCCTGCAGTGCCCACTATGGATATTTTGAAGATCATAAATGGCACATTTTAAGGACGTTGTGGATGTGGGCTGTACTGGGGTTTCTTGTCCTGCCACCCACCTTCATTTTCATTTGATGTCACAAATATTGGAATAGAGCATAACTGGGCTGTTTCCAGCTGTACTGATGACTAGCTGGAGGGCCTTGGCCAAGTCATCCAAACTCTTAAAGTTTCTCATAAAACCATGTCCTTCATAGGCTTCTGTAGTAACTTGGAAGAGAT
Source organism: Rhizomys pruinosus (assembly GCA_009823505.1). NCBI lineage: Eukaryota > Metazoa > Chordata > Mammalia > Rodentia > Spalacidae > Rhizomys > Rhizomys pruinosus. Next base: position 2,092,131 of record VZQC01002915.1, read on the forward strand.
AATGCATTTTAAATCCTGACATACAGAAAGTTCCTTTCTTTTCTAAATAACTGGGTGACATCCCAGGGAATTGTCTTGTTTCCATTGTTCTGTATTCACACTTTTAATTTATGGATCAGAAGCATACCAGACCTCTGTTAGATCATCTAAAGAAACTACACAGACAGCCCTCTGCAGGTCAGGACCCTATCCCTTTGTAGGCTTCAGAAGAACAGGGCAGAGGTCATTAGTGTTGCTGTGTGGCATGCTGTTCTGATGGTCTGTCTGACATGCTTCCTCTAGTGTTCATGACCAATTCCTTGATTAATAGGCTGCCTTAATCAACAGGCTACAGTGCTTTATGAACACATGTCTCAGGGACCATCTCATTTTATATACAACAGCAATTACCATCATCCCTATGTCATTGGGGAGGAATCAGAGGGAGTGAATGGCCCAAGGCCATGTATCTACAATTAGTGGAATGTGGATAGGGAGCCAGGTCTCCTACTCTAAGTTCTGTGTCTTTTCTGTCACACTAGGAGGGCAGTCAACTAATTTCTATATTTCAGCATATGGTTCTGCTCCAAATACCGTGGGTCAATTATCGGTTTGTTCTTTCTTTAGTTTTCATCTTGGTTTCATTGGTGATATTATGGCAATTGAGCCATTGCTGGAAAGTAGTTTGGAAACACAAAAAGGCTCATCCCAAGTTTCCATGGGGACACTTATATGGATATCACAGGAACGGGATTTGTGAACAGCAGATGATAGGTGCTTTGGAAATGTCTTCCTTTGATAACCCCACACCTTGGGTCAGGGAGAAAATGGAGGTACCAAGGCAGGACTTGGCCCAAGTGGAGTTGGAATGTTCAATCTAGTTGGGAAGAAAAAATAAGCTTTTGTAGAAGAGTGGTGCTAATAGTTTACTGTCTGCTGACTGGTTCGTGTTGACCAAACCAGGCAGAGAGAGTCTTATATTCTTGGAGATTGTGGGGAAAGGTTTAGAAAAGTCTTAAATTTGTTCTTGAAGGTAAGGTGTACTTGTGGTAGTATGTAAGAATTTGGGCGGAATGAATGGATAGTGTGTGCACATACCCATAAGCAGGGAGTAAAGCATACACAAAATATAGAGAGAGGGAAAGAGAGAAAGACAGAGACAGATACTGAGACAGACATACAGAGAAAGCATTTATTGCATCAACCTCCATGTTAAGCACCCTTCCAACAACAATTCTGCTTGAATAACTGGTATTATCTTTGTTTTACAAATAAGAACTCTGGGACTCAGAACTGTTCTGTAATGTGCCCAAGTTCACACAGCTAGTGAAGAAGGATTTGCATCTGTAAATATCTCCTCCAGAACTCATTGGTGATACTGTCTGTTGACCTCATGAAGCATGAGGAGCCCTACATTCTCAAACACAGGAATATTAAAATGTCTTTTTGTATTGGCAAGATCACAACGCTTGTGGTCTCTCTCGGGATTCAGCACCATGGCCAGGGCTTAAACTTGTTGTGCCCTCCCTTCCCTCCTGGGCACTTGTGAACAGCTCCCTGATACAGGCTCCCAGGGTCTGGGTCTCACCTTTATTGGCGTTTTAGCATTATCACAGCTGCTGGTGGCTGGCCTGTGCTCTCAAGTCATCACCAGCACTGTGGCATACCCAAGAGCTGCCGTGCACATGTGGTACACAGGCGTCTTCCTCTCTGTTAGCTTGCCTGGTGGGATGCAGAGCTACAGGTAAGCAGGTGTAAGAGCCCCTGTTAACCCCCGACCCAGGGACAACCCAATGTGGAGTAGGCTTGTGAGGTAGTATCTGGGCTCAGCAGAACTGAGGGATAGAGTAAGGCCATTGGTCTGTGAAGGGTTGTGGGCTACAGTGGGTTTCTTTCTTTCTTTCTTTCTTTCTTTCTTTCTTTCTTTCTTTCTTTCTTTCTTTCTTTCTCTCTCTCTCTCTCTCTCTCTCTCTCTCTTTCTTTCTTTCTTTATTTATTTCTTTCTCTTTCAGGACAGAGATCCTAGGAGAAAGCTTGCTGTGTTTCTGTTGAGTGGGTGCAAGTGGACTCTGTATGGGCTTTCCCATAGGCATGAACAGAGGAGGCCAAACTGTGGGAGTGGCTCAGTGGAGCTGGCTGAGTTGTGATGCCCTTTGCTTCTCTTTCATGGTGATGTCTTTCACCATTCTTCCAGTGCTTTTACCTGCATGGTACAAAACAGAGCCTTTGTGTGGAGTTTAAGGCAACTTCAACTGTGGGCATGTGAAAGCATACAGAGAGAGACAAAGAGACAGAGACAGAGAGACAGAGATAGGTACACACACACACACTTTGGGAGACATATATACAAAGATAGACACACACAAGTGCATAGTATATTGGCATGCACTGGTATGGATTCTGGAATTAGACACAATGGATTCAGGCTCTCTTTTACTATCACTAGCTTGGTGACCTTGAACTAGCTACCTCACCTCTAAATAATCACGAGTTCTTTATTTGTCAAATGAGAACAAATCATTATAATAACATGGACCATAAAGTGTTGTCGTGAAGAGTCAATGAAGAAATATCTTTAAAGCATATAGTGATTAGTGCCTAACAAGCACTCAATAAATGTTGCTCATTACTTTGATTTCTCAGAAAATGATTTCTGTATCCTAGTTTTCTTCAGTTTACTCATATGATTATTGTTAATAAGTATGTCAAAGTCCCTATAGAGGGAAAGTGATTAACAAGTTAATTAATTGTTTGAGCTTACATTCAAAGCTTAAGGTTTTAAATTAAGTTGAGGTCAGCCATTGTAGAGTTGGTAGAATGAGCTGAGTTTGCTACCCTGGCCAACGTAAGACCAGTGAAGATCAAACCATGCCAGGAAGCCATGCTTTTCTTTAGCAGTTATTGTTATCCAGGGGCAAACTACTCTCTGCATTGTGTAATGAGCTATGTATCAGAAATACAGTTCACAAATCCTGATGTTCATGAACTCCTCAGGAGGGCCAGTCCTTGGCTGGGCCCATGTACTCACAATTTCTGTTCTCTTTTCTTCCTTATTTTTCGAAGTTTTAATTTAAAGTGACTTGTCTCCAGAGCTGGGTGTGGTGTCACATGCTTGTATCCAGAGGAGCTGAGTGTGGTGTCACATGCTTGGAAACCCAGAAACTAGGAGGCAGAAGTTAGAGAATAACAAATTCGAGGCCAATCTGGGTTACATATTGAGACCCTGTCTCAAGAAAAAGCAAGAATGGTGGATGGGGCTGGGAGATGTAGCTCAATCGGTAGAGTCCTTGCCTAGCATATTATATGTGGTATGATCCCCAGCACCACATAGAGTGAGCGTGATGGTTGTGTGTCTGGAATCTCATCACTCAGGAGACAGAGCTCCTGATCAGAGGTCAAGATTATCCTCTGCTACACAGAGAGTTTGAGGTCAGTCTGGAATACATGAGACCCTGTCTAAAAACAACACCAACACCAACACCAACACCAACACCAACAGAAGAAAACCCAAACAGGAATACCAAAACCAAAAGCAAAACACCTTAAAAACCAAAAGCAAAAGAACAATAATAACAAAATGCCAAAACAACAAAAAACCCTGAAAGATCCTCCCAAACTCAGTTTATATTCATTTCTCAGCCCGAAGCAAGGTGAGGAAACAGCTCTTGATAATGTAACTAAGGGTAGGAGGTGGCTCTATGCCCCAAATATTTAACATGAGAGAAGAATTGTTATCCTGTTTTTCCATTGTCTAAGCAGCCTTGAACACTGCCGGGACTCTGCAGGAGAGAGGCCATAGCCAATAAAAATGGACATGGCTTTTCCCAAACATTTTGCAGAATTGGGCAACAGAGGCCAAAGGTCTGTGCTTGGTATAAATTACAGAAAACAGTAGTGAAATGACATTGTTTGGTGAATAAATTAAAGCCCTGAGTCATGAGGCCACTAACGGAGCAGGAGCAGAGAAGTATAATTAAAGGGGAAAAGATGCTTTCAGCTGGCACTGGAAGTGAGACAGAGATGGGGCAGGGCTGGTGGAGAGCGCAGCGGCTTTCTTCCCAGGGATGCAGCTCAGCAGAGTGGCCATGGTAGCTCCTAGCTGTCAGGGAGGCTGAGGAAGGAGGCCGGTGCTTCTGAAACCCGGGGAAAACACTGCAGGTGGGAGAATTTTTATGAACACTAAGCCATGTAGACTTTGGGAGGAAGGACTGCGACCAGGCTTTGAACTCTGTAGTTCTTGGGAATAAGCTTGGATGCAAGAGTTCTGGGGAAGGTAGATGAGATCTCGAGGAACAGGGATGGGGTTGGGGTGAGGTCAGGAGTAGAGATGGGGTCCTCAGGCTCTAGGAGTGAGGATCTCTTGTATCGGCAGTGGCCTTTCTTGGCAATGCCTTCTGGCCTGCCCATTTGGAGTACTAGGTTTAACTGTAAGTGTTGAGGGAAAGGGCACTTGTCTGTATGGGCGCTGCAGCCAGGCTTAGCACTGTGTAGAGACAACAAGGGGTGGCAATGATGGGAAAAAAAAAAGTTTAAATTCTTGTCTGTTTTGGACAAGATTCCCTCTCTGGGTTATTCTAGAAATACATAGTGAATGAATGACTTGCTGACAAGATCCATGATGGTTCATCCCATCCACCCAAGTGCTTGGAATTTCTCAGCCTGGAATGGCCACAAAAGAGTGAGGAGTAAGGAGAGGATATCTTTATGTACAGAGAAAGCGTGTGGACACTACAGCTCACTGTGTTCGGAAAATTCACTCTCCTCCTGTTTGCTGATGTCAGTCAACACCTAGAAGACTGTGTGGCACCCAGTAGGGACTCAGGAAATGGAGTGACTGTGTATTCTACACTAGGACTCCTTGAGAGTGAAAGGGAAACGAACACAAAGGGATTCTAGCACAACAGATGTGAACTGAATTATTTGGGTAAACCAGGATATAAGTTCTACCATCTTGGTCTTGTGTCCTTGGAGTTATTTGGACAACAACCAAGGCTCTACTCCTTTTTATTATTTTTCTATTTCTTTTTCCATGTTGAGCCTCTGTCTTGTAATGCGGCCTAGGCTGCCTGGAGCTCACAGCGTGTCCCTCACTGACACGGGATGTGTGATCTCCCTACCTCCACCTTCTGCGTGCTGGGATTAATGGCATGCATAACTGTGCCTGGAGCTACCTCTTTGGTTTTTATTTTACATTACTTCCATGTATTCTTGAACTCATCCAACAGACATTTATGAGCACCTGCTAGGCTCCAGGTATATCGCTATGCATCAGAATCCATGTAGAGAGGAGAATACCTGCATTTTGACTCTTAGGGTCCCTTTGGTCTAAAATGAAACAAGGCTTTTGAGAGATAGTGTGACGAGTGCTAGCCTAAGGGGATGGGTAGAGTGCTCTTGGAGCTGTGGAAAGGGAAAACAGCAATCCGGAGGTGGCGGCCAGGGAAGACTTTCCAGAGGAAGAGAACATGCAAGAATTATGGAAGAGCATTTGGCAGACATCTTGGGAGGAGCTGGAGTGTCACCTACGCATTCATTCAACAACACTGTTCCAGAATGTAAGGGGCAGGATGATGTCTAAAATGGGTGGGTGCCTGCCCCCCCCCACCCCAGACCACACTGACTGCTTGTTACCAGATAAAATGTCATCTACCAGAGCTGTAATGGGGACATGCCAGTGTGAAATGGGAGCCTGGAGGAGGAGATCCTGCCACGGGCATGAGCTGTTGCATTTTAGGTGTCAACCCTGGTAGAGACACTCGGGAGGGAGAGGAGTTTCCAGATACTACTGAACCAAGAAGAGGAAGCTTGGCACGGCCCCTTCGGGATTCTGCTCCATTCAGTGACATGGTTTTTCTTATCCTTGTACTGCTTTTCTGCCTGGACAACAGAAGGACCACAGATCTGGCCAAGACAGCAAGTGCCATGTGCAGAGATCCTAGGGCCACAGTTCTCCTGGATCTCCCTGGGAGTGAGAGATGTGTATTGAGAGAAAGAAGACAGGAAGCCAGAGGAGGAGGAGGAAGCTGGGCTTTGCTTAGATAAGGCCCATCTGCCTCGCCATCCAGGGCTTTCGAATGCAATATGAAAATGTTCCTCATTATTTTCCTTGGATGAGTTTGCTATCCTGATGATATTAATTATTCTTAAAGGTCAACAGCACTCTTTCGAATCCCCTTCTGTTCTATCATGTAATCAGTTAATTAATTGGAAACCATTTAGCTGCGTCTGCTGAGCGCGTTGTCTAGTGCGGGTTTTCTTGTTTTGTTGCTCCTGTGACGATGGTTCCCTCCATGCTCCTGTTTCTTCCAAGGATTTGGAAGCCGGAGCGTGGGCCCCGCTTCCCCCCACCCCCGCTGGCTGACTCCCATTCATTCACAGTTATCTTTCGAGGTGTTATCTCATCAGCTTTTCCCTTTGTGCATCTGTACTGGTAATAGTCCGTTACCACTGAGTGTCTATCATATGACAAACACCATGTGGGGGGGCCTGGATGTACTATTTTATTTGATGTTCATCTCTAATATGGTAGAGATGCTGCATCCAGTTCAAAGGAGAGATGACTGAGGCTAATTATGGTAGACAGAGCTGTCTAAGAATTATACAGTCAGAAAGTGGCTGAGCCAGAATGGTGCACTTTGAAAGCCTTATATTCACATTTGTTATAGTGCTGGTGCTTTGTTCTGAGCATCAGGAGAGGAGGTTGGACTGCTGTGACAGAGCCTTATTCACATGTCTCAGTCTTGGGCATTGGTAGTCCATTACAAGAACAAGCATTTGATAAGCAGCTGCAGCCCAGTCTCTGTTTGGCTTATTTTTTCATTGTCTCCAAAACCTGGAGTAGGAAGCCATGCATCTGGATAAGAACAGTGGGCTTCTCTCCTGGAGAGGGTGACAGGTGAGGGTCATGTGACGATGAGAGGGAGAACCCCGCAGCACAGTTCCTGTTGCTGATGCTAGTAGGTGTCAAGATTGCTAACTCTGTAGCCAGATGTTGGAGATGCTATTCCTAATCTCCCCCAGCCCTTTTGAAGCCTCTGGACCAGACCAGTTGTGTTCTTCCTTTCCTTCTCAGCTCCTTTTCTGAGTCTCTCCTAGGGCAGCCTGAGCCTTCCCGCTGGCCCCTCTTGAGTTCTTTTTTTTTTTATTTTTTAATTTTATTTATTTCTGTATGTGTATGAATGTCCTGTCTGCATGCAAGTCTGTGCACCCGTGTCGTGCAACGCCGCGGAGTTCAGAAGAGGGTCTCGGATTCCCCTGGAACTGGAGCCCTCCTGGAATTGGAGCTTCAGACGGTTCTCAGCCGCCATGTGGGTGCTGGGGATCGAACCCGGGTCCTCTGTAAGAGCGGTCGGCGCTCTTAACCGCTAGGCCATCTCTCCAGCCCTCCTCTTGAGTTCTTTAGGTCATCTACCCATCTTCATCCTCTAGGCCCAATATGCATGGAATGCACAACGCCCTCTTTCCTGGACGTTATCCTAAAAGTCTCCACATGGAAACCAAGAGCTTGAATTCAGAAATTAAAAAAATATCCCTGTGCAACTGGCACGCGCATGCTCCTGTGTGTGTGTGTGTGTGTGTGTGTGTGTGTGTGCGCGCGCTCAAATGTAGGGAAGCAAGCATATCCATTCTGCAAACTCAGGAGGTGTGCCGGGTACCAAGGCCTTGGTTAATTTCCACTGCAATGTTAGGCCTTTCCCAGGCTGCCTAATGGCATCACCCGATTGGGTACCCTCTTCCCACCTTCAGAAGGGGGTTACTAAATCCTGTTTCCAGTTATTATTGATAGTATTTTCTCCCAGGAGCCTGTGCAGGAAGCCCTGGACTTCCAACAAGTGTCTCTTTCTGTCCAGACACATGTCTGGGTTATAGTCTCCTGCAGCCCAGTGTCTGACCCACCCAGCTTTTGAGAACACGGGAATTTGATTTGAGCTCAAGTTAACTCATTTGGAAAATAAAATTTTACCAGATTGGTGGCTCCCCAAGTGTGGTTGCTAAAACAGGGACATCAATAGCATTCTGGGAATCTTATAAATGCAAATTTCCTCCAGTCCTACCTAATCAGAAATCCTGGAGAGTCCATCCATGGACTCTCAAGATGCCTGTTTCACTGGCCTCTGGGTGGTTTTGATGTGGATGGGAGACGCCGTCTCAGAATGCTTTCCCCAAACTCATACTCATTGGGCTTGAGTTTTCTCCAGCCTGTCATCTTGAAGTAAGCCTTGATGTGGAGTTGGTGGAATCATACCCTAAGAGGAAGCCCCAAGCAACTTTGTGCTGTTTAATGTTCCTAAGATAACCATAGATTTTCCTTTAAGCTGAAAGGTGGACGATAGAAAGAGGATAGGTGGCTGGCCTCGCTAAAAGGTAATTAACAGCAATGTGCTTGCTTCTCCACCTTGAAGGGCAGCTCTGGCTCCCCAGGGCTCAGATTTCCCATTTCTGGCAGTGCCCCTTGTGCAGCCGTCCCCCCAGCCCTCCTCAGCCAACAGGCATGGCCTGGAGCACCCTTGCTTCCCAAAGAATCCTGGCTTTGCTTTTAGCAGCTTCTGGGAATCTAGGTTCTTTCCATGGAAGCCTTGCTGACCATATCTTTGTTTTGTTCTTGTCACAACTCTGGAATAAAAAATGAAAGTGTGTCATAGCTCACGGTGAGTGCCTGTAAGGGCCCTGGCTCTAACTGCCCAGCCTGTAAGCCTAGTGGGTGGTTCTGGTGGACTGCTGGTGGCTGCCCTCCAGCACCTCCTTGATGCTCCAGAGAGCCCACAATCTTCAGGGAGCAATTAGCTTTTGGTTAAGTTGTCTGAAACTCTAGGGGCTGGAGGGATGGCTCAGCTGTTAGGAGCATTGGTTGTACTTGCAGAAGACCTGGTTCTATTCCCAGAACCCACATGACGGCTAACAACCGTCCATATGTCGCTGAAGGCATTGTACTCACGCTTGTCCTTACATGCAGGCAAAACACTCATATACATAAAATAAAAATAATAAATAATATTTTTAAAAAAGAAACTCTAAAGGAGCAACTCTCCCCCCCCCCTCGCCTTAGAGACACAGAGTCTGGTGTGAGGCAGACTGTGTGAAGAAACAAAGTTGACTGGATGGCTTCTCCTAGACCTTGCACTGGAGTGAGCAGCTCAGTGGAGGGGAAGGGCTTTCAGGCTCAGAGCACAGGCTGAGGGTGGGCTGTGACGCAGACGAGCTGGCCTGCACCTCTTAGGGAAGCAGGCCCTCTGCCTGCTTCATCATTAAAATGCACTCTGTACTGTCATATGAACTCATTCTATGACAATAAGGGATGTGTCAATACAGAGTCATTGCCTGGGCCCTGGTATTTGTTTACTGGGTTTGAGCCCCTATAGTTAAGAGGGGAGGAGTCCCAGGGAGGAAGCAGCTTTAGGACCAGCCTTGCACCAGCCCGTTTTCCATGCCTCATTTCCCATTCTCCACTCACTCCTGATAGTCGTACCATGGTAGTTGAGGGGTTCTCCCCTGTGCCATAGAAAGGTCATCTTTTGGACTGGAGAGATGACCTAGCGGTTAAGAGCACCGACTGCTCTTGCAGAGAACCCGGGTTCGATCCCCAGCACCCACATGGCGGCTGAGAACCGTCTATAACTCCAATTCCAGGAGAACTCCAGTTCCAGGGGAATCCAACACCCTCTTCTGACCTCCGCAGCATTGCACGACACAGGTGCACAAACCTACATGCAGACAGTACATTGATACACATAAATAAATAAAAAATTAAAAAAAAAGAAAGGTCATCTTTCTTTGCTCTCTCAGGGGTCTGGAGGCCAGTCCTTCCTCCCTACTTCCTGTCCCCTTTTCCCTTGTATAATGTGTACTATCCCTCTGTACCTCAGTTTGCTTACTATTAATGCCCCATTTAGGCTGAGTCTTGGGGTTCTGAGGGTGCTCTTCCAACCTCAGACTGGGAGGCTGTTGTTATGCAGGAAAAACATCCTGTCAGGAAGGACCCCCTGAGGGGTATCAGTGGCAGGAAAGGGCCAAGAAGGCAGAACTCTGTCCATCATCCTTCTCAGAAGAGTTCCTCTTCTACGTTCTGGTGGGACTGTACTGAGACAGTTGACAAGGGTGAGAGTGTGAATCTATGTGAACATTAAGCCTGCATGTGTGAATACAAGTGTGTGCATGTGTGTGTGTGTGTGTGTGTGTGTGTATGGTGTGCATACAGTATGAGCATGGATGTGGTACATGACTGTGTGCAGCATGTTTATGTTTGTGCTTGTATGTGCATATGCACATATGCACACAAGGGGAGGTGAATGGCTCTCCTGACCACACTGTCTAGGAGGGTCTGCTCTATTTTGTGAGTTCTCAGCAGTGGAGGCTGAGGTTGGGTCACATGGACAGAAAGAGGTCTCCGGACATGTAGGGAGGGAGGTGGGGAAGGGCAGAAGACCTATCTGCTGGGGCCAAGAGAGTCTTTGCTTCTTCTTGGTTTCTCTCTCTGTATCCCCAAGGTACCTTTTTGTTTTTACATGTGGGTGCTGGGCAGGAAGAACTTCCCCCCTGCAGTGCCCTTGGAAATTCATCCCTTCAGATGACTGACAGTCAGAGAACTTCAGTTGAATTTGCTGTGCACTTACTGAGCATGGTGCTCTATAGGGTGTTACTAGAAGAAAAATGGTTCTTTGTCTCCAATGAAATCAGTCTGATGGGAGAGACAGCACATATGCAGCTGAACTCAAAGCTGAAAGTCCGAGATGTGGGCTGTAGACAAAACCAGGCGAATGGGGGGGGGGGAGAAGAGGGAGAGAAGGTCAGAGTGGGAGGTACAGGCCATCTTGGGAGAGGACAACTGACGCCAGCCTGGGTGGGAGGGGTGCAGAAAACATTGGGTACAGTGGAATGCTGGCGAGGGGGCAGGGTGCTGTCAGGTACATCTAGCAAGGAGCTACCATTCTGTTCATGGTGGGTATTCATGGCTAGGAATGGGACAGAGATAAAGAATGGGAGGGACATGGCCATGAGAAGGAACAGGAAGTTGAAGTCCTCCCATGGAAGGATTTGAACTGCAAACTGGACTTTGGCTTAACTAAGCGGGCCAAGCACTCTGGAAGAGTCCAGCAATCTGCGCCCAGATGCCGTCTCAGGTGCTCAGTCAGGAGCTTACCCCACATTGTTCAGTGTCTTCAAGTCCTGGCCCCTCCCTTTCTTGCTGTCCTGTGCTTCTCCAATCTATGCGAATGCTAGCAGCTATCGGGGAGGTTGCGCCAGGCAGCTGGAGCCCCTTTCATTCCATTAAACAAGCTCCTTGACAGCTGGATTCCTGACGGTGGTGTCCTGACTTTATTTTTGGGAGCTTATCATCACACAGTTATAGCTGTTGACTGCTTTCTCTACTGAGGACTCCAGTCAATCCCTGGGTTTTTCAGATGGCCTGGAGCTTAGTTTTCCAAAAGGGTAGCCTTGGACACCTGTGGCTGCTGAGCACTCAAAGGGCGGCCCATCCAAACTGAGATGTGCTGGGAATGCAAAATACATGTGGGTTTGAAAGACTTATAACAATACTAGTGATAACTTAAGAATTAGGAATATATACATGGTAATTTTGATACTGATTACAAGTTGATGATATTTTCAATATATTGATTTAAGTAAATTACTATAATTAATTTTACTTCTTTATATTATTTAAAATTAGATTCATAGGGGCCAGGCATGGTAGCCCACACCTTTAATCCCAGGACTCTGCAGGCAGAGGCTGGCAGGTCTCTGTAAGTTCAAGGCCAGCTTGGTCTAGGTAGCAAGTTCTAGGGCAGCTGGGGCTATAGGGAGGCCCTGTCTCAAAACAATCAAAAAATTAGACTAATAGAAAAAGTTCAAATGGCACATTTGGCCCGTGTTCAGTTTCTGTTGGAAAGTGATGGTCTCGATGAGTGTGGTGGTGCATGTCTATAATCTGAGGTCTTGGGAGCCTAAGGCAGGAGGATCAAGAGTTGAAAGCCAGCCTGGTCTACATAGTAGGACCCTGTCTCCAAGCAAGGAAACAGGCAAACAAACAAGGACTGGGGATGTAGCTTAATTTGTAAAATGCGTGGGGCCCGAGTTCAGTCTCAGAACCCAAATACAAAATAGCCAGGCAGGTGGCTCACACTGTGATTCCAGGGCTGGGGAGGTCTGGGCAGCAGGATCCCTGGAGATTGCTGGGCACCTAGCTTAGCTTTCTTGGGGGATTCCAGTCCAGTGAGGACCCTGCCTCAAATGAAAGTTAAATAGGGCATGATGAACACCAACAGAGGTTATTCTATGGCCTCCACATGCGTGTGCACACATTCATGTCCACACATGCACAAAGAGAAGGAAGAAAGAAGGACAAGAAAGGGATAGGTGCCAGGCCAGGCTAGAAGTTGCTGTGCTTTTCCTGTGAAGGGCCACACAGTACGTATTTGGGGCTTTATAGGCCATTTGACTTCTGTTGCTGCTATTAAGCTTGAAGGTGGAGATGTGAAAGTAGCCGGTATCTGTTTTCTGCTGTTGCTGTAACAAATTGAAGGGTTTGTAACATAAGACACTTGTGTGCTTTAGAAGTCTACCCTGGGCTGGAGAGATGGCCTAGCGGTTAAGAGCGCCGACCGCTCTTGCAGAGGACCCGGGTTCGATCCCCAGCACCCACATGGTGGCTGAGAGCCGTCTGAGACTCCAATTCCAGGAGAACTCCAGTTCCAGGGGAATCTGACACCCTCTTCTGACCTCCGCGGCATTGCATGTCACGGGTGCACAGACTTGCATGCAGACAGTACATTCGTACACATACGGAAATAAATAAAATTAAAAAAAAAATTAAAAAATAAAAGAAGTCTTACCCTGGGTCTCCCTGGTTTAGAATTGTGGTGTGTCAGTAGGGTTGTGCTCGCTCCTGGACATCTTGGGGAGAATCTGTTTTCTTGATGCTGGGGATCAAGAAAGGCTGCTCCTTGGTCACAGCCTCTGTTCCATCTTCAAAGCCAACACCGTCTCTCTCTGTACTTTGTTTCCCTAGCCACACCTCTCTCTGACTTTCTCTTTACTTCCTGCTTACACTTTTAAGTGCCATTGTGGTTAGGTTGAGACTACCAAGTAACTCAGGAAGATGGGCAGGGATGCCTGTACTCCAACAGGTCCCCAAAGGTAGGCTGCCATCTTGCAGGCTGAAGCTTGCTGACTCTTGGTCTAGGACCTGTTCCTCAAAGTACGCTCTACTGGTAATGAGGTAATGCTTGGTAGAGAAGATACTGTCGTCCAGGAAGTTTGAGAGACCCAGTAAGCTAGATTCCTCTTCTGTTAAGGCTCTGAGAAGTTCTACAGTAGATAAACCTGTTTAATTGTTCTGCAGTGGAATGCTTTTCAAACATGATTTTTTTTTACCCTTGTAATATTAGTGGTTTATATTTGGGTTCCTATCCACCCCCATAAACCCTAGTCTAGCCTAGCATAGGACATTTTAGAGAAAACCTGCCTCTAGTCTCCTGATGTAAGGTCAAGACACCAAGCACGTCACTTGAGATTTGATTAGAGAAAGCATTTTGGCTTCATTAAAGTTCATTAAATGAGCCATCCAGTGTAATTTAGCTGAATAAAAATGGCTCAAATGGCTTTAGCCCCCACCCCTTTTACAGCAATTTAATTGAGAGAAAAGCAAATATATCAATGATGTAGAAAAATATTTCTTGAGAGGAAGCTTGGGCATCAGCACGTGCTTCCTTGTCATGGGCACTGGATTTTGAGAGGACAGCTCCTGGGGTCTCCAAAGTGCTTGCTTTAGGCTCTTGTGGTGAGACTGCCTTTTCCCTTCCTTCCTCCCCTCCTTCCTTCCTCCCCTCCTTCCTCCCTCCCCTCCTTCCTCCCTCCCCTCCTTCCTCCCTCCCCTCCTTCCTCCCTCCCCTCCTTCCTCCCTCCCCTCCTTCCTCCCTCCCCTCCTTCCTCCCTCCCCTCCTTCTCCCGCCCCCCCCTTCTCTCCAGCCCCGCTTCCTCCCTCCCTCCTCCTTCCTTCCTTCCCTCCTTCCTTCCTCCCCTCCTTCCTTCCTCCCCTCCTCCCCTCTTTCCCTTCTTTCTTGTTTCCCTTTCTCCTTCCAGTATTCTCTATTTCCCTCCGCGTCTCTTCTCTTCTCTCCTCCTCCTCCTCTTCTCACCTTTCCTCACTCTCTTCCTTTATCCTTTCCTCCATTTTTCTTTTCCTTTCCTTCTTCTGTTCAGTACAAGGAGCCCTCCGTAGCTCTCCAGGATGGACTGCCACTGTGTCTGGTGTGAGACCAACAGTAAACAAATCACAGAGTCAAGACCATGAATGAACAGACTTTGAGCAATATAGTTTGGTGCGGCAGTAGGAGAGTCTCCTTACTGAACATTGTCTCTAATGTCTTCAGTAATTCCAAAAGAAGAATCTCAGTGTGTGTGTGTGTGTGTGTGTGTGTGTGTGTGTGTGTGTGCGTGTGTGTGGGGAGATGGAAGTTGCAGCCCTATTGTTGATGATTGACTAAAGAATACTTTCAGGATGTGATCAGGTCTTGAGTGTAGTGCCCCCAGAAAGGGATTAGTTTCCTCATAAAGGAAACCAGATGGAAACCCTTCATCCCTTCTTCCATTAGAGGTGGAGTGAGAAGCAGCTCTCTATGAAGCGGCCATCACCAGCCATTCATTTACCAGGCCTTGGATCTTGAACTTCCCCCAAATGCACAGATCTATGAAAAATGAATTTCTGTTGCTTATAAGCAACCCAGTCTAAGAGTTGTATGCGAATATGTGCACATGTTTGTGCATGCATGTACAGCGCACATGATGTGTATGTGTGCATGCAGGTGGAAGCTAGAGGCCAGCTTTGCATGTTGTTCTCCAGGAGCATTCTGCCTTGGTTTTTGAGACAGGGTCTCTCATTGGCTTGGCTGGCCAGCAAATCCATGTTTCTTCCTGCCCAGTGCTGGTTTTACAAGCATGCACCATCACACCCAGATTTTTTACATGATTCTGGGGTTGGGGGGCACTCAGGTCCTCTTATTTGCATGGTAAGAGCTACCTCCCTGGCCCCACAGCTACGATCTTTTATTATAGAAGCCCAAATGAATTAAGACAAAGACCGAGGAGCTTTCTTTTATGTGGGAAAAACCAAGAGGACAGACGGCATCTGAGAAGGTGTTAGATGCTAAGGATGGGAGAAACTACCTTTAAAAAACTGCCTTTCTGAGGAAAGAAATAAGGTTTGCCTCGTGATATTTCCAACTGACAAACTGCAGCCTGGGAGCTATGGGACCGAAGGGATTTCTGGGTAGCTGTGCTGCATGCACAGAACACATGTGACACAGAGAGGGAGCGCCCTTCAGTAGCTGCATAATGAACTCTCCAGGAAAATCCTGCGGCACGGGCATTTGTCTTTGGGATACGAGCTGAGCATCTACCTAGTTCATTTTCCCCCATCTTATGAATCTTTTTCAGAAGGAGACCGGAGTATATACCTAGGGGCTAGACAAAGGGACAGATAGCAGATTGGATCTTAGCAGCTGCAACTTGCCTGGGAGGCTGGTTCCTGAGTGTGACCATGCATAGACAGGGTGAGGGATGATGGCACACCATGGCTTGGAGTCCTTTCTGGACCATAGTGGGGAAGTCAGATTAGCTGTCAGGGCCTTGGGGCATATGAAGAGGTGAGGACAGGTGTATTAGTTTCCAGACACACTGTGACTCAACACCACAGCATGAGCAGCTTCAACATAGACATTTAGTTAGTCACAGTTCAGGAGGCTCCAAATTCAGGATCAAGGGCATCACCAGGCTTGGTTCTTTTGAGGCCCCTCTCCTCAGCTCGTCCATGGCTCTGTTCTTCCTGCATCTCTCCATGGTTCTGCCTCTGGGTCTTTGCCTCTTCCTATAAAGACATTAGTCAGGTTGGATTAAGGCCCATCTTAATGACCTCATTTAATCTTAATTCTCTCTCTCTCTCTCTGGCTTTTTGAGACAAGGTCTCCCTGTAGTCCTAGCTGGCTTGGAACTTACTATGTAACCAGGCTGGTCTCAATTTTACAGAGATCTGTCTGCCTCCTGAGTGTTGGAACTAAAGGTATGTGCTCCCATGTCTGATAATTTTAATCACTTCTATCTCTAAGAGTCATAACTTTCTTAGGCCTTAACATGAAAAATTTTAGGAAAAGCCCCATTCGGACCATGATCATAGAAGTCCAAACTTAGGTAAAAGTGGCTGGAGAGATACAGAAGTGGGCAGAGCACCCTGAAGCTTAAGCGAGAGCTAGCACGTAGGAGTCTGTGGAGTTGACAAGAGTGGATGGGGCTGGTTGGTGGCTGGGTAGTGCATGGGTGGATAGTAATATTTACCGGCGCTGAGAAGCCTGGGACCTTCCTCAGCCATCTCTGACACACTGGTATTATAAGATGTCCTGCTCAGTGAGTCTGCTCTGCCAGGAGAAGCTGCTTCCAAAAGCTGTGCCTCACTCAACCTGGGAGATTCCCTGACCTGGTGTCTTTAGGATCACTGATGATGGATCCTACTGTCCTCAGTTCCTCAGAGGATCCCTGGTCCACACACAGCTACTGTAGGCTGGGCCTT
This sequence comes from Rhizomys pruinosus, assembly GCA_009823505.1. NCBI lineage: Eukaryota > Metazoa > Chordata > Mammalia > Rodentia > Spalacidae > Rhizomys > Rhizomys pruinosus. The sequence continues at coordinate 2,108,668 of VZQC01002915.1, forward strand.
CTCATACCTGTCTCTCCCCAGGGCCCAGAATATGACCATATGTGTATCTGTCTCTTGGCTCCTAGAGTGTCTAGTAGCCACATCATCATCGTTTATTACCTCTGGACCCCAGAGTCTGGCTGGGAGAGAGCCAGTTGTGCAGGACAAAATTAATGGCTTTGTTTGGAAGTCTCAGAGGAGAGAGGGTAAGGGAGGGAATTTGATTTGAGCAAGTGTTTGATGTCTCATCTCATAAAATCTCACTCACCAAATTAATTCAATGGTCAGGTGGCTTGGACACTGGCCAATGACCCAAGTAAAAGTCAGAGGCAGGTGATGATGGGTCTGCCAGGCAGAGGCATCAGGAGGAGGCTGCCGTGAGGTGCAGAGGCAGAATGACTCTTAATTAAACTCTTGTTTGATGAGCACATAACCGGCTCATCAATAACTGGTGACAGAGGAATACAGGTGAAGTGTCATCTTGAAAGAAAGCTGTGGCAGGAAGTTCTGAGTGGGTGGTGATGCTCATCGGAGCCCTATGCCTCAGTTTCCCCACCTATCCTTCATCATGATAATGCATAAGTTCCCGAGAGGGTAGGATGGTCAGAGGTACAGTCTGTTGATTTTGTGGTGTGAATGTTTGCTTTAGTTCTTATCTTTGCTGTGTATGTTTGTCTCTGGGACTGAGGGATTCTGTTATCTCAGGCAGAGAGCACTGGGTACAGCCAGACAGGTTGTCAGAGTTGGGCAGTACTGCCTTTGTATGTAAAGTGTGTGTGTGTGTGTGTGTGTGTGTGTGTGTGTGTGTGTGTGTGTACAGTGGCTGCAGTGGCCACTCTGTAAAGTGTGAGACAAATCCAGAGGTGGAGCTTGGTGGGTGGAGGAGGGGTGGGGAGCAGATGAATCTGCCCATCCCTGAAGAATGAAAGCCCACCTCCTCTTTACTAGTCATCGCAGGTGGTCGTCCTCCTTTCCCTTGTAATAAGGAGGAGATAATGCTATTTCTTATTCTTTATTTGCCCAGAGTGCCTGTGATTTTCCTTCTTTCAGAATCCAATTTTCTCTTGACATTTCTGCCTGATGTAGCAAAGCATGACCTTTGTAAGAGGACGTGGCTGGCAGCCTGCTTTCTGCCTGGGGCTCCCTGGAACTCCTGGCAAGCACTCTGCCTGTTCTTTTCTCCCCAGTGCACCAGGCCTACTTTCGCCTCCTGCAGTGCTCATTCCCACTGGTCTCCTCTTGTCTTACTAGAGGCGCCCATTCTGAACAGAGCATGCTCAGTGAGCATGGGGTCCCTGCAGGGTGCTGTTGCTGAGCTTCTGAAGCATGGGCTCTGTTTAAGGGAGCACTGGAGTAGACTAGGAACTAAAGGCAGAGGCTAGAGAACTGTCTAATGTTCTGTGAGGATTCCCTTGTGGACATGGAAGTTTGGAGCTTGTTTAACTGTGTGTGTGTGTGTGTGTGTGTGTGTGTGTCTCCGTGTGTCTCTGTGTCTCTGTGTGTCTCTGTATGTGCACACACATGCATATGACAGGTACAGGTGATAGCTAGAGGTCAGCTTTGGGTGTTATTTCTCAGAAGCCATTTATGCTGTTTTTTTGAGACAGGGGCTCCTACTGGGACCTGGGGCTCTCTGATTAAGCTGGGCTTGCTGGCGGCGGAGCTCTGGGATCTACCCATCCATACCTCTCCAGTGCTTGGATTGTAAGCTTGTGTCACCTCATCTAGCTTTTTATATGTGTGCTGGGGATCCAACTCATGTGCTTCCGTGGCAAGTACTTTTATGACTGACCTTTCTCCTCACCTCCTACCATTCAACTTTTACTCCCAAGGATGTTGTGTGTAGAGAGTAAACAAGAAAGAGAGTGAGATCAAGAATGAGAGAGAGAGAGAGAGAGAGAGAGAGAGAGAGAGAGAGAGAGAGAGCCTCTACTTGGATGATTAATGCACTCAGAATTATTAAAACATCATACAGGCTAGTGGCAACCAAGACTCAGAGACAGGTACTGAAACCTTTGTCTGTGATGCTCTGTTCTGAGCTCCATTCTGTTGGTTAGGAACTGGCCTTGGGTTGCTTCAGGAAGCGTGCCTCAGGTGGTCCTGTATGCAGGAACCATCCTATATTACCACATTTCTTCCCAGAGGTGGACAGTGGAAGACTATAGGAAACAGAAACAGGTTTTCTGGAGCTGAACATGATATGATGGATGCCTCAAGATGGCTCTTAGTGAACATGTGATGTCACACCAGAGTTCTCAGCCCTGAGAAAATGATGTATGGGGACTATATGGGCCTGTGGGGCCATCTGAGAGTTCTGCATAGGCTCAGGGATCCTGGAAACTGGTAAAAGAGAAGAACAGACTTGGGGACCACCCACTTGTGGGATCTTTCTCTTTCCCCTCAGTTTCCTGTACTCTCAGAGTTGTCCTGCTTCACCAGCACCGTCCTAGGCTGTCTTAGAAACTTAGCCAGGTTAAGCCATTGTGGGACTCAGCAACTGAATCACAAATAGGCAGTATCCAAGGATGCCTTGCTCCTTAGTTCTTATATTTGAATACCTGTTCTTGGTTTACACTTAGCACATTCTCACCTGTGTGAGCTCCAGAACCATCTTTTAAACAGATGACCTGGTTTCACTCTTTAGGTACCTAATAGATATCTCAAGCTTAATGTTCACAAGACAGGGGAGTTTTTTTAATGCATTAATTTCCATTTATATATCACTTGTATAAATAATGGGTTTATTGTGGCATTTTCATACAGGCTTATAACCTACTTTGATCTTATCAGTCCACCCAGCACCGGTTCTTAGCATTTTTCTCCTCTGCTCTCCGATCCAGGAGGGAAGATCTTGGCTCCACTGTCCACGTGTGATCTTTTAGCAGGTCTCACTAAACGCCTCACTAGTGTACTAGTGACGTTCCTGCTGTGACAGAAGACCTGACATAACTTAAGGTTCAGGGTTTCAGAGAGTTCTATCCATGATAGGGCCCCCATGTGTTTAAAACAGAATGTCATGATGGTAAGAGACTGTGTGAGAGGCTGTTCGCTTCTTGGTGGTCAGAGAGCAGAAAACGCCACTGGAAGAGGCCAGAGAGAATGTGTGCCAAAGGGCTCATCCTTGGCGACCCACTTCCTCTAGCTAGGTCCCACCTCCTAAGGTTTCCACACTCTCTCAAGATACCGCCACCAGCCAGACAAAAAAAACATTGAAATCCAAGTCTTTGGAGGACACTTTGTATTTAAGCCCTAACACCACTCAATTTTCTCTCCTTTCTTCCCCAGATCTAATACAGTTTCAGGTTCTGATGGCTCTGCCTCCAACATTTATCGTGAATTTTTGAATCCATCTCTCCTCTTTCCTCCCACCTCCTCCCTTCTTCCCTTCCTTCTTTCCTTCTTCCTTTCTCCCTTTCTTTTTCCCTCCCTCCCTTCCTTTTTTTTCTTGGAATACAGTCGAGGTCTTCTAGCCGACTTGTCAGCCTTGGTTTCCATTAGAAAATGGCATTTAGCTTATAATCCATCTCCAGAAATCTCGCCAATGCACTTCCATGCAGTCCCCTTTCAGGGTCTGAAAGGTGACACAAATCCCTTTCCCGCTCATCCCCAGACAGTCTCCCCATCAGCCTCTTCTGCAAAGCTCCTTCTTGGCCCCCAGCTTGTTCTTATTCTCTCCTTTCTCAGGACCCAGCCTACCTTCTCAGAGGGTACTTCTCCAAGAACAAGTAAAGTAGGCTCCCCTCCCACATCAGTTACTTAAGCCATTTTGTTTATTCTCTTCTTTCTGCATACTAATTAATAACTTGAATACAGGGTTTCAGAGGGACTTCATCTTCCTTGGCAATGGTCTACTCCTCAAGCCTCAGTGTAGGCTATATTTGACTCTCAATAAATATTTGCTATAAAAGTCATCTATTATTTCTTGTGTAGGGCCCCCTGAGCTTTTGTACAAAGCAGTTGGGCATAATGCATTTTGGAAACAACAACAACAACAGAAAATACTGCATCAAAGAACTGACTGAAACAGTGAACTTCTGCTCAAAACAGTCAACTTCCCCATGGAAAATATTGAGAAAGACTAAGAGATGGAAAGCATGTTTGGCAGAATGCACGAGCTCTGGTGGGGTGGGGGAATGAGCGGGAACATGGGTCTAGATTTGTTAAAAATAAATAAATAAATTTATGTGAAAAAAAAGTCATCTAAATATAGGTGCATTCTGAAAGCATATGTGTGTGGGGCTGGAGAGATGGCTCAGCATTTAAGAACACTTGACTGTTGTTGCAGAGGACTCAGGTTCGATTCCCAGCACCCACATGGCAGCTGAGAACTATCTTTAGTGCTGGACGTGGTGGCGCACACCTTTAATCCCAGCACTCTGGAGGCAGAGGCAGGCGGATCTCTGTGAGTTCAAGGCCAGCCTGGTCTACAGAGCAAGCTCCAGGCCAGCTGGGACTAAAGGGAGACCCTGTCTCAAAAATAACCCCCCCAAAAGAAAACATATATGTGTGAATAAATAAGAGTCTGCATTTGTATTGTTACTTACGTATTGAGTAGACACAAATAGACACATGCTTGTGTGTGGATATTTACCTAAATAGAATTAGCACTGCCATCCGCTCCCACCAGCAGATGAGTACACTGTTCCTGGGGTGCCACTTCAATTCTAGCAGTGTCTAACTACTGCCTTTAAGTGTTGTTATAGCATCACAAGTTGTTTGTTGAGCCTGACAAAGTAATAACCATGGGCGTGTTTCTTCTTTTATTCAGAAGACTAATGGCTGCTCCCTTTTCCTGTACATCCTAATGAGAACAATTAAATAGCCATTAGGAGGAGGAGGCACTTGTGCACAAAAGGCTGATGTCTTGATTCCTCAGATAGGTCTGTTATCTTGGGGAGGGGCCGGTGAGAAGGAATTAAAAGAGACCTGAAGATTTTCTACCTGTGTGGTTAGAAAAAATGCTATGTCAGAGCTGTTGTCCAGAGAAGGTGGCTTCCAACTGGTTCCCTAACTTCTATTTTGGGGGAAAGGGGTGTGGGAGAATAACTGAAAGAACTGTATTGTTTCTTGGTTTGTAAAGCTTACCCTTTAAAAGTCTTCAGAGTTCTTTTCACACCTGCCCTATGGCCTCAACTATTAGCAGATGTATCATTAGCAAAATGGAGTGAAGAAAAAGAAGAAAAAACCTGGCTCCAGATAACCAAGTTCACTCTCAAGAGCATTATTGATGCCAGATATGTCCTTTAACTTCTTCTCTATTGTCAATCTTGCAGAAACCTCTCCAGTAACCGGCTCACCACGCTCTCCTGGCAGCTCTTCCAGACGCTGAGTCTTCGGGAATTGTAAGTTCGGAATTGAAGGCTTTGTCCAGGTGGCGGAGTTCTGGTAATGGTTGGGCAGGGAAGAGTGTCAAGCATTGGCCCTTCCTGGTGGCTGGGCTGCTAGGGTTGAGTGGCATACCATGTCCAGTGACAGGGACCCACCTCATCCATGGGCTTGATTTCTGATTCTTCTTCTAAGCACAATCTGTTTCAAAATATAGAATCTCATCTCTTAACAGGATTTAGTTTTGTGATTTGGATGTAATTAGTAGTAATAGTTTAATATTTTAATAAGAAAGAATATTAGTAACATTTCTGATATGTGACTTTATAGCTTATCAGACATGCTTTATTCTTTCTTATGCATAATCTAGATTTTTTAATAGAAGTTTTTGTGATTTTCATATGATGTAGTTTAATGTTATTTAGGTCTCCTTCCCTATCTGCATCTCTTCCCTCTACCCTCCACTCAATTTAATGTCCATATACATATATATGTATATATATATGGCCTATAATTGTGTCACAAATGTTCTTGGGGGAGAGAAAGACAGTATCTTATAGGGATAGGTATGCTTTTATTCATGAATTTAGATTTATCATTACAAGAGTCGAGGGAAGTAGGTATAATTTTTTTCTGCATTTTATGGTTGAAGCCTGAGCCCTAGAAACTTATTCAAGAATCAGTTGCAATTGCGTTGTAAGAACTGGCAGAACTGAGATGTGAAGCCAGGATTTATACCAGTCATGATCTCCTGTCAGTTTATTTGGCTTCAAGTCTGGGCATTCTGGGAGCGAGAGTAGGGACATATATTTATTTTATCTGCGCGTGGACTGCATGGCTTTATTGCACTCCAACGTTGATCAACACATCCCTACCCCAGCCAGCTATTTTGTGAAAACAAATGTTGGCTGAATGAGTGCAAATTTGTGACCACTGCTGGAAAAAAACAACTCAAGGTGGTATGTGAGTCATCAGGTGCATGAAGGACAACAGATCGTGTTGAGGGAATAAATCAAGGAATACATTGTAAAGGAGTTGAAGCATGGATGGAGTTAGAGAGTCTGGGTTTCCTGAGACACTGCTCATGTGTTCCTTTTTACTGGGTGGCTCAGAGCCACATTCTCTATATACAGATCACAGTGTTTACCAAGAAGCAATGGCCTTGGACCTCTGCCTTGGCTATGGGCCTTTCACCTACCCAGACCATGTTCATGGATAAGTTAGAACCTTATCTTTTCAGACAAGCTGGTAGAAGTGAGACTATTCATACCCCAGTAAGTGGTTAGGCCATGACAACCTTGCATATTATCTTTGTCCTCATGCGCTAATTGCATACATGATATTTTTTAATGCCATTCTAGGGAGAGGATTTGCAGAGGTGTTTACTTTAAAAGAGTTAGGAACTCAGAGCAGAAGTGCATTCCTGTCATTCCAGTCCTTGGGAGGTGAAGGCAGAAGGATCAACCATTGGAGGCTAGCCTGAGCCACACAGTGGGCTGGCTGCAGGTTAGTCTGGTTAGGCTGGCAGAGATCCAATTCTTAGTCCATATGACTGACATCTAGATGGACACAAATAAAAGCTGTTACATGAGTTGAGGAAAGGTAAATAAATATTTGTTTATAAAACATCTCCCCTGAATAGACTATGTCACAGACATTAGACTTTTACACTTGGTGTGTTCTATTCATTCCTGTCTTGAGCCATGTGTAACTTAATGGAAGACCTTAGATGTAAATTAACATGGACACTAACAGTGATCACTAACACTGACTTCTAAGTTACTCCTTTGTGCCAGGCACTTTGCCAAGTAATCTATTAAATTATGCATGCTATTTAATTTAATCCTTAAGACAATTTTGTAAGGTAGGAATTCTTACTACCACTTCATGCTGGAGGACACTGACGCACTTGGCAAGAGAAGACTCTGGTTTAAGACCACCCATTAAATAAGTGATAGTGTGGGGTCTCACAGCCTCGCCCACTGTTCTTAACTGTCCCCAACTTTTTCTCGACCTATTTCATACATTCTGCCATAGTTTTCAAAAAGTGTATGGCTGTGGTTCTTTCCTAGTTTTTTCCTCTGTATTTGCTACTTTTCCACATTGCTATGACAGAGTACATGACAAGTAGCAACTTAAGAGAGCAAGGTTTATTTTGGTTTATAGTTTGATGGGATGCCGTTCATCATGGATAGGAGAAGGCATGGAGGCAGGAGCGTGAGACAGCTGGCACACTGCATTTGCAGTCAGGAAGTCGAGAGAAACAAATGGAGATGTCTCAGTCACTGTTTCCTTTTCATTCAGTCCAGGGCCCCAGCCAGTACAATCCACATTTAGGGTGTGTTGTCACTCCTCAACGCAGTCTACAAGCTTCTTCATGAATATGCCCAGAGTTCCAGGTGATTCTAAATCCATTCAAACTGACAATGAAGAGGAGCCATCATAACCTCAAGCTGACTGGGGTTCAGGGTCTTCCTTTTTGCATCTACTTTCCCCAGGAATCCTGGCCCTTCATGTAGGGGAGGCCAGACAGTGTCCCTCCAGAAGATGCCAGGCTCTGCTGTGGGCTGACTTATTGAGAAAATGTTCAGTGCTCTTTCTAAGAAATCGTTGGATGTGAAATCAATGGTGTGTTGCCCTGGTGACCTGCTTCATGGGGATTTAGAAACAGTTGTTCCATGGATATATATTTAAGGAAAATGTCACATTTCTCCCAGAGGATCATGGGATTCTGCATTCATCTTTGTCTGAGATCAATACACCGGTGAGCTAGATGTGACTTATGGAGGAATGAAGACATTCCTTCCAGAGTGAGTCAGCATGTGAGTGCTGCTGTGTCCACACAGTATTTTATTCCTGCCTAGTGTTAACTCAGAAAGAAAAATTATATTGGAGAATGAAGAAGCCCCCTTCTGAAGAGCAAGTGCTCTGGTAGGACATCTATATTTTGAGGAAGAATTGAATGTTGAGAGTGGAAAAATTTGTCTTTGGGCCGGAGGGGGCTGGACATTGGCTCTTAGCTGTGGCTATGATTAAAATCCAAACAATTGCATTTCCTGGCAAATGGAAAGGGGGTAGGATTTTCTTGTCTGATTTCTTGATTAGTCCACATGGCGCCATCTGCCATGAGCCATCTAGACTGCCAGGGTCTGCTTGATGGAGCCTGTGGGCTGGAGTGTGGGGATGGGTCTGGCATTTTCAGGAGGAGGTTGGCCTTGTAGGAGAGGAGACTCAGTGCTGGGGTAGCCAGGAGAGCCACATGCCAGCTGTATGAGGCTTCCAGTGAGTGTCTGTAGGAACAGGCAGGGCAATTAGGTTATTTAACTATTTCTTAGCACAGTTTCTTCTGTCATGAAGGATCTTTTGAGGATCTCTGCCATGCCCCAAGCAGCTTATCCCCTACAATATAATCCTTGATGTCACAGTTGCTGTTATAGTGATATTGTTGAGACTCCTCGTTGGACAGACTGAGTGTGGACTGAATTTGCGGTGGGAAAGGAGAGCAAAGAAGCAGCTATTGAGTACTGAGTACACACAGGACCTGGCTTATCCTCGGAACAGATCCACGAGGGAGCTGCTATTATAAACGAGAGATTTGAGGTTGAGCCGCATCAAATAACTAGACCAGGGTCACATGGCTGGCAGTGGTAATCTGGGGATCAATATTATGATTTTTAGAATGATCACCATTTGAAAAATACTGTTTCTAAAGACCATTCTTTTTTTTTTTTTTTTTTTTTTTTTGAGACAGGGTCTCCTTTTAGTCCCAGCTGGCCTGGAGCTCACTCTGTAGACCAGGCTGGCCTTGAACTCACAGAGTTCCCTGCCTCTGCCTCCTGAGTGCTGGGATTAAAGGTGTGCACCACCACGCCTGGCACCTTTTTTTCCAATTTTATTTCTTATTTATGTGTATGAATGTGCTGTCTGCATGTAGGTTGGTGCACCCATGTCGTGCAATGCTTCAGAGGTCAGGAGATGGTGTTGGATTCCCTTGGAACTGGGGTTAAAGATGGTTATTAGTCGCCATGTGGGTGCTGGGAATTGAACCCAGGTCCTCTGCAAGAGCAGTCAGTTCTCTTAACTGCTGAGCCATCTCTCCAGCCTCCAAGACCATTCGTTTTCCCTGATTGAACTTTGTGATACAACCTTGGTGCTCAGCATGTCCTTCCAGAAGCAAAGATGTTGACTTCCCTGATTAGAGTCACAGGAGGATCCAGAACATTTCAGAACCCTTGTCATGTGCCAAGACCATTCCTGTGTTTATACTTTGTGAGACTGGAGGGAAGGTTTTTGGTGAGCACTTGATTCTGCTTCCCTGAGTCTAGGAGGTGCCTCTCCTACTGAACAAACTAAGAGCATCTTTGGAGACTTGTTTTGGAATAACCAGCACTGTCTATGGTCAGTTTGATGGAATCTGGTCTGACACACTGTGATGCTCTTACGAGTTTCTGGTTAAGGCAAGATGTTGCTATTATTCTTTTCTCTGAGAGAGAAGACTGGAACTATCTGTCCTAAAATCAAAGCAAGAATCCAGGAGATTGTATTAGAGATAAATGATGAATTAGGAAGCAAATAAGCTTCGATTCTGACTCCCATGATGCAACTCAGGCAATGGCAAGAGGCGCCAGAAGTACAGCAGCCCACAGCATGGAAACCCTGAGGACCATTAACGCATTTTGAACAGGCTTCTCCTAATACCCTGTAGGCACAGAACAGACATGATTGAATAGATTGGAATATTTCATTTTCTTAAAGCAAAGTGATAATTACCTCTGTTATAATTTTGAGATTTAATTGACTTGGTAAATACTAACTCAGTGTTGGAGATGGGCTTGGGCTGATCTTGGCACTGCACTTCTCCCAGCGTTGGCTGTGACAATTTTGAAAGCTCTCAGATACCAGCTAGTCTTATCACTAATGTTATCGCTATAGCTGTAATTTCTAGTCTCTTTAAATACCCTCTTTTAAGTCACAAACCATGTTGATGCCTATTATTGTCATTCAGCAACTTTATAGAGATGGAATTTGGAATACAATTGTCCCCATTTTACAGATGTTAAACTAGAGTCTTAGAGATTTAAGTTACTTACATTCTTAGTTTTCCAGATCTGCCTTAACAGGTTACTGCAAACTTGGTGACTTGAAACATTAGTCAAATTTTCTTTCACTGTTCCAAGGCTGGATATCCGAGTCAGGGTTCCCTTCAAGGGTTCCTGGGATGAAGACTTCCCTGACTTTTCCTGCTGTGAGTGGCTCCTGGTGTTCTTGGACTTGTGGCATCATCTATTGTCACCTCTCCTACCTTCTATGCCTGACATCCTTGCCTCCTTTTTTAGCCTCCCTACCCTACTACTCTTTCTAAAGACACCAGTCCTTTGGGTGGATACACCCTGAATCCAGAATGATCTCTGTCATTTATTCTTTTTTTTTTTTTTTTTTTTTTTTTTTGCTCTGAAATGTCGATGATTCAGAAACCATCTCTTATTCTCTTTACACCTTGGACCACTCGGTCATGTCATATTCATTGTGATATATATATATATATACACACACACACACAAAATCCAGCCCCTTACTTCTTCTCAGGGTAACATAGTTAGCTCAACTAGTATCTTTTATTTATGCAGTCTTCTATCATCTTTTATCTTGAGGAGGCCCAGGCTGTATCCTTTGTCTGGTGACAGTGGCCTTGCCCTTGCTAATATGGTCTCCTCACCATTTTCCACAGCCTGGCCCCCAGATTGCTCCTGGAAATAATGGTGGTGTGAAGTGAAGGAGTGAAGGAACTACCCAAGTGATGAATGGAGGGGAATCAGTGTTTCTGAACATGGAGTCATAGCCTTGGCTGTTTCTTTGGCTTTTGGTGCTGCAAAGTGTGTGTGTGTGTGTGTGTGTGTGTGTGTGTGTGTGTGTGCACCAGTGCCTGAATAGGGTTGAGTTAATCTGTGGGAAGCACCCCAGGGCCCTGTGATTAGGCCCCGGGCCATCTTGGGCCAGGGCTGGGCACTAGTCAACTGTGCTGTGAAGTGGTTACTGCTATATTATTCATGGGATCATCTGCATTATTGATGGAGCACAAAGCAGGTCTCTGAGCTCTGCAAGTATGCCCCTGCAGCCATGGTTGATCCCCTTCTGCTTAGTTCTGGTTGTACAGGAGGAGGATACCAGAATGCCCAGTATCATTTAGAGCTAGGACTTGTGTGTCTCTGATTCTTGCCAGCCTTCTCTTGTCAGGATATGAAAGCAATTGTGGATTAGATACATGGGGGACACCCAAGACGTTACTGTTCAGGACTTGAAATGCATTCCGCTAGGTGTGTGTTCTCTAAGTAGACAGCCCAGCCCTTCTCCAAAAGTATCTCTGCTGTTTCCAGCAGACTTTGGCGAGCAGCAGAGGACAAGATAATCAGGTACATCCCTTCCAGTAGATGAAGCCTTGTAAGCAGAGCCCTGGAAGGAAAGCATGGAAGGAAGGGAGCTGTTCGTGAGCAGGTGCCTGGAAGCATCTGGGACACATCCCAGACAGCACAGTTGACTTTCCTAATAGCCTCAGGACATTTTGGCACTGTCTTCTCTTCGAGCCACTGAGACTCCGCAATGTGCCACAAATAGGATCTAGCAAGAAGTTGGACTGTACCTCACTTTGCGTGGTTTGAGGCACCCCTGCCAAGCTCCTCACTTGTCTGGTCTTTTCAACACAAGTGGATAATTTGTATTTTTACACCTACTTAATAATGAATGGCTGCATCTTGTCAAGCCAGTGGCTGGTGAAATCCAGGCTGACCTGGTTTAGTTTGCACATCTTGAAGCATCTGGACACTCAATATCACTCAACAAGGTTGTCAGGACTCTCCTCAGCTCTCTGCAAGGGGAGGCCAAAGGCACTCTTCTCTTAAAGATTCTTTTTTTCACATAGACTGGGCATTGGAGTTGACTTTCTGTTTTCCTAAAGATGCCAACAGATATCCCTTTCCTTCCCTGTGAAGGTTAAATCAAAGTCATGTGTGTTGGGTGCTATGGCAAGGGTGATGCTACTTTACTCTTTGTGTGTTTGTGTGTGTGTGTGTGTGTGTGTGTGTGTGTATGTGTGTACATGTGGGTCATTCTCCAGGTGCTGTCCCCTTCTTTTGTGAGTCAGGGTCTCTCACTGGCCTGGGACTCAGCAGTTAGGCTCACTGGCCCCTGGCTCCAGGGTTCCTGTCTTTTATTTCCAGTTCTGGGATTACAAGCAGATGCCAGTCCACCTGGGTTTTTCTCGTGTGTTCTGGGGGATTAGCACCCGGGGCCTCGTGCTTGCATAGCAAGCGTTTGCTAGAGGAACTATCTCCATACCCCCGACTCTACTTTTATTCTTGCTTATTTCACATTTAATTTACCCCCCCCTTCCTTCTCCAGGACCTTGACCTCTCTCTTCTCTGCCCATCTTCGTTCAGTGTGATTCAGCTCTCCCTGTCCACTCGTTCCTTCTGCTCTGCTTTTAGTCCAGCACTTCTCCCGAGGTGATTTCCTATCCCCTAGAGCTTAACAGTTCATCATCCACATACATTTCTTCTTCACTTTTCTTTTTTCCCTCTTCCTCTCTTTCCTTTTACCCTATTAACATGCCAGAGAGTGCCTTGTGACCTTTCTGGTATTTGCTGGATATTTTTGCCCCTCTCTAATTCTTGCTATTGCACTCTAGGCCCTTAAATGATGTGCCATGGAGACCTGGGGGAGAGAGGTGCCCCACCTCTGAGGTGAAGCTAAAATGCAAGGTTAGGTCTGTCTTTATAATAGCACTAAGATATCATCTGTGCTCTTTGCTCATCTCCTCACGGGAGTGCAGTGGAGTTCTCTGGAGACTACGTGTATGAAAATATGATTGCCTTAATGACTAATAGAATCTGTGCTGATGTTTCTTCAGTTTTAGCCTCTAATATGGTAAATAATGGGAACTATAACCCACAGACACAAGGGCTACTGGAGGCCCTCAGGAAAAGTTAAATATGAACAGGAGGTATGAGACCACAAGTTCGAGAACGTGGCCAGGCCCTTCCAGCCTTCCTGCTGCCTATGTGTGAGGAGGAGATGCCTCCGCTGGGCAGATGTGGCTTCATGCCAGGGGTCAGGGTCTGGATTTCATCTTTGCTTCGGCTGGGTTCTGAGAGAAATGCACAAACCACACGACTGTACCTGGTGACCTTGGTTGTAAGGATTCCAGCTGGAGGCCAAGTGCTAGCTCTCAGTGGTTGCTCAGAGCCTTCCTGGTGTCTCGCTGCCTCCTGGATGAATTGGAAACCTAGTAATGTGCCAGTAGAAGTCCTACACTGCTGACTGACTACTAACACTACTTCCACTGCTGACTGCTAACACTCCTTCCAGTGCTTCTTGACACCGCGTGGCGCCTTGGCTAAACCTTAGCTTCCTATTCACACTCAGTGCAAGACAGTCCCATTGCCTTCACTGCTTCCCTTCTTCCTCTTCCCTCAGTCTTCCTGGAAGTCAGGGGCCTCCTTGTGTCTCCCAGGGGCTCTAGGGAAGCTGCAGTTGGAAACAGAGACAGAGGTTTGCACGAGAGGACTGAATCTGTATCTTAACTTGTGTATTAGTTATTTTTCTCATTTCTATGATCAAAACCTGGACAAAAACAACTTGAAGAAGGAGTTTTATTTTGGCTTATTGTGAGCAAAGACTGTTCACCTTGCCTCTGCAGGTTGGAAGCAAAGATGAGTGCGGACATTTTGCTGACTTTCACCTTTTTTTTTTTTTTTTTTGGTCTTTTTGAGACAGGGTCTCTCTTTAGTCCCAGATGGCCTGGAGCTCACTCTGTAGACCAGGTGAGCCTTGAACTCACAGAGATCCACCTGCCTCTATCTCCTGAGTGCTAGGATTAAAGGCATGTGCTACCACTCCTGGCCCAAGGTGGTTCTTAGCCATTGGGTGCTGGGAATTGAACCCGGGTCCTCTGCAAGAGCAGTCAGTGCTCTTAACCACTTAGCCATCTCTCCAGCCCTGACTTTCGCCTTTTTTAATCGGTTCAGGACCCTAGTCCTTGGGATGGTCCCACCCAGAATCAAGGTGGGTCTTCTCTTATCAGTTACATCTCATACACCTAGAGGTGTATTTCTGTGGTGTTGTAAATCCAGTCCTCAATATGATAATGAAGATTAACCATCATACCACTCAGATGTTGGATGGACTTCCTCATTTCTGTGGGGATCATACATACTCTTAAGATGGCTGTGAGAAGTGGATGCTCAGCAAGAGCTGGATTCCTCCCCTTCTCTTTGAGCTTAATGAACAGGGAATTGTCCAGCGTGCTCTTAGGCTGAGAAGGTAATATAGCCTGTAGGGCTATTTGCATATTCTATCTGAGGTGTCCTAGTCCTCCAAAACACAGTTCCTCTCCCCTGGGACCTCCCCTATTCCTGAAAGCTGATAAATGCTGATACATACTTAACTATTTTGGAATTTGCCAGCTGTCAAAAATATCTAGTGCCCCCAAAATATGCAGTGACCCAAGTGCCTTTCCTCTGGGTGTCAACAGATCAATCCCTTCTATAGACAAGAGAGAGAATCATGTTCCCCTAATGGCCCAGGCATTCAGAGTCACCTGGTGCTCTTGGATTGATCAGTGCTGTTCGTTACTCTCCTAAGAGCTCCATGGAGGAGGATGTGACTTGCTCTAAGTCACGAGGAGAATCTGTGGAGAACAAGGGCTTTGAACTTGACTCTTCCCTGTCAGCCATTCTTCTTTACTGGGGTGAATGCTCCCAGAGAACAAAGACTGACATATTCATGTCTCTATTAACAGCATTCAGACATAGCCAGGTACGGCACAGGTGCTCATTAAGAAGTCTGGACACTCATTTGATCAACTTGATTGAACATACAAGCCCCCCCCTGCTGGATGGTGGGACCCATGAGCTGTGTGGGTTTGGCCACAACTGCTTGCAAATTGGTTTTACATGAAGGATGCTTGTACTCATAAATTATCACTTATTGTTAAAAAAATGAAAAAAAAAAACAGAGAAAGATGCAGGAAAGTTACAGTAGAATGCATGATCTAGGATGGGCTAGGGTGGGGTGGGGGGAAGGGAAAGGGAGATATGCCTGAACTGAATTGGAAAATGATGTATGAAATACACAAAGCATCAATAAAAAATGAAAATTACAAAAAAGAAGTCATTGAATTCATGAAGGAACAAAACTGATCCAAAGACTGGCTTGGGATATATCTTAGAAAGAGCCAAGTACCTATTTCTCCAAGGAAAATATGTCCAAGGCTCAGCTTTAAGTACTATACCTATAGCTATGAACAAAACAGGCTGTTTCTCTGGCTGCAGTGGAGGCTGAATTTTATTTGGGAAGACAGACCAAAAACAAACGAAAATGACTATTTAACGTGATATTGGCACTAAATTTTAGACAGGGGACTATAGCTGGTGAAAGATTGGGTATTCTTAGGATGAGGTTGGTAGTGGCTGTGGTACGGGTGGTGGTCAGAGGCTTTATGATTTCTTAATGAATCAGGGGAGCCAGTCTTGTAGATACGTTGGGAGACAGCTTGGTAGGCAAGTGCGACAGTCCCTAGCTGCACCAGGGAACTTGTACACAGCGAGGTCAGTGTGGCTGGAGAGGAGCAGGAGGGTGAGCGGTGGGCAACAGAGACGTGCGTAGGCTGAGTGTAACTATTTTTTGGATTTATTTATTTTTATTTGATGTGAGTGTTTTGCCCGCATCACATATGTGCAACGCCTGTAGCAACCAGAAGAGGTCATCAGGTCCCCTGGAACTGGAGTTATGGATGGTTGTTAGCCTCCATGTGGGTGCTGGGAACCAAACATCTGTCCTCCACAAGAGCAGCCAGTGCTCTTCACTGCTGAACCACTTCTCCAGCCCCCCCCACCCCCAGTATGGAACACATGAATTTGCCTGTCGTTCTTGTGTAGGGGTCATGCTAATCTTCTCTGTATTGTTCCAATTTCAATATCTGTGCTGCTGAAGCGAGCATCTGAGTGTGGGTATCATGAGGGTGAGGCAGGTGACATCAGGTGAAGGTGAAGCACGGGTTTCTAGAGGTTTGGACAAGGGGAGGCACAACATGGTGTCATGAAGATGACGGAGAAGCACAAGTTGAGTGCAGCTTTGAATTCCAGTGACATGGGAAGCCACAGGGCAGTTCAGAGAGGATAGTATCTCAACTTGACATATTTAGAAGGGTTTCTTTGCCCAGTGAGTTAAGCAAGAGGAATTTATTTCTGAATTAAGGTCTTAGTTTCAAATCTAAGTAAATTTATGGGTTTAGTGTAATTTATTTTTTATTAGTTCTTTTGTGTCTTCACTTAACCCCTTCCCTCCCTCTCTATTATTATTCATATTATTATTTTATTATTTGTCTATGTAAGTGTGTGCAATGTGTATGAATGTGTGCTGTGTGTTTGCAGGTGTCTGGGCACACATATGTTCATGTGTATGCATATGCATGTGGAATTGCTACTAGGGATCTTCCTCGGTTGCTTAGTTGCTCTCCAGCTATTCATTGAAACATCGTCTCTCACCTGAGTCCTCAGCTCCTTGATTCCAGCTTGTCTAACTAGCCAGCTTGCTCTGGGATTCCCTGTCTCCACGTCTTGAGCTCAGGGATTGCATGCAGGCCACCACGCTCTCCTGGCATTTATGCAAGGGCTGAGGATCCAAACTTCAATGCTTCTGCTTGAGTTACCTCTCCACCACCCTTTATTATTTTTAGTTTCAAATTTTGTTGGTGTATATTCATCATACATAGTGACGGGTTTCATTAAGACAGTTTCTTTCAAATATCTGATATATTTGATCACATTCACCCCATATGGCCTTCTTTCTCTTCCCCTTCCTGGAGCTAGTCCCCCTTCCTTCTATCTCTCCCTTTCCTTCCTCCTCTTTCTCCCCCTCCCATGCACACACAAGAACATATATGTATGATTTTATGTATCTACATGAAGCCTAGAATCCATGAAGGACAGGAAACATGGTATTTGTCTTTCTGAGTCTGGCTTATTTCATGGAGAACAGCAGCAGCCCATTGGCTTCTTCCCTGGGAGGGAGCTGGGCCATCCGCCGTTCAGGGATTCCTTCCCCTCTCTTCTTGCCCACAGGAGACTGGAGCAGAACTTCTTCAACTGCAGCTGTGACATCCGCTGGATGCAGCTGTGGCAGGAGCAGGGGGAGGCCAGGCTGAACAGCCAGAGCCTCTACTGCATCAGTGCTGATGGCTCCCAGCTCCCCCTCTTCCGCATGAACATCAGTCAGTGTGGTGAGTGAGCCTCAGCACCACCTGCTCTGGCCAGCATCATTTACATCAAAGACAAGAGGCTGGGCCTTAGTCCGGCCTGCCAGAGCCTCCTTTCCACCTCCCAGCCTTGATGTCTGTAGTGGGTAGAGATCAGTGTGATCCTTTCCCTCCTTGGTCATTCCTGTTTCCATCGAGCTGTGGGAAGGCTGGTCTCAGAAAGTCAGACAGGAATCACGAATCATCCTTGGCAGATTAGATTACCTTTCTTCTTGAGTCACTTATCAACCACACCTGAAGGAGTGTGTCTGACAGTAGAGCCTTTGGATTTTCTGTATCAGGAGCTTCCAAGGTGCTTTCCAGGACGACCAGGCCCAACAGGATATTAAAGACCGGTATCTCTAGAAATCCTCCATGGGAATCTGAAAGATGGCAATTTTGTGAAACCCAGTACCCCAGAAAGAGAGTGGTTTCCAGAAAGATGTCCATGAGCAGGTCTGTCACACACACACACACACACACACACACACACACACACACACACACACACGCACACCACACAGACACACACACATTGCTGTGCAGGAGCCTCCAACTATATGAGTTTTGATTCTGAGTTCCGAGTCTGGAGGGTGGGGTGTATGAAGCATGTAGAGACTGGGGATTGCATCCATTACTTTTCTTACTGCTGTGACAAACATACCTGACAAAAGCAACTTAAGGGAGGCAGAACTTCTTTTGGCTCACAGTTCGAGGGAACAGTTCATTATGGCAGGGGGAGCTGTGGCAGTGTGAGATTGAGGCAGCTGGTCACACTGCATCTACAGCCAGGAGGACATGAACTTGGGGCAGCTGGTCACACTGCATCTACAGCCAGGAGGACATGAACTTGGGGCAGCTGATCACACTGTTCTACAGCCAGGAGGACATGAACTTGGGGCAGCTGGTCACACTGCATCTATAGCCAGGAGGACATGACCTTGGGGCAGCTGGTCACACTGCGTCTACACCCAGGAGGACATGAACTTGGGGCAGCTGGTCACACTGCATCTGTAGCCAGGAGGACATGAACTTGGGGCAGCTGGTCATACTGCATCTGTAGCCAGGAGGACATGAACTTGGGCGCTCAGCACACTTTCTCTCTTTTACTTAGTTGGGGACCCCAGTCCATGGGATGCTGCAGCTTACAGTTAGGCTGGGTTTTCCCCCCTCCCTTAACCCAATCTTGAGATTCCCTCAGACATGTTCCAAGGTTTGTTTCCTAAGTGATTCCAGAGCTTGTCAAGCTGACAACATTAACCATAACAGGAGTCTTCTGGAGGAAGTTGTGTTGGAGTTGTTGCTGGGCCAGGAAACAGATGCTACTCTCAGCCTTGGGACAGAGCTCCTCTAGGGAGTCTTACCTGTCTTCTTAACCCTGTTTCTCTCCACACTCAGATCTTCCCGAGATCAGTGTGAGCCATGTCAACCTGACCGTCCGAGAGGGGGACAGTGCTGTGGTCACCTGCAATGGCTCTGGTTCCCCGCTGCCAGATGTTGACTGGATAGTCACTGGGCTGCAGTCTATCAACACCCACCAGGTAGGCATCTGGGGACCAGACCCTCTCAGGGACCAATGAATGATTTTCCTTTGGTGACAAAAAGAGAGAAAATTGTAGTCTTGTCCTGCTAGGAAGCAACATGTAGACTTGGATTCTATCTAGCTTTAATATTTTGTAAATATTTCTATGTTATTTTTCCTGCTCAGTCCCTCTGTGCCTTCATTTCCTCATTTGTAAAATGTGCACAGTGTTACCATTAACCACCTAGTATTAATGTGAGGACCACCTGACCTATTTACTACAGAGTGTCTGGATGTGGTCAGTGTGTTCTCAATAGAAAGACCCCTTTTACCATTATCTTTATTCCTGAAGATCTTTGAGCATTCCTTGTAGAAATGGGTTGGTGATTGTCTTCTGATTGGGGTTTTCAGACCAATCTGAACTGGACCAACGTACATGCCATCAACTTGACGCTGGTGAATGTGACGAGTGAGGACAATGGTTTCACCCTGACGTGCATTGCGGAGAATGTGGTGGGCATGAGCAATGCCAGCGTTGCTCTCACTGTTTACTGTAAGTGCATGTCATCACAGAGGGCAGCAGGGTACCAGAAGGAGGCGGCTCAGGAAGCTGGGACCAGGGCAGAGGCATTGCTAGGGTGATCTAGAGCTTTGACCCCAGTCTGCAGACAGGGTCAGAAAAGCTGTCATAAAAGCAGGACTGAGAAATAAGTCTTTGGACAATAAACCCAAGAAAGGACGTCCTTGCCTCTCAGAGGATGGTATACCTAATTCAACACTATTTTAAAGACTCTCTTAAGTTGGCCTGTTCTGCTTTTTGAAGCCCCTGAAGGGTTTCAGAAGGGAACCTCTGGCTAAGACAGATCCAGGAAACTTGAAGACAGACAGACATCTCTTTCCCCTCTCTTGGCTGGTCGGGGGGACTTCTCTCAGCCTTTTCAGAGCAGGGTGGGGAAGAAGTGAGATTCCCATTCCACTTCCTAAAACGTTGCCTAGGAGACTCTGTGCCCTGGATGTCAGCTTATTTCTCCCTCACAGATCCCCCGAGAGTGGTGAGCCTGGTGGAACCCGAGGTGCGCCTGGAACACTGCATTGAGTTTGTAGTGCGTGGTAACCCGACACCCACACTGCACTGGCTGTACAATGGGCAGCCTCTGCGAGAGTCCAAGATCATTCACATGGACTACTATCAGGAGGGTGAGGTCTCCGAGGGCTGCCTGCTCTTCAACAAGCCCACCCACTACAATAATGGAAACTACACCCTCATTGCCAAGAATGCCCTGGGCACAGCCAACCAGACAATCAATGGCCACTTCCTTAAGGAACCCTTTCCAGGTGAGCTGGAATGTGTACACTCTCCCTCTGGGAGTTGGGGGACAGGTGGCATTTTGAGAAACCAAGCAGCACTGATGGTCATAGTTACCTAAGTAACTGAGCTCACACCAGGACAGGGGTGGCCTCCATCTGCTCCTGTGCAAAGTGGGATAGTTTCTGTTTTCCGTAGCTGTCTCTGCAAACTCCAGGATCCCTCATAAATTCCCAGTGTGCATATAAAGACATCCCGTGTTTTAGTAGAGAAAGCAGGAAATTTAGAGGTAGCTGATAGTGGTGGGGAATCTTGATCCAGCTCTTTGCTTTCTAGAAAATGTTGGACTTGACAGTTTTTCTAAGCTTCAGTTTCCTCAGCTGTGAAGCGGGCATGAATGCATTGCTTTCCTAAGAGTCTTACGGCTTCTGAATGAGTTAACATATAGGCTTTAGCATGTGTAACAGGGTTTGGTATGTGATGATAGTCCAGAGACTCTCCACTGCAGTGAACGCAGAGCCAGTCCAGGTCAGCCTCGCGTTTAACAGATCACGTCTCAAATCTTGTCCTGCTGATTACCAGCAAGGCTCGCCTTGGCCTGTCCTCCAGGGATGGAGTTTCAGGGATGGGCTCCTTTCTGCTCTTGTCCCATGGCTAATGTCACTGGGGCTAATAATTGAAGCAATGGAAGAACTTTGAATTTAGGGAGATGATTCTGCCTTTTTGGTCTGCCCAAATACCTTCCGGAAGCTGGAGAAGCAGAACAGCCCAATTTTGGATTTGGCGAAGATAGCCGATTGCATCATTTCTTGATGGGCTCTGCAGCTGATGCATTTCTGTCCATGAATCTGTGTCTCTTTGCTGACTTTCGTGATTTGTGCTGGGAACAGACTGGGTGACTTCTTGGTCTTTAATCCTCAGAAATCAGGGGTTCATAGGGATAAAGAGAAGTGCAAGAGGCTGGTATCGTGCACGTACAAAGTGGGGAGCACCGAGCAGTAGCAGCATGTGGTGTCTGTTTGGAGGAAGCTGACTTCACAGCTACAGATAACCATGGGGTAGTGGCTCTGAGAGGAGAGCCAAGGCCCCGCGAGTGACACGAGAAATGGGGCTATGTGCGGTCCCACAGATTTGCCATTGAGGTCCAGGGAATGATGGAGCCATTTCTCAGAAAGACTTGAGAAAGGGCTGTTTGAGACCTTGACAATCTCATAGTCTCTGACCTTTTCACCAACACCCCAGTGTGCCCAGAAAGAGGCCTCACTTCCCACCACAGGCCATGGTGGGCTCTTTTTTGACTGGGAGAAAAGCCTTAGTATGCATTGTGATAGCAGCGACTTTTGAATATGGAGATAATGTGCTCTCATGAGCCTTCTAATTAGAGGATCTATTCTGTTTTTAAAGAAGAGAGTGTCTGGGCTGGAGAGATGGCCTAGCGGTTAAGAGCGCTGACCGCTCTTACAAAGGACCCGGGTTCGATTCCCAGCACCCACATGGCGGCCGAGAACCGTCTGAAACTCCAATTCCAGGAGAACTCCAGTTCCAGGGGAATCCGAGACCCTCTTCTGACCTCCGCGGCATTGCACGACACGGGTGCACAGATCTGCATGCAGACAGTACATTCATACACATACAGAAATGAATAAAAAAAAAAAAAAAAAGAAGAGAGTGTCCACATCATGATGGGTACAGTGAGGTGTCCTGAAGCAGTGTTTCTATTTCCAAAGGGAAGCATTTGGGTTGTGGAGAGAGCTCTAGAATATTCAGGAGGGGAATAAACCACTTAAGCCCCTTTCCCCGGAAAGTGTCCTGCAAGCTACACAGTAGCAAGGGCCGTGGATGCTGGGATGCACAGAGCCTGTTTTACCTTTTCTCCTTCCAGAAAGTACTTCTCGGCACCCTGTCATGTAGACACAGCCTCTGCCCCTCTCATAGTCACCAGAGTTGGTTGTTAAACCTCCTCAGATTTGGTTTTCATGTTCCTGGACAAGAAGTATCAGCATAACCTGGGAATTAGCCAAAATGAAAATTCTCAAGCTCTTTCAGTAATCCTGATGGGTTCTAGGATGGGTCTTTTCATGCCCTAGGTGACTTTTGCATTCTTTCCTTTGCAATCAGCTACCATTGTCATTTGGTGACAATTCAGCTCCAGGAGGGAGGGAGGGTGAAGTCCAAGAGAAGTTGGAAAAGAAAGCAGTACACCAGTACACGGGAGGATGCTTCTACAGTCTGTCCCCATCAAGGCTAGGAGATCTTATTCAGACCTTTACTTGTTTTATAAACCTTTGCATTAAAGGAATTGGTGGATGATAAAAGGGCATTGATGGGAAAAGATGGGCCAGTCTTGTCTAGTGACAAGAAGTCTCAGTGTCTAGAAGAGCAAATTATCTGTGAAAGTAATCAGGGATATGCTACAACTCTCTAAGCTCAAACTTGCATTGCCTGGGCACTGGATACAAAGGCAGACTATGGATCCTGCACTTTTCTTTTTGGCCTAAGGGGTTTAGAGATGTCATATTTATCACGTGAATGCCTTTCTTACACCCAAGTGAGAAACAACTCTGTTATCAAAAGCCAGAACTCTGAAATCAGACAGTCTTAGGGATAAGTCTCATCTGTGGTCCTCCAAGAAAGGTGGCCCGGCTCCTAGAATGGTGCTTAGCATATGAAGAATGTTCAGGGAAAGGTGATCACTACTTGATGCCTCTGTTTCTCCATCTGTGAAATGGGAATGATCACATTGGCTCCTGCCTAGGTCACCATGAAGATCAAATGAAGTCATTTTTGCCTGGTACTCAGCAAATAAAAAACTTAATTACTATTGGCTCTTGTTAAGGTTTCAGGGATGCAGAGATGAGAATACAGGAGTTCTAGAACAGTAGTCATTCTATGACCCTGGTTGGCCACATGGAGATAAAGTCCTATGAGCTCCTGGGACCTTGCTCATATGAACCTCCAACAATGGTGTCAGAACACCCAAGACCTTTGCAAACTCAGACAGACAAAAACCCAGCACAGAACTGTAGAATTATTACAGGTATTTTTAAAGGCAGGCTAAGGTAGTCAGCATGGAGCCAGAAGACCAGAATGTAAGTTTTCACTTAATTAGTTGTCAGTGTGTGACCTAGGACAGATTACTTAACTTGCCTTTTCCGCAGTGGTTGTCATGAAGGGTTTGGTAGATGGCGGTAACAGGGGGTAGCAGTGTTTGCTCTGCAAACATGAGGACCTGAGTCCCTATTCCCAGCAGCCATGTAAAAAGTCAGGGATAACTGCACATGCTTGTAACCCCAGCTTTGGGGGAAAGAGAGGCTGAAAGCTAGTTGGCCAGTCATCCTAGCTGAAATGCCAAGCTTCCTGTGCAGGAAGAGATCTTGTTTCAAGACAATAAGGTGGAGAGTGATAGAGGAAGACACCAGACATCCTTCTTTGACCTCCACATGTACACACATTGCTGTGCTCTCAACACACAGACGCATAGAGACATATGCAGATACACATAGAGACAGACAGACAGATACACACACACACAGTGGTGAATATTAATCCAGGACTATAGAAAGCATATGCATTTCCTTCTCCTAGCCTGTGGTCAGAAGGAGGGCCATGCCCAGTATTATCCATTCCAGTGCGAATTTTCAAGTCCCTGCCAAGGTTAAAGAGCAGCTAAATGTGCCTCCCTGATCCAAAGCTCACGTGCCGCCTGGATGTATACGTGCTGCCTGGCTTCAGCAAAGGAGTTACCCATTCACAGGCTGCTTTGAGATTATAGAATTTACAGGCTTGGCCAAAATATTTGGCTGCTGGGAGAATATTCTCTAGTAAATGGGAGCCTGATGAGAAATATAAAATAAATGGATTTTGTTGATAGCTCTGGCTTCTCTTTCTTCTCGGGCTCTACAGCTGAAGTTAAATCTCTCATCTCCCCCCTTATCCCCTAAGTCAGCTTTCTCCCATGGTTACACAGAATAGGGAACAAAGCAGCAACCAGACAACAGTGCATTTACTGTAAATGGGCCTTTTCTGAAGGACTCCACAGAAAGCATCCTATTTACCATAGACAGTTAAAGGAGAATGTCTGCTAGTTCATACTTAATATACCTGTGGCTACATTGTCTGAGAGGGCTTAGCCAAGGGTTTGGTACATGGAAGGCCACAGTGAATGAGCAGATGAGTGAATGATTTGTTCCTGTGTTTCAGGGCACAGCAGACTTGTGGCAATAGGCAGTGTCATGATGGAGCTGTTCCCAAAGGCACTAGCAATGTTGTCATCACTTGAGAATGTAGGGATGCAAAAGCTCAGGGCTGAGATTGTAGCTCAGGTCTTACTTATGTAATATACCAGTGACAGGCCAGAGTTCTTGCCTAGCAAGTGTGAGACCCTGGATTCCATCTCCAAAATCACAAAAATTGCACACATACACACACACACTTATGGATGCATACACACACATGCACGCATGCACGTAGGAAGTATTCTTGAGACTCAGACAAATATTCTGAGTAGAAACTCTGAGGTGAAGAATATTAGTTTTTGTCCAATTTTAAACTTTAAAAACCTTTTGCTTCATTTTGAGATCATTTGGCCTTTACAAAAAAATACTACAAAACACTACAAAGAACTTTCTTCTAGCCTTCACCCAGCCTCCCCAGATGTGAATGTTTCCCTCAACTACAAGTCCAGGACATGATCAAAATCAGGAAGTGGATCTCAGTCTAACAGTATTATCTAAGTGACAGACTTGATGGACATTTGAGCACTGGTCCCACCCATGTCCTTTTGTTCCCTAGGGTCCCACCTAGGATTAGGCATTGTATTTAATTGATATATAACCCCAGTCTCTTTAAATCTGGGACAGTTCCTTAATGATTTTAGTCCTATTGAAGAATAGTCTCCAGCTAGTTTGCAGATTAGGATTAATCTGATTTATTTCTTCTTTAAAATTGATTCATTTTATTTTTCATGTATGAGTGTTTTCCCTACATTAATGATATATGCATGATATGCTCATGGAGGCCAGAGGAGGGGTCACAGCCATTGGAACTGGAGT
Organism: Rhizomys pruinosus; assembly: GCA_009823505.1. Lineage (NCBI taxonomy): Eukaryota > Metazoa > Chordata > Mammalia > Rodentia > Spalacidae > Rhizomys > Rhizomys pruinosus. The sequence continues at coordinate 2,134,140 of VZQC01002915.1, forward strand.
TACGGATGATTGTTAGGTACCATGTGAGTTCTGGGTCCTGAACCTAGATCCTCTGAAAGAGCAGCTGGTGCTTTTACCACTGGGCCATCTCTCTAGCCCTCATCTGACTTAGTTTCTATCATTAAGTTTCAGTTATGCATTTTTTTGGCAAGAGCATCATGGGAGTATTTCTCCATCCCGTGGTACATCCTTTTGCGGATGGCGGAATGTTGGCATGGTTTGTCTCTGTGACATCAGCTTCATCACTTGGTCAAGATGCTATCTTCCACTTTCTTCCACTGCAAAGTAACTTATTTTGGACTGTGTAATTAAACAGGACAGGGAGTTGAGATAGCATAAATAACTTTTCTCCTCAGTTTTTCACACAATAATTTTAACATTCATTGATTTTTTTCCCGAAATAATTGTTGCTGTAGTATTGCCCAAATGGTAATTTTTTCCCATTTCTATCCTTCCTTTGTTGGTATTTTACTGTGAAGACAAGCTTTCCTTTCTTTCCCAGCTTATTTATTCACTTACGTATTTTCATTAGAATGGACATGTGGATATGTTTATAATTTGTGCATTTGTTGGCTAGATTTGCCATAGTAAAGTGGTATACACTGAGTAGCTTCAGCAACACAAATCCATATTCCCATGCTTCTGGAGCTGAGAATGTTGTTGGCTTGGTTCTGTCCTTGGCTTGCAGTGCTGCCTTCTCCCTGAGTCTTTGCATGGTCTTCCCTTTGAACATGTCCATGTTCTAATCTCTTCTTATCAGGATACCAGTAGTATTGGTAGAAGCCAGCCCAGTAGCCTAATTTTCATTTCTATACCTGTTGAAGACCACACCTCTAAATAGAGGGACATTCTGAAGTACTAGGGATTAAAACCTCAATATATGGATTTTGAGACAACACAATTCAAACTATAACAATCCATGACTGTCATTATTTTGTTGCTTAGATTATCCCACATTTCACCTGTGCATTAACTCATCTTCTCTTTCTAGAACCCATTATCTTGAATGCACTTCTTGTTCTCTAGAGACTCAAGCTCTCTCAGGCACATCTTACATTTTTCCTGTCCTCGTCCTGAAATAGCCCATTTCTTTAAGAAACTCTCATTCCTTTCATTGGAGAATGGTACCAGTCACATTAAGATGATTCATTTCATGTGCTCAATTTGAGCAATGCTGCTAGAGTGGTTAAGAGCCCAGGCTTGGTTTAGAATAAACCTTTTTGCATCATATTTATGTACTGAGGGGAGGAATTTGATTTTAGGATTGCACCTGGACCCACTCAATGATGCTGTCCCATGCTCTGGACCCTGAAGGAAGGAAGGTTGTGGACAAGACTTTAGATCAGGGCTTAATTATAGGCTTCATAATGCAACTCATTTGGTTTCTGGTTCCCAAGTGGGCCTCCTCCTTTGAAGCCAGGAGCTTTATCTCTGACTCCTCCATCTGGAATAGCAGCAGTGTGGTGTGTGGGGAGGGTAATGTACCAAGAATTTCAGTGTGTCCCTTGCTGTGGGAATGGCGGATTGTAGTGAGTGGGAGCGGTCACAGCTATTCAGATGATGTACTATGATGTGTCTGATCTATTTTTTTATTATTACACTTGTTAATTACCTCTTTGTCCTTTTTTTCCCCAGAGAGCACAGATTTCTTTGACTTTGGTAAGTTTGCTTGGCTTTTGCTTTGAAACTCTTTTATCCTGAAAGTTTGGTGACTGTTGAGTCCAGACAGACCTCTTGCCTGTTCCATATCAAACTTAACCCCAATGGTAGCTGAGGGTATCTGGGTGAACTGTGAAAAGAAGAGTAGAAATACTGTTTGACTGGAGAAGTTCTGTGCCCACTTTTCTTGAGTAGTTGTCCTATACCATCTCTTCTCCCTCCCTTCCCCCTCTCTCCTCTCCTCCCTCCCTCCCTCCCTCCCTCCCTCTCTCCCTCCCTCCCTCCCTCCCTCCCTCCTTTCCCTGCATGTGTTTTGCCATTGAGCTGTATTGGTACTTTGCCCCACTCAGGGAGTGTTCTAAGGTCTGACCATGTTATGGGTCTCCATGCCCAGATGGAAAGTGGCTGCAGCTGGTGATATGGGGTTTCCTGTGACTAGGTTGACACCTGCTGATCATATCAGTTGTTCCTACAGAGGAAATATGGAGCCTGTAGTATTTCCAATATTTCCCACCTGCCTTAAGAGACCAAGCATTTGACCAGAACCCACTTTGGGTAGAATCATGATTCCTCATACACTAATGTGTCCTCTATGGAATCACTGAAGCTCAGTTTATAAGAGAGTTTGGGGTGGGGCAGATAATCCTCAAAGGAGTTGGGTTTTACTTCCCTTTCCTTTTCTTTCCCACATGGGAGTTGTGGCAGCAGTCATTACTATTTTCTCCCAATGTCTGGTCAGATAGTAGAGAAATCCTGTTTAGGGACACCCTGGCCATTTGGCACCTATGTAAATGCCTGTTTGTGCCTCCTTTAGTTGTTCTTGGTCTCATAATCTTATACTCCTACAGGTGTCCCTCCAGAGAGTTCAGAACTGGGGCCATTCTGTGCAAGTAGTCACAGTAGAGAGTGACACTTGGAGTGCTTCTTGGCCCAGTGACTGCTGTTTAGTGCGAACTGCCATTGTGTTCTACGTCAGTCTAAGGGGAATGGACAGTGGGCTCTTCATGAGGACATAAATCTAGATTTTACTGAGGATTAAAGAGAGAAAGAGGAAAGGAATGGGACAGGAAGGGAAAGGAAGAGAAATACTTTAAGCAAGGGGTAGCAGGAAGCCAGCGACAGCTGCCGCCACTGGTAAAATCTGCCTGGACTGTCCCCGAGCAGGCTCCCAAGCTGTGTTCTTCATTCCTGTCCTGTAGCTAATGGTGCATATTGCCTGGATTACCATGTGTTCTCTGGGCTGTGGGCAGGAGGTGGGAATGCAGGTCTTCATTCTTTTGACATTTTCTGTTGATCCATAACATGAGACAGTAGCCACACAGACCAAGCCTCTGCCCTGGTGTCCAAGGATTGGCCAGGCCCTGTAGCTGGTCCTCCCAGGGCCAGTAACATAACTGCCCCCTTTTTGTGTTTTTTTTTTTTTTTTTTTTTTTCTTTTTCTAGAGTCTGATGCAAGCCCTACGCCTCCTATCACTGTGACCCACAAACCAGAGGAGGACACTTTTGGGGTGAGTTACTTCCTGATTAACAGGAACATACTGACTGGCATAGTCTTTTTCAGAATTCGAGGTGCTGACTTTTCCACATATTATCTACTTAGAACCTTAGTACTTATAGCAAAAAAAACAAAAAAACAAAAACAAACAAAAACTGATGAGGAATGTTCTCCTCGGAGGTGGTTTAAACTGTCCTCGTTTGATGGGGATAGTTCATTGTTTGAGGATTGGCTCCAAGCCCCAGGGTTAAGGAAGAGAACAGTTTGAACTTTCCCAGTCTGTTAGGAGCCTGTCTAGGCCTTGCTTGCAGGGCCCTCTAACTGGACAAACCTTGTGCAAAAGGCCTTGTTGACCAGAGCTTCTTCTTGGGTGGGTTCTTCAAGCCCTGCCTCAGAGTCTGAGATTTCCCTGGGGAGAAGTAGAGATGAGACTCCTAGTGTCAGAGCTCCCAGATCTTCCTGAGTAGAAACATTATGTAAAAATGTCAATAGGAAGATACAGAATTTAATTATCAGTTAGAACTCTGTGCAGAAGTTTCTCTGAGCTCGTCATTGTAGCTCTTGAATGGCTTCCACGTGAGGAGGGCTCAAAGTATCAAATTAGGGAACTTCTCTTAATCAAACTGAGTAATGTATATTTTAATCAAAATTTAAGTTCTTTTAGGGTCATAAATTATTTCTTCTAAAGACTTTACTTCAGGAGTGTCCAACCTTTTAATACTGTAACATGATACTGTCATCTACAAATGTGTTGGGTGACATTCATAGCTGTCCTGGGAGGCGTGTGGTCATCGGGCCTTGAGTTGGACACACCTGAGGAGCAAGAGGTTTGGGGGCCTCCCATTTTGTGGAAGCAGGGCTGTTCTCATCTGGACACACGTTACTTTTAAGGCTCTGGGATTTCTGCAGCTGCTCCTGACTGTCTGTGTTTGGCTTCTAATAGGTATCCATAGCAGTTGGACTTGCTGCCTTTGCCTGTGTCCTGCTGGTGGTTCTCTTTATCATGATCAACAAGTATGGCCGACGGTCCAAATTTGGGATGAAGGGTAAGGTTGCACCTTTAGTCTCAAGAGTGCCATGGTGGAAACATGGCTCCTTGTGATCAAAAGATGCTGTTTCATCTTCCTGTGCACTCTGAGAAGCTTCTGGTCACAGGGCCTCTGTGGTCCTGGTGGAGACTCTGCACCTGTTTTTGGTAATTATGGACCGAAGGCTGTGTTGGGATCTGTAGGAACCAAAGTGTGATGCTGAAAACCATTGCTTGCTCAGATGGACTTAAGTGGTGAGGACAGTTTGGAAAGGAAGTTGAATTTGAAGGCAAATCAAGAGGACTTGGGTAATTTTGTTCAGTATTGGTGGCCTAAGGAGCTCCTCATCTGGGTGACATTTTTCTCTTATCTGCACCTATCTTGGGAGTCTTGTTGGGAAGGAATTAGCACAGTGAGATATATGGTGGTGAACTCTGGTATTGAAAAGCTGCCTGTGCCATGGTGGCTCAGCACGTAGCTTGACAGAGTCCTAGAATGGATGCCAAGAGCAACATGGTTTCTAAATCTGTTGGCCAGTTTCCATGTACAGAATATTCAACCTCATTATGGAAGGGGTGGGGGTGCTGATCTGTGGCACGCTGCCGAGGCTCCATTGAGGGGCCTGCGATAACGTAGTTAACATGGTGAATTAGCATCTACCTGGCTGGTCTCAGAGATAGGTGTGGCCAAAGGGTTCAAGTCAATCTGGATACTAATGTTCCAAAACAGAAACTTCATTTTTAAGATGTCTTCCCATTTGGGGCTGTCACGTATGGCAGATGTTTGCAGGAGTGGATAGGAATGGATGGTGACAGGTTACTTAAACAATATTCATGTTGGTGCTTGCTGGTGACACTATGAGGTCCAGAGTGATTACCTTCTAGGGCTTTAATACTGGGAGCTAGTTTTTATGGTGGGAGTCCTGAGCTCAGGGCTTGGAGGTTAAAGAGTACATGCATGGCATTCACAGGGGTAGTATCCCTGAGATTTATATGCAAATAAACATTTGAGTGACTCTGTGTGGTGGAGGGTTCACTGTTTGAACATAAATGGAGCTAGATTTAATTACATTCTCAAGATTCTCTCTTTGCTCTTTGCATTTGTTGAATTGGACTAAAGTCATGGCAGAGACAGACAAGTTTTCTTTTCTCTCCCTCCCCTCCCCGTCTCTTGGTCTCTCTTTTCCTTTCTTCTTTTCCTCTCTTCTCTCCTCTTCCTTCTTCCCGATTTCTTCCTTCAAACCTTCCTTCCATCTTTTCCTCCCTTCCTTCTTTGCTTCCTTCCTTCTCTCTTATTTCCCTCCCCTCCTTTCCCCCCTTCTCTTCCTTCGATCTCTCCTTCCCCCTTTCCATCCCATCCTTTTTTTTTGTGGGAGTCAGAATTGAACTCAGGGGCCTTATGCATGCCAGGCAATTACTATGGCCCTTTAGTCTCCGTGTTTCTGTGGATAATCTGAAGTATTCTGGCCAAGAGAAATATATGTGCAGGTGAATTCCAAAGAGGAGATTGATAGCTTGAACTCTGGACTTCTCTGCTTGGGTACTCTGATTGGAGATATTTAATGTTCCAGCATTCACCGTGTGTCAAACAGAGCTCCATAGGTTTGCCTAGGATGACTGCCGTAGGAAGAACCTACTTAGTTCTTGCTTCTACATGAGAAAACATCAGGATGTGGACAAAGCAAAAAAGAAGGGGTATTATTGCTCTTCTCCCAGGGAGGTACACCAGCAGCTGAGTTGAGACCCTGCAGTATGCTTGGCAGTGCTGCGAGAGCAGATTTTTTTTCTATTAATGTCATTCTGTTTCTGGAACAGCGTATCCCCATGTCAAATGGGTTAGGCAGCACCCATGGTGCTACCTCTCTCTGATCGCCTTTCCCAGGCAGTTCTGTTTCCCTTAGTCCAGGTTGGTCTAGGAAATGGCGTCTCTATAGGTACAGGTGAAATACTGGCTACTCTAAAGTTATGCTAAAGTTAGAGGCAAGTGGATATGCTGAGTCCAAGAGTGAGTATATAGAAGTTAGCTTGCATGCCTCTCATCTTTATTAAGCTCCATTTTGTGTATGTCTCATATCATTTTAGGATAAATAGACAAATGCTGTAAGCTACAAATAATTTTTATCCTTGTCAGTGACTTTTCTTATCGCCTCCTTCTCAGATCACTGAACAATCAAGAAAATGTGCCACAGAAAAAGCCACAGGCCAATCCAGTGGAGGGAATTCCTCAACTGAGGTTCCCTCTACCCAGGTGTCACAATCAGTAATTGTTGTTGTTGTTGTTGTTGCTATGACCATAAACCTAAGAAAACACAACTTAAGGGATGAAGGATTTATTTTGGCTCATCATTTGGAGGTATAGGTCATTAAGATGGGAAGGTGTGACGGTGTTTACAGTGGCAGAAACATATGGTTGGGACTCCTTTAATCTCAGCTGACAAAGAAGTAGAGATGAATGTCTTCTTTCAAGTCTCCAGTCCATGGGATGGTGGCACCCACGTTCTAGGGGGCCGTTCTCTCTCAGATATTTTTCACTGAAACGTGTTACAGACATATTGAGAGGTCTGCCTCAGTCTCATAGGTGATTCTAAAGGCAGTCAAGTTGACACTGGAGATTAATTGTTACAAAGAATGACAGCATGTGTTCCAGAAGTCTCTCAGCTCTGCCTATGGTGAACTCTCAACCTCTCTACATATATCCCAGTCTCAGGTTTGGAATTTCAAATCCGGGTGAGGGGTCTGTTTTTGCTCTTTGGCATCAGTATAGTTACTTACCTTCTCAAAGCCTCTATTTCCTCAACTTTAAGATGAGAATAAAACTTCCTATCCAGGGAGTTGAAGACTATTGTGATATGTAGGTAATTGTGTAAGTCAGCTTCTCATCACTATGACAAAATATGGGAGAAAATCAACATATAAGAGGCAAAGGTACTTTGGGCTCATGATTTTAGTTCACTGATGCTTGGCTCCATTGCTTTTGAGCCTGTGGAGATATTGTGCATCACGGTGGCATGAAGGAGACCTGTTCACCTCACGGTGGCATGGAAGCCAAGAGAGACAGGAAAGGACTGAGGTACCAATATCCATTTCAAGGCATGCTGCCAATGACCTAACTTCCTCTCTCTAGGCTCTACCTACTAAAGGTTCCACCACCTCCCACTAGTGACACGGGCTGGTGACCAAGCCTTTGGCATATTTTCTTCTGTGGCACATGAAAGGGTCTCCTTGGTTGCTATCTCTCTCTTCTTTTCTGGATGTATCAATCTTTATAGCTTCCTCTTATGGTCTTTTCATGATAAAATCGCCCTAAGACTCCAACATGCAGCCCCCACACAATATGTAACAAGATAGGCCAGCATGGATCTTTCAGTCCCCTTGTCTTATTCTTGCTATCTCTGCACCATACCCCCACCAAGTTCATGTCCTGCAGACTGTCAAGTTAGCAACTACTTCCACAATATAAAAATGCAGTTAGTGGCTAATAACCAGTTTATTTTTATACTTCTAGATATCTGTGTATGAACATATATCTCTATAAATATCCAGGTTTAAACTTGTATGTATTGCCCATATATATGCACATTAAAAAAATCTGTTATTTTGTATGTATAAACACATTTATGTTCTAAGTCAGCCACATTTTGCCTTACTGACTTTCCAGGTATCAAAGATCTGTCTATGCACTGGGCTGAACACCCACTTTATGGAAGATGACCACTAATTAGTCAGATCTTACAGAAATAAGCTGAAGCTGAATATTTATTGTCTCTGGTTCTTTTCTAAACAGCTACAAAGTTTAGCTTAGAAAAGTGATACCATCTACTTTTTGACTGACAAAGGTTTCTAAATGATGCTAAGAAAACAGTGGGGTTTTTCCCCCTCTGGTGCTAATGAAGACCAGTGTTTCTGCCTGGCAGGGCTGATCAGAGAAATGTCTGTATGGCCCAGGACAGGACCAATCAGCCAGACCTTATGTGATTCATCGCCAAACTTGCTTTTCATCTTAGGGACAGGATGTATGCTAGTGCCTCTGATGGCCCTGTAGATGAACATAGGCCTCACAGGATGGATACATTGTAAATCATGTTTAGTTAACAGATACTTAAAGTAAAGTGGCTGCCTATTTGATCATGATTGGGAATTATTAGCATTTTACCCCATTAACAGATGGTAATCATCTTCTGAGGAGATTGTAGGATTATGACAGTGTCTTAATTTCGAAAAACTGGCTACTGCCACAAGATCTCTGGGTCTGCTGCCACATTGAATGGTATTTCTATCCTTCTGACTTTACCACTAAGTTAAGGGAGTGATTAGATGCAGGGAGGAGTCATTTCTGCTTTCTTTACCAGTCTTAAGGCATTGGGCTGAGAAAGGTTTTCTCCAGGTAGATGGAGGTCAAGATGGGAGGAATCTTGGGCAGCTAAGGTTTGATGTGGTTGAACATTGTTCCTTAGTGTAGTCCACGTGTCTACAGCTATATGCACAAAGAAGAGGAACTGGTGTAAGAAGAGCAGGTGGGGGCATACCATACAAAGACGACATTGGAGGGCTGGAGAGATGGCCGCAGGAGCCTAGGACAAAGAAAGAGACTTCAATAAGGGCTGCTGTTCTCCGTGTTCTTCCTTCCATAGACTTTCCAGGGTGCCAGAAGTAAAGCGAGCACTCAGAGAGGACCCGCACAAGGCAGCCTCTCCCCTGCAGGTGGTACCAGGAAACTTGGGTGTCCTGGTAGGGAGGAAGTTTTAAAATCCCCAAGTTTTGGGGCTGGAGAGATGGCTTAGTGGTTAAGAGCACTAATTGCTCTTGCAGAGGACCCGGGTTTGATTCCCAGCACCCACATGGCAACTAAGAAGCATCTTTAACTCCAGTTTCAGAGGAATCTCTCACCTCCTAGGCATTGCATGACATGGGTGCACCAACCTACACGCTACATGCAGACAGTACACTCATTCACATAAAAAATAATAAATTGCCGGGTGTGGTGATGCACGCCTTTAATCCTAGTACTTGGAAGGCAGAGGCAGGTGGATCTTTGTGAGTTTAAGGCCAGCCTGGTCTACAGAGTGAGTTCAAGGACAGCTAGGGCTACGACCCTGTCTCAAAAAGACAAAAAAAGTAATAAATTAAAAAATAAAAAAAAGAAGACATCAGAAGCTTTTAAAGGGGGGGCTGGACACTGGATAGACATGTCATTGGTGACATTGATTTAAGGTTGCTTCCTTTGCCCTGAGACATATACTTTTTTTGAAGTCTATTTAAAAAGGATCAGAAGCTAAGAGCACCACAAGACAGAGATGAAGCTGGTAAAAAAAAATCACTGTGTGTGTATATGTACTTGTATTTACGTGTGTGCAGGTGCATGTGGAGGCCAGAGGTCAACCTCAGATGTTGCTCTTGAGGCGATGTTCACATTGTTTTTAAGTCAGGGTCTGTTACTGACTTAGATCTAGTCAATTAGGTGAGGTTGCTTGGTCACCAAGACCCAGGTATCTGGCTGTCTCTGCAACCCAGTGCTGGGATTCTAACACATTGTAAAGAATGGTCTGTCCATTCTTCTGTATGCTTGTTTCCTTTTCCAAACTGATATGCGCAAGGGAGGAAGGTGTCTTGACCCCTGTAAAAATCTTATACTTGGGATTCTTGGCTTGGGACTTCTGGTATAACTCTTTGGACATAATTTTGAGAGCACATTTTGGCTTTGCTTCCTGTCTTGTCATAAGGGTCTTACAGTGTCCTAATGAATGCTTGCATTCTCTTTCCCTGTTTTTTGATACACTGAGAGTCCCTCCTGAGATCCCCTAAATGACTCCTAGCATTTGTGCATGTGTAAATCAAATAGGTAAAGTCTGTGGCAAAAGCCTTCCTTCTCTTGCCTGAGCTTCACCAGGAGGCTTTCACTGCAGACAGCCTCACTCTGCTTGAGGACAGAGTTCTAGAATATGGTGCTCCAACTCCAGGAGAAGGTTGGCAGGCAGTGTGTGCTTTTTCTGGCTTGTGTTTGCTGCCCTGACCTTTGTGGGGTGCTTCAGGTGTGCAGTGACTCATTCCAGTAATCCCTTCATGCCTGTCCCTGTTGTGTTGAGGCCTGGGGTGCTCTGTTCCCTCCTTATATTCTGCTCTCTGGACTCTAGGGAGCCAAGCGTTCTCTACACTGATGCTTCCACATGAAGAGAAATCCCTGGACATGCAATGTGGTACAAAATGTTTCCTCCACGGCTACCTGCTGGCTGGCTGTTCTTGGCAAGCTTCTATATCCTGTTCGCTGTGCCAGGGATAGCCAGTGTGCTTGGCTTTACACTCAGAAATGATTGCCTCTCAGATTCATTTAATTTTGGCAGTGAAACACAGTGCTTACTAATCCATGTCATTGTAACTGGCTCCCATAGAGTTAACAGTCCTTTGATAGCTCATTTTAGAAGTTCTTAACCTTTTTGTTTCCAGATGCTCATGTGACAGATGATAGTTGCATGTCTTATGCCTGTGGGTGTAACCTGGCTCTCCCACAGGTCCAGGCCCTCACAGCAATTTTACACCCAAGAAAAACATGACAGAAAATGTGCTAGTGTTAGCAAATGGGAATTTCATGAAGCAGCCTCTTGCCATTTTTTTTTTTTTGCTCTTAAAAAATCCACAAACATTTGTACCTTATTATAGCAAATATCGCGACCATATATTCTCTGACTAACCCGTCGATCCCAACGTACGGTGGCACCAGGAGGGAAGACGAAGACGCAGGGGGCCGCCAGCCTTGGCTTTCTCATGCTCTTCTTTGCCCAAGATAACTTTTGCCCCTGCGAAGTTAAGTTGCAGAAACTGCTCCAAAAGAAGCCACCTCTGCCCTCCTGGCACAGTTTTTCTTCTCTCATGGGCCTTGGGGGCATCTCTGAGGGCGTTGGCTAATGAAAAGCTGTCATGTGGCTGCAGTGTCCATGTCTGCGTTTATGTAGTCCAGTCTCTCCGCAGAGAGCCTTAGGACGTCCAAAGCACAGCACTGTAAGCCACACACAGCAAAGCAGAGCGATCAACACAACGGTTGGTCAGAAAGCATCACCTGCTAGTAACAACCACTACCAACCAACCTCTGCAAGTGCTCACATCCCCGAACTCCTTCTCAACCCCAGTTCTCATGCTGCATGCTCATCATGGAGATGAGGGAGACGGGACTTTGGAGATGTACTGCAGGAGCAAAAGAACCTCCTTCATCCGGCTGTACTAACAGCATCCAGGTGTGCCTGCCACCTGCTCCCAGCCCAGAGGGATGAGAAAGAGCCTCAGGTTGATCTCTACCTGACTCTTGCTCCCAAAAAACTTATTGGCACTCTCTTCCTTTCTCCCTACCCTTCTCTCACTCACTCCCTTACTCCCAGCTGGAATAAGATGTAAATAAGCAGCCTTGAGTTCCAGGTACTACAGCCACGGGCCACCCCTCCCCCACCATGCCTTTCTGGCTATGATAAACTCTACCCTCAAATTATACACCAAAATAAATGAAATAAATCCTCCCTCGAGTGGCTTTTGTCAAATATTCAGCCACAGCAATGAGGAAAATTACCAATATGTCCCCAGCATTACCTTCAGGATCACTTGCAGGAGAGTACAGACAGCACAGAGAAGTTTCTAGAGAAAGGAATGACTGAATAGCAGCACCAGGACCTCCGGGTTGACAATGCCAGGCTGTCATTGACATCTGGCATCTTTAAGGGTCTGCTCCCAGCTCTCTCTCTCCAGAGGAGAGTGTCAGGGTTGACTGTGAATTCACAATTGTCCTGAAGATCAGCAGATTGTGTGTTTTATACTCAATTTTGGGTGAAAAGAGTTGGAAGCTTGGTTTTGAACTTGCAGGCCACTATAGGAATTGCTTCAGGAAATAACTGAAGCTTATTTACTCAAATAGGGTAGAACTAGTTGCCATAGAAGTAGTAGCTTTCCTACTCAAAATGAGCCTACCACCTGACCCAGACATACCACTCCTGAGTATATACCCACAAGACTCATCCTACCTCAGAGATACACGCACAGCCATGTTTATTGCAGCTCTCTTCACAACAGCGAAGAGCTGGAACCAACCCAAGTGCCCCTCAACCAATGAGTGAATAGAGAAAATGTGGTACATCTACACAATGGAGTTCTATGCAGTGATAAAAAAAAGATGACATCATGAACTTTGCAGGTAAATGGATGGAACTAGAAGATATTATGTTAAGTGAGGTAACACAGTCCCAGAAAAACAAACAACAAATGATATCCCTCATCTGTGGATGCTAGAACCAAGAACCTAGTTGTAAGGCAAACTGAGCAATGTTAATGTTATATCCCTCATGATATGAAAATAACTGTGCTCTTATATTGTGAATCCCTTAACAGGTTCTAGAATTAACGTACCATTTATTTTCAGACTTTAGAATTTTTGGTATATGGGTGGAGGGTTTGTATGCATATTTTAGAGTAATATAAAATCAAAAGAATGAGAAAGAAACTAGTTTGTCATGACATTGTGTATAACTACAGTATTTATTTTATGGGAGTGCTTCTTAATATTTCTTATACAAGGCTGCTTGAGCTTTAGTCCAAGACTTTTCTAAAATATTACACAGTAATTAAAAGGATCAGGCTGGTGTAACTTAGCCTTTCTGGATGCTTAAAGACCATACTTAATGTCCATACCAATTTGGCTGAGGGTCTCTTTATTCCTTGCCCTCAGAGGTAAACTAAGTTGTGTTCTCTACTATAATTAAAAGTAAAAATTCATTCCAACTTTTGTTTAAAAAGTGAGCCCCAAAACACCTATTTCCTTCACCTCTCTTCAGGAAAGGATAAAAGGACCTGAGCTGGGACCTGAAGCATCCTGGATTTTGTATTCAAGGAATGGAGCTGGCCTCATGGTTGGTGACCTTCACAGTCGGCTCCATGATCAGGAAGTCCTCTACTTGGGTTTAATGTCCTGTTATAGACGCTTGAAATTCTAATACTTTTTGAACATTTTGCACTGTGCCCCACAAATTAGGTAATCAGCACTTTCAGAGAGAAAGCTGGTGAATGAATCTCCCTCCGATTTGTAGGAGCACAGTTAATGCAAGGAAGCGAATAAGAAGGTATGTAGGACAGAAAGCTGAAGAGGGAGAGGGAGAGGGAGAGAGAGAGGAGGGAGAAGGAGAGGGAGAGGAGGGAGAAGGAGAGGGAGAGGAGGGAGAAGGAGAGGGAGAGGAGGGAGAAGGAGAGGGAGAGGAGGGAGAAGGAGAGGGAGAAAGAGGGAGAGGGAGAGGGAGAGAGGAGAGGTAGAGGTAGAGGGAGAGGGAGAGGGAGAGGGAAAGGAGAGAGAGAGGAGGGAGAGGAGGGGAAGGGAGAAGGAGAGGAGGGAGGGTAGGAGAGGGAGACAGAGGAGGGGGAAAGGGAGAGGAGGGAGAGAGGAGGGAGAGTGCGAGAGGGAGAAAGAGAGGGAGAGAGAGAGGGAGAGAGAGAGGGAGAGGGAGAGGGAGAGGGAGAGGGAGAGGAGATTGGGTTTGAAGGACCAAAGCCTTAACTCTTAAGACCTGATCCTCAGTGACTTCCTGCAGTTAGGTTCCATCTCTAGGTTCCACAACCTCTCAAAACAGTACCACCATCTAGGGACTAAGCATCTAAACATATGATCCTATAGGGGAACATTTAATATGCAGCCCAGGACTGACTGGAGGCTATTGGGAACTGAAGTATGGGCTAGCAGACCCTGGAGAGAATCAAAGCAGGTCTGTCATAGGCAGAGGAGACCCCATGGTGGACTTCCCAGGCATCCTGCCAGCCTCAGAGAGATTGCCCTTGGTAGTGGCTGGGATCTTAGTCTTGGTCCTGCTGCTCTAGTGGAAGATATTTGTTCTGGAAGCCTGCCCTGTCCTCTAACGTACTGTGGAATAAAAGTTGCATAGTTGTCCAAAGAAAAGATTTCTTCATCAGCCCTAGATATACAGAGTCTCTCTCTACCTGACAGGCATCTTGAGTTCAAAGAGGCCTCTGTGCATAATGGCTGGCTGTGCAAACCTGTTTCCAGGCAGAAGGAGAAGAATGTCAAAGTCTGTCTACCTGCCAGCAGGTCTTGACATGCAGCCCTGAGGAGGGCACCTGGGAGGTTCCAGGAAGTTGCTCTTTAAAGTGAATTTTTCTAAATAAATGCAGTCCAGTGAGTTGGCTTTGGATCAGTTGAGGAGCATATGGAGGGCTACCCTGCCACTCACCCGGAGATGTCAGCAGAGTTTGGACATTATTACTAGCTAGTATGTGTGGAATTGTCTCCAAAAGCACCAGTCCTTCATGCTATTCTCGCTTTGTAGGGGGAAATGCTTGCTGACTGGGCTTTCTGGAGCTTGTTACCTTTGGAGAAGAGCTGCTAGGAATTAGGGGCCATTCGAGGGACTCCCAGTAGCTGGTGCTGAGTGCATGAATTGGGGAATTTTCCTGGAAGGTGGCTGGGCAGTTTCATTAAAAATTTAAGCTCTTGAAAACCTATGTTCCAGTGACTGCACTTCTGAGAATTTAACTAAGGTAATATTCACAAGCAGCTGTCCATAGGCATGCATATAATTGAGCGAACTTGGTAGGAACTGCTTAACTAATAAGAAATGCATAGCTAATATATTATTGCCATGCATATGATGCAGTACAATGTAGACCTTTAAGTCACCAGGTTGTATGTGTGTGTGTGTGTGTGTGTGTGTGTGTGTGTGTGTGTCTATGAGGGTGTGGAATCAGAAATAAACATCAGTTATCTTGTTCTAATGCTTTCTACCTTATTTTTTGAGAGCAATCTTCCACTGAACCTGGAGCTCACTTATTTGGATTGACAGGTTGACCAGCAAGCCCCTGGTGTCCTCCTGTCTCTCTCTCCTTCCCAAAGCTTGTGTTACAGACACATGGTGTGTGCCTGGCTTTTTATGTGGGTGCTGAGAATCTGAACCCATTCTTCATGCTTACATGGCATGCATTTTATCACTGAACCAGCTCTCTAGGCCTTAAATGCCAATTAAAATTTATATTTTAAATTTATTCTTTGAAAATTTCTCACATCTATTCAATGTATTTCATTCATATTTACCATCCTTACTACCAACTATACCCAGAATCCCCACAACATGTACCCCATCCAACTTCACATCATCTTATTCTTTTTTAAGTTTTTAAAATAATTACTCACTGAGTCCAATAGTGCTGCCCATATGTACATCGTGGGGTCATCCACAGGAGCATAGGAAGCCTACCAGTGACCACACCCCAAGAAAACAGACTCTTCTTCCTCTCTAGGCATCGACTCTCAATAGTGCCTTAGGTAGAGATGAGTCCTCATGAGCTCGTCCCCATCTGTGCTGCCTTGATCTTATGCAGGTCTCCTGTAGGTAACTCTATCTGCTTTGAGTTCATGAGTGAAATGGCTATGCCACGTCCCGAATCAGCATTTAGCAACATTCCTCCTTATTCTTTGGCTGTTGAAATCTTTCTTCTCTCTCTTCTATGATGTTTCCTGAACCTTGGATTGGGGGAGGGTGTGGTTGAGATAGGTGCTTAGTATGTGACTAACACTCATAGTCACTTATATTCACTGCACTTTGAACATTTATGAGTCTCTGTATTTACCATTGTCCACTGCCAAAAGGTTCTCTGACCAAGACTGAGAGAAGCACAGATCTATTAGTGTAAGCATAAATATTTAGAAGGGAATTTGATAACATGACAGTTTAGTAAAACGATAATATAGGTTGCCTACTAGACTATGACCTACATAGCCATTGTCTTTTGGCCAAGCAGGTCTATAGGACCAGGCCTGATTCATCTCTTATGGAACATGCCTCAAATCCAATTAGAAAACAGTTGGTTACCCCCATAACAGTTATGCCACTATTACACAGTCATGTCTTGTCTGGCAGCTCAGTATTGTAGCATACAGGGTACAAGTTGAGTAAGACCACTGATACCTTTTCTTCCTTAGTACTTAGCCTACATATCACGTTCCAGCAACATGAAAGCTAGCCAGCAGGAGGGTGGTTCTTGTCCAGTTACAGACTGATTTCTTTGTGTCTTTCAACCCAAATGTGTGGTATCCTCATAATTGGGTCTTGCTGTTTAGTTAAGGTGACCAATCAATAGCAATGTCAATAGCCTGTATTATTTTGGGTATCTCTGGGACCTCCTTGACCAATAACTCATAGGGAGATATCTCATGCCTCAGATGTCATATTTTAAAGGTAAAAGGAAATATAGTAAAAAATGTAGTCTCAGTTTCTACCTAATTTCTTACCCACTGTTATGAAGTTCTTGCACATCCTTCCAGAGATGATCAATGGAGACACAGGAGTATGTGTTTCCCTACTCCTTTTATACAAATGTAAGTTTATGTTCATATTGTTCTATGCCACATTATCTTTGCTAACAATCTGCTTTTGAGATGATTTCATTTCAGTGTGTAGAGATCCTCTGCCTTCTATCTTTACAGTTGCATGCCAAGAGCGATATTGTTGAGTAATATTTATTGACATGAGATAATGTTTACAATACATTTCCAAATTAGAAAGACTACAAGCTGTTTCTGCAATCCCATTTTGTTGTTATAATAGCAAAGACGAAATATTTTTATATATATATATACCTTGGAAAAATACAGAGACTATCTACAATTATAGGTTAGAATGTAAATAGTAGTTCTTTTTAGGTAGTTTCATTGTAAATGTTTTAAAAAACTGTCTTTTTTATATTTCACATTTTCTGTATTGAGGCTTTAAAACAGAACAATACAGATCTGGCCCCATGAGGTTGGCAGATCTCCTGGGGATGACAGCTTGTGCCTCCTTAGTGGGTCAGTACTGACCTGCCACCCACACAGAGCACCCTTCTTCTTCATGGGGAGTCACCTAGGATCACTGACTGCACAGACCCCTGCTTTGACACCATGTGCCCTTATGCCATTTGCTTCCAAACCACCAATGAAAGTGAGGGATGATTCAAATGCAATTTCCTGGACCATATATTCTGACTCTGAAACTCCCATTTGAGCCCCGGGAGTGTGTTTTCTTCAAAAACATTCAGTGGTTTGATGCTTATTAATGTTAGAGAAACTTTGTTTACTTGCAAGCTTTGTTGTAAAGAGCCAGATGGTGAGTATTTTAGATTTTGCTGGCTCTATGGTTTTAGCTGAAACTATACAGTTATGGGTGCCATAGAAAAAAGCTATAGACAGTGTACATATGAATTACTGTGCCTGTGTTACAATAAAACTTTATTTACAAAACAGATATCCTGCCAGATTAGCTGGTACATCATAGTTTTAGACTCTTGGTGTAAATTGATCTGTAACTCTTTAACAAATTAATCAAAAGGTGGGAGAACCACCAAGTGCTACTTATATTTGAAGAAGAGGGCAAAGCTATAAATAACAACTATTAATTAAGTGCTTTTCATGCCTGGCACTTTTAAGATACAGCTTAAACTTTAAAGCAGTCTTGCACAGTAGCCATTATCTGTTATTTAAATAAAGCATTTGAAAGAGACAGTGTAGTTAGTTTGAGTTTGCACATCAGTAATAGTGGTTAGTTTACATGGCTTGTGATAGTGGTTGTCTCACATGGCCAGTAATTGTGGTCAGCTCACCTGCCCATAATAATAATTAGATTGCATGGTCAGTAATATTGGTCAGTCTGCATGGCAAGTAGTGGTAGTTGCCTTGCCTGGTCAACAATAGTGATTGGCTCACATAGGCAGTATTGGTGGTTGGCTTGCCTGGTCAATAATGGTGATCACCTTGTATTGCCAGTAATGGTGGTTGGTGGTTGGGCTGCATAGTGATGGTGATCACCTTGTGTTGCCAGTAATGGTGGTTGGTGGTTGGGCTGCATAGTAATGGTGATCAGCTTGTATGGCCAGTGATAGAGGCTGTCTTATTCCTGCTCACTCACAGGGATAGGCTTGCATGGTTAGTGATGGGAGTCTGTTTCCTTATGTTCATGCATGGACCCTGGCTCTTGCAATCTTTCTGTCCTCTCTTCTGCAATGATCCCTGAGCCATGGGTGGGTGAAGTTTCATACAAGAGTCCTATCCAGGGACACAGCCTCTGCAGTCTCTCATTCTCTAAAACTTGGCCTGTTGTGGCCATCTGTGTGCATCATACTCTGTTGTATGAAGCTTCATTGGTGAGAGTTGAATGTTCTCTTTCTACCCCCTGTTCTGCTATATTCCATGAGCCTTAGGTGTAGATGAGCCATTTAGAGTTGGGCAATTCTCAGACATATATTTTTTGTGTGTGACCAGTTGTAGAACTCTATAATAGCCTCCATCTGTTGCAAAAATAAGTTTCTTTAATGAGTGGTATACGGTATTCTCGTCTGTAAAATATAAGGATCCATATTTATCAGGCAGTAAGAAATTTCATTTTTCTAGAGATATGACAGAAATAGAGATTTCTCTAGAATCTGTGATCTCTCCAGCCATGTGAATTTAGCAATATTTACAGTGCCACCCATGAGTTCCCTCCTACTGAGAGAGCTTTAAGTCCAATTCAATAGCTTTTGATTACCCTTTAATTAGAAGTGCCATTGCTGTATCAATAGAGTATCTGTCATTATTGTTATTAGGCTTTACAGCTTGGTTGGACCACTGATTAATTTTTTTCCCTTTAGCACCTTCCATAGTATCCTTTAGAACATGAGAGCTAGTCTGTCTTCAGGGAGAAGGCTTCCAGGTCACTTGTGATTTCCTTTTTCTTGAAGGGAAAGAGAGTACTGTTGTCACAGAAATGGCTCTGACTACCTGCTGGACAGTTCTGAGTCCTGCTTCTTGGAGACTTGAGTTACCTTCTACTGTGCCCTAGAGTCCTTAGATCCAGCTTTCAATGGGAGATGTTGCATGGTAAACATGCAAGTTTCTAGATGGCCTGTGTTAAACATCCACTCTGCTTAGAGCCCATTGAGAGTTCCAGCTACAAGCAGAGTGTAGTCATTATTTTGCCTGAGCCGTCACTTCCCTTTTCTCTTTTTCCCATCCCTGAGTCTCAGCCATGTCCTGACCCAATGAGAAGGTACTATCCCCTCAGCAGGATTCATCCTCTGAGGGTGGTATTCAGTTTCATGGCTTTGACAGGTAGCAATATGGGTTACGCTGTTCTCTTCTAAGGCTATTTTATAAAAGCACCCATCTTGCCATTTATAGGAACCTAGTTTGCCTTGAGATACTGGTTTATTACATAAAATACTGAAAACTTGGGCTGTATATTGGATTAACTGAGACAACAGATACAAAACAGAATCTTGAACCCAGTACTTGGAACACCGTGGCTGCTCAATCATATCATGGCTGATTATACAATTACCTTTATTGCACCAACCAGGAATCCCCATAGCGATTCACTGAGGTCATTATCATCATCCTGGTTTTATAAAGGAGACACACTGAGCTTTACAGAATCTCATGTTCTGTGTAGATTCAACCAGTCCCTCAGGCTCCCAGGCCACGTGCTCTTAGCTACTTACTGTGCATCATGCGGTTTAAAGACAGGTCATAAGAAGAGCCAGGGCTACTAGGAGCTGTAGACAGTCCCTATCCAAGGAACCTCAGAAAACCCTTGACAGATGTTCCTCACTTCTGTCAGCTGAGGCTTCTTCTGCCCACTCACAAACTAGTGGCAGACTCTCCAAGCTAACAGCTTCGTGCTTCCCTCTCATCAGGTAATAAGCTGCTTAGCTTGCCTCTGCTGGACACTTGGTGGTGAGTTACTACTTTCTTGGCCCTGGTACTGACCGTTTAACCCATGCCTACTCCTTTCTGCTCTCTTCTTTGCCATAGAAAGTACACAAGCACACCGGATGTGTCCAGAAATTGACAGAGCCCTCCTTGGCAGAAACTCCATTTCCATATTCAATCAGAGGTTATGACACTATTAGCTATCTGCCTTGGGAGGCCTTGACCTAGTTTGAACGAGGCAGCTGTGAAACAGCAGTTTGACTAAAGTGCTCCAAAAGATGCCTGAGGTGACCCCTGTTTCCACCATCTGCATCTCAGCACATATTAAGTAAACCAGAGACTCAGAGGATATCCTGACATCTCCTTGAAGTCACCTGCCATCACCATCATGATCTTGATAGCTTTCACTCCAGTGCACCTCCTGACATTTTCATAGAGCTGTCTTTGAACACTATACCACCCCTGCCTTCTCCCAAGAATCATTTCTCAATTTTCTAGCCACACCTGCCTGTTCCTTTTGCCCTGGCCCCATTGATGTATTCTTTATTCTGAAGTCTTTAGTGCCCGTCATGACTTTGCAATTGAAATTGGTCTTAGAGTGGAGCACACGCCTGTAATTCCAGCTCTTGGGAAGAAGCTGATTGTGGATTGCAAGTTTGAGGTTGGCTTTGTCTACATAGTAGTAAGCCACAGTATGCTACAGCATGAGGCCCCACCTCAAAAACACAAAAACAAAAACAAAAGAAAGGGGGCTGGAGAGATGGCTTAGCAGTTAAGAGCACCGGCTGCTCTTGTGGAGGCCTGAGTTTGGTCCCTGAACCCACATGCTGGCTAACAAGCATCTGTAACTCCAGTTACAGAGGATCCAGTGCCTTCTTCTGACCTCTGCAGACATTGTATGACACAGGTGCACTTACATACATGCAGGCATTTCACTTGTACACATAAAAATAATAAGTAAAATATTTTAAAAAAGAAGGAAAGGAGGGGAGTAAGAGTAAAGAAGGAAGAAAGGAAGGAAAGAAAGGAGAGAGAGAGAGAGAGAGAGAGAGAGAGAGAGAGAGAGAGAGAGAGGCTTAGGAGAAAAGCTGACACCCATGACATGCAGTCTCAGCATGGTCTTATCCCGGGGCATCCCCAGCCACGATGGGCCCTGGCTTTCTCTTCTTCCCTCAGTGTTCCATGCTGCCTTCCCCAGGCTGCCTTCTGTAGCACCATGAGTAGTTATCCATGGTGCTTGACCCACTCTGCAAGAGCATCCAGGTCTCTTAACCGCAGAGCCATCTCTCCAGCCCCAGGGCCTTTTCTGTATTCACCACTTTGTGTAGAATGTGGTTAATCCCGTAGTAACATTTTCCATGCCATGGCATTAAGATTCCTTCTTCTGCATGTTACCGTGTCCCTTTAAAGCTTGTAATCAGACAGTCCTGGGGTTCAAATCCCAGTTATGCTGTTTTAAAGCTCTGGGACTTCAGGTGACTAATTAACCTTCTGAGCCTCGATTTCCTGACTAGACAAGTGAGAGAGCTCATGCTTAACACAAAGAGTTCTGAAAATTAAATGAAATTGTCTATAGAAATCAGTTAAGCCTATCTCTTGCTATGTAGTAATCACTAAATTAATGTGATAGCAGAAATATAATTTTTGCTCCATTTAGAAAAGATGAAGGCAAACCACACCCATTATGGCTATTGTTCACAGCCTTGGCCCCAAGTTAGAACAACTTGGAGATCATTTTAAAATGCCAACAGCTGGGTCATGCTCCAGCTAGTTAAGTCAGGACGTCAGTGGACATGCCCAGGCATCGGTAGCCTCTGAAGTTGCCCAGGTGGTTTCCACGGACAGACAAGGTTGCCCCCTTTTACTGTGCCCTCTGCTGCCTCTTTCAGGGCTGAGCATAAACACCTTGGAACTTGAAAAAGCTAAGAAGGCAGGAGACACGGAGAGAAAATGTGGTGGCTGAGCCTCTCCTTTGTTGCCCCTCACGATGTGTCTGGGGACTGTGTTCTCTACATGTTCTTATTTAATTTTCACCATGAACTTGTACTATCAGAATTACAGTCCTTGTTTCTTCTATGAGCACTACAAAGAATCAATCACTTCTTTAATACCAGGTAACAGGTGGTTTAAGGGTAAAGAGGAGAAGTTAGAGCGGGGCTCTCTCCTTTCATCTTGGCCTCTCCCCCTCTGGCGGGGACCCCCCCCCCCAGTGAGGTGACTGAGTGCCCCGGTTATCCTAGCTCCTAGGTGAGGGCTGGCTGCCACACCAGCAATATTTTATAACCCAACCCATTCGCTGCTCACGGGTCCTTGCCAGCAATCTCCCACCTGCTCTTGCACTCTCTCGGGTCATGCTGTTTGCTGAACGGGGAGGAGAGATTTAAGTGTCTAGCAAAGGCTCTCCATGGCTGAAGGAGAAGTATTTCCTGACCAGAAAGAGGAGCGTTGGCGCTGTTGTTAATTGTGATAAATTTTCAGGCATTGTGTTGGGCTAGGAATAAAGGAAGGGGGAGGGGCACAGTGAGAAACAGATTCTTTCTTGCCTGATAATAGGAGGGGCTAGGGATTAGTGGGAGGGGTCTCCAGTTCAGAGCTTTGCCAACTGCACTGTGCACATTCGGCAGCAAGGGGTCTTGTTAAGATGAAAATTCCAAGTTTATAGGTCCGGGATAGGACCTGGGATTCTGCATTTCTCACAGGCTGAGGCTGAGGCTGTTGGTCTGCCAGACACACTTGGCTTAGCAAGGCTGTATCTTCTAGTGATGGAGACCTGCCACTTTCCTTTTAGGAAGGGTTGTGGAATAGTGTGAACACCTAGGTACTAGCCCTGGCTACTGCCTTAATTTATCCTTAGATATCTTTTAGGCTTTGCTTTCCTCTTCCATAATTGGAAGGATTTGGAGCCAGTGGCTAGGAATTTTGTGATTGCATTAGTTGGAGAGGCCAAGTTAGAGAGAGCCCAGGGTGAGGAGGATGGAACCCAGTGGCGGAGGCGAGAGCATCCTTTGCATAAAGTACCTGTTTCTTCTAGAGTCACCAAGCCTTAGTCCTGAAGGAGGTGGGAATGAGCATTTTGTGTATTGGGCGTCAAAGAGCTTAATGTAGACTATGAACTGAAGATATATAAGGAAGGTGGCTTCAACTCATACACCTGACTTGTCTAATGGGAACAGTGTATTTGGAAATGTCAAATATCTGCAGGCTCCAGGGAGGGTCTTAAGTGTTAAGGGTCCTAGAGTAAATATGCTTGTGTGTGTGTGTGTGTGTGTGTGTGTGTGTATGTGTGTGTGAGAGTGTGTGTGTGTATGTGTGTCTTACCTCTTCAGTGTTTCCAGACCAACAGAAGTTCTTAAAATCCGTGTCATATGGTAGCCCCAGGATGGTTCAAGGCTTTAGTTTCTACTTTGTATTTTATAGACCTATTTTCTATAAACTCCATTATAAAAGTATCTAGAAAATACCAAAGGAAGCGTCGACAGCAATCCAGTTTTCAGAGATCAGCTCTGGCAGCACGGTGTATGTGAATGCATGCTGGAAAAATATGTCTATACACACTGCTATGCAACTGCGCTCTGTAGCTACGTATCCATATCCACATGCAAGTTATATATAAACATTTAAATGAAAATGGTCTTAAGGAATGCTCAGTTTTCTGACCCACTTTTTCATTTGATATTTCTTAAACATCTTTCTCTGCTGCTCATAGGCCCGTTCCTTTCGCTTTTCCATTACTCTTTAAAAGCTCATTTTTCTTGCTTGCTTGCTTTCTTCTTTTCATGTTGCTTGCATATTATACCATTTCATCTGGCTAATTCAGTATTGAATCCATTCTCCCTGAGGCTTCATGGCAAAGGGGCAAAGAATGCATTCATGAAATGAGAATAAGTGTAAGGAAGGCACGGGGTGTCTTGCTCCACTCCCTCCGAGGGTGTTTTCAGCCTGGCTTTGTTCTAGAAGCATCAAGTGGGAGTCTTGGCAGAGACTAAGCTCACCTTGTCCTGTGAGCAGTGGTGACAGCCACTGCAGCAATCAGCTATTGTGGATCACTTGCTGTGGGGCATTTCAGAGGCCTTGAGGGGCTCTGCTCCTTTATGAACAGAAATCACTGGAGAAGCTGGATGGACCCAAATTAGTATTTGTAGTCCTGACAATAGAGTCCTTGGACATTTGCATATATACACTACAAGAGCTAGCCAAAAAGATGGAGGAAACAGAGCAAATGTTTTGTGCACCAGGCCTGGGGTGAGACTAGAACTGGATTCCTAGACTGGAGATTTTTGTTGTGACTTATTGAGGATGATATTCTGCTTCCTGATACTTTAACAAGTACCTAAGAAATTCGAGAAATTCTGCAGTCCATTAGCCATGTTGCATTGGGCCTGTGGCAGGACCTCATGGTAGGAGCCCATGGCAGACTCATCTGCCCACATCATGGCCTGGAAGTGAAAAAGAGAAAGGAGGCCGGGTCACAGGATCCCCTTTGAGGGCATGTGTGCAGTGACCTACAACCTCCCATAAGCTCCTACCTCTTAAAGGCTCTTCCACTTTTCAATAGCACTAAGCTGGGGAACACTTTGGGATGTACTAAAGATCCAAACGATAATAGTAAGCCACTTCAGTTATGTGGACTTACTCCCCACATGTATAACTCCAAGTATAACCCACTTGGCAGGACACCAAGAGGATTAAGTGGGATCATATATGGGAAACACCTAGCACGGAACATGGACACACTTGCAATATGGCCACTACTGGCATATTTTTAGGGAACTTATAGGTGAGAAAAAGTACTTTGTACATGCATGCATGTGTGTGTATTTCTACTCATAAGGTACATTTCTTTTGGTCAGTGTAAAATACCTTGTGGAATTGAAACCAATAGCTATAAAATATAATATAATATGCTTTGTGGAATTATTTGGGTCAATGTTTGTGTGAAATACAGGGAAGAAGATATACCCCTGTTCATAAATTCAGACCCCAGGAAGCAGCGTGAAAAGTGAGATAGGGTTCTCTTCCTGCCTCTGGGACTAAGTAGATGTGTGACCTGTGGTTAGTTACTTGTCTTCCTGAGTCCCATGACTGAGAATAGGTAGTTATTAGGTCACCTCATTGCCAAGGTCTCTTCTATGCCCAGTCATTTGTGCCTGTGCTATCACGGTGACTAGATCAGTGGTCCTTTCTTGAATATTCTCTTTGCTCCAGTGGAATATTTCTGGGATATCAAATAGCCAGGCCAATACTCACCAATCCCCAGGACAAACTGTAGTCTTCTGAACAATGTTCCTCAGCCCCTAGAACACACAATAATGTCCTGCACAATTCTCACCAGCCCCCAGGACACACCATAGCATCTAGGACTTGACACTGTTGAAGACAGGTTGGAGGAGCCGGGACAACAGTTATTTCCACAGCTGCCCTAGAATGTGATTTCTGTCTAGAAGTGGCTTTAGTGGGATGCAGTTTGAACTGTTTATGATGATCCTTCTTAGTAATTTGGGAAGATGAATGAAGTCTTAGTAATCACAACCCTTACATATCCTCTTCTTGGCCAAAATCTATTGAGATTTCTCCACAGAGAGAACCAGGAATCCCATTAGGTTAAGTGGCAGTTGACTTGGAGATGCAGAGTGAAGGCGCTCTGACTCAGAAATGCAAAAGGCCAGCTGAGTAGATAACTAACCTTGAAGTGGTCTCTTAGCCCTTCCAGGGGGATTTCTTGGCCCCACCTTCTTTCCTGTCTCCCTGCCGGTACTGGTGAGATGTTTAGCTGCCTTTTCCTACCCGCTCCTGCAGTCAAATTTCTTGAGCTCTATTGTGTAGAGTTGGCCAGGGAAAGATGAGATGACATGGAAATACGGATGCTCAGATTGTAAAAAGCACCAGGAGAGGGAAGACAGCCAGGAAACAGATACACACACACACACACACACACACACACACACACACGCACACCCCACACTTTGAAGCCACTGATCTTTAGTGTTGATAGCTGGAATTGTAGTACCAGCATGAGGCTGTCAAGGGCAGCTCATTTCAAGTCAAAACACTGAACTGATGACAAAGTGAGAAGCCAGCGGCTGTGATCTTCATCCTTGGGAAAGACTGGGAATGGGGCCGACACAGCAAGAAGCAAGTGACCAAGCATGAGGACCAGGTCTCGCATTGTGATTAGAAAAGATCAGGGTTGTTCTAAGGAATGTACATCTTTATTAGAAAGAGTAGAATGGTTCCAAATAGTTTTTATTTTAAAGCCTTAACATTTCTAAGCTGGAACCAGCAGAACCCCAGATGGCAGTCCTTTAGGACATATCTATGTACAACAAAATGTCTGCATCCGTCCATGTTAAAGATGGGCATGTGTCTTCCGTTGCCCTTCCAATCTTGTCACATTGAAATCAGCAATCTTTTTTCCCCATTTTTATTTTATGTGTCTCAGTGTATTGCCTGTGTGACTGTAAGTGCAACCATGCAGCGCAATGTCTGTGGAAGTCAGAAGAGGGCGTGAGATCCCCCAGAACTGAAGTTACAGGTGGTTGTTAGTTTCCATGTGGATGCTGGGAATGGAATCTGGGTCCTCTGTAAGAGCAGTCAGTGCTCTTATTTGCTGAGCCATCTCTCCAGCCTTGAAACCAACAATCTTAAACCAATGTTTATACCCAAGACATTATGTAATTATCTAAGGATCAACTCTGCTGTGGGAGTCAGAGCAGTCATGTTCTTCCAGTTATATGGCTAGCTGGAAGAGGATGGATCTCATTACAACAGGAATGTCAGACTTAAGTGCAAGCCA
This sequence comes from Rhizomys pruinosus, assembly GCA_009823505.1. Lineage (NCBI taxonomy): Eukaryota > Metazoa > Chordata > Mammalia > Rodentia > Spalacidae > Rhizomys > Rhizomys pruinosus. The sequence continues at coordinate 2,160,808 of VZQC01002915.1, forward strand.
GAAGACCTGTTGTTAGTGGACAACTATGTACAGAAGAGTGTCTTGTGTGGAACTGTTCACCATGTCCTGTGCAGTGGAATCCAGGCTGTGCTGTCCCAGACAGCACCTCTGAGTCATGTCTAGAGTCTCCTTTTGTATTTTGGCTTTCGAAGAGGTTGGAGGCTGTTGTCTCTAGTCACGATGGGGGTTCTATGGGGAAGGGAGGCAATGGAGGAATTTCCATATGCCTGTACCCCTCATCTTCTTGCAATGAAGGTGGGTGGCTCAGCCACTGGTGTCCTTGAATGCCACCGTTTGCTCTGATTTCCACTTGATTTTTCCACACATTTATTTCCTTTGTCTTGTTATTCTTTGTGTCTTTGTTTTGTGATTCTTCTTTTAGACTCTGGCCCTTGCAGATTTTGTCTTAAGGAATTAATGCTCTGTTTCTATCTTCTTGTACATTACCAATAAAGATGTTTGTACCGTCTCTAGGTCATGCTCCAATCCTGCCATAGTGTGGCCTCTTGTGAGGGCCTCGGCTCAAGAGGAAACAGTTACATGCTACTTTCTGTTGCTCGCCACTTCTTGGTGTGGATTTTCCTTCCCATCCAGGTTTTTGTTACCCACACCAAAGTGCCATCACAGCTCTTGTGCAAGGCTTGTAGCAGGTGTATGAGTGGCTTGAAAGATAAGTCCCTGTAAATAAAGCTTATGATCTTAATGCTGGGAGCTGGCATCTTGCAGAGTCTAGCCAATTAAGATTAATTTTTCCAGAGAGATTTTGGAAGAGGCCCCGCTCTGAAGTCTCACTGTCTCATCTTGCCTTCAGTCTCCTTGGCCACTTGCTTGTTTTTGACAATCAGGAAAAGACATTACTTCTGTGTTTGGGTGTGATTTGTTCTTTATAAACCCCAGTTTCTCTTTCGTGCCTAGAGTCCTCTTTCCATGTTTAAATGATGCTTTTCACATTGCAGTCCCTGTTTCAGAAGAAGTTTAAACTAGATTTGCTTTTGTTTCTTTTTGTCAGAGGAAAAGATAGATTTTGTAACATAAATTTGACAAAATGGAAAGACTGTAGACTGATGCATTTTTGCAAAAAGTACTCACTCTTAGACACAAGATGGTCATTTGTTTTGTTATTTCTTATCAGATTAGCAAATCTCATAAAGCTAAGTAGGGATATAGAGAAAAAAAATGAGAAATCACATTTTCCCTTGCACCCCCAAATCACCAAATGACCACTGTTTATATCTGGGTGTATCTCTCTCTCCAGGCCTTTGTACATACTTCTGCTGTGTACATGCAATCTCATATCTTTGCTTTTCATAGTATTGCATCATAAATAGTCTCTGTATCATTACACAGTCATAATAACCATCATTTTAGAGGATTGCATGGTATCCAGTCCAAGTAAATCTATCTTTTAAATTTTAATCATTACTGTTTTATTGTTTTTAAATTATAAATACTAGTATAAGTAACAATGAAATGAACATCTTTGCACATACCATTTTTTTTTAGGAGAGCTAAGGAATGCAGGTAGCTATTCATTTATATACCCATCGAATTTTTTTTTTTTTTGCAGTGTTGGGAACTGAATCCAAAGACTTGTATATACCAGGAAAGTACTTAACCACTGAGTCACATATCTGGCTTGAAAACATTTAGATACCTATAACATAGATAGCTGGTGTATTAAGAATGAGGATGAAGATATGGCTAAAAATGCTTTAGCTATGAGAGTATCTCTTTTTTTTTAATTTTATTTATTTTCATGTGTGTGAATGTACTGTCTGCATGTAGGTTTGTGCACCCGTGTCGTGCAATGCTGCAGAGGTCAGAAGAGGGTGTCGGTTTCCCCTGGAACTGGAGCCAAAGATGGTTTTCAGCTGCCACGTGGGTGCTGGGGATCGAACCTGGGTCCTCTGCAAGAGCAGTCGGTGCTCTTAACCGCTAGGCCATCGCTCCAGCCCTGAGAGTATCTCTTTCAACTCCCTCTTCCACATTGGGTCAAACAATTCTCTCTTCTCACTCAGTTCCTATTACTTCAAAGTTGCTCAGATAGACCTATAAATAACCATGGGCACTCTTCGTAGTCCTCTGATATGTTTGTTATGATACTGTTGTATCTGGCTAATAGTTTAAGTGAAAGTGGCAATAGCATGCTGTTATTGGATACATTCCTTCAACCAGCACTGTCAAATAGAAATATATTTGACTTGCTTATGTAATGTTAAATTTTTAGTATATATATTATATATAAATATATATTTAGTATATATGGTAGAAAGTAACTGATAAAATTAATTTGAATATTACATTGTATGTAAGCCAACATATCCAGGTTATTATTTCAGCCTGTAGCTCTAGCCATGTCACAGTTGCTCAGGTGGCTACTAGGCTGGATCGCACAACCTTTGACCAATGGGAGCAAAGCTCTGTCGGATGTTTTCATCTTTCTTTTAGGCAGGCTGTTAAAATCCTTTACTATTTTTTCTCCATGTTGGGTCACCTAAAAACAAATTCAGAAACAAGGGTTTGACGTTCAGGTGATTGACTAGAAGATGATTTTAGAAAACACAGGGAGGCAAGTGGGAATGGTGGAGGATAAGCAAGCCAACAAGGATGGACAGAACAGTGTTCTTCTGTGGGCAGTGGGTGTTTTAATCTTGCTGTGGATATTTGAGACACTCAGTGGAACAGACCTCAGATTGTTCTCTGTGAAGGTGCAAGGACTGGACATGTATTTGCTGGCCCATTGTGTCCATTAACTGTGGGCTGTTTCAGTGGCATAAACTGCCTCACACTTCTGCCTTGTACTGCTTGGGGCTATGCTCACTTTCATGGTGTTGGAGATAGTCCTCAGCCAAAGGAGACAGGTGTGGGTTTTTTAGGGGTCACAGAGAGGGGGAGACATGAACTAGAGAAGAACTACATAATTCTTTGTAAACTTAGAAAGATCAGAGAGGAGGTGGCGGCCCAGCAACATCTGCTTTTGGGTTTCTGTCATTTTATAGTGGGGTCTTCCTTGGCGGGTGCTGTCCCAACCCAAGTCATTCTCAACTGGTCACAAGTAATTCAGTCTGTGACTATATACAGGCAGCAGGAAGTGATTATGGTCATCCAGGAAGTTAGAAATTTTGTTGGAACTTTTAGAATGTAAACCTGCTTAAGAAGAGAGAAATAAAATTGCATTCCATGATGTGTTAAGCTGAAAGTCTAGTTAACAACACATTGTAGAACAGCATGTATGATGGAATAAGGTCCTCAGTTTTTCCTGAGGAAGAGAATGGCAAGCAAGGTCATTGTGACCCCTTTTCAGGTCGCCACCTACACTATCTTCCCATTTATATTGCACACAAAGGAAGAAAGATGGTCCCCTGATAAGAAAGCAAATTTTTATTAGAGAATGAGTGCTGGATTTCTGAAAATGGACAGATGACCACTGCAGAAGGAGTTCCAAGTAAGGCTGTGCCAGTCGATGTCCTGATTTTGATAATGCAGTCATTATCTACCATCAGAGGAAGGAGGGTGATGGGTGCGTGGGACCTCTCTGTGCTATTTTTGAATCTTATCGTGGGTCTGTAATAATTTCTATACCATTTCAGTAAAAGGTTAAGAGAAGGAGAAAAGAAAGGGAATCAGGTCTGTATGTTCTTTTGGACTGGAATTTAGAGAAACTGGAATATTTGAAATTCACCTTTATGCCCAATATGGGGCTAAGCCTCTGAGGGATCCAAATTACTGGGACTCAAGGCTCACTCATCCCCAGCCTCCCAAACCTAAGGCAGTGAAACATCCATTCATTTGGATTCCAGATTTCTTGCCCTAGCCAATTGATTTTATCACTTGAAGAGTCCATTGGAAGATCTAGTGTTGGTCTAGTCTGTAATTAACTGAGTAGGGTAGTAATCAGGTCTGAAAGCCGACAAGGAGTTACAAGAAACCCTGCTCTCCTTCTACGGGCTCTAGGCAGATTTCCCTAAAGGGGCAGCACAGTGTAGACATCCGGGGGGTCAGTGGTGGTCCAAGGGCAAGGTTCCAGCCAGAGGTAATCCATTCTTAAGACTCGACTAAGGCTTGCTGCATCTTTGACAGCAAGCTGTGGCTTGGCCTTCTGATCCCTGAAATTTGCTCAGTCAGTTGCAGCTCTTGGTAAGAAGAGGCCAGGGTCAGACCTTATTTGCTGAGACTTTCCCTTCAAAGAACCTCTGTTCTTTGTGTGGTTTCCCAACCAGAGCATAAATTCTCAGTGTGACTGCTGATAGGAAGGCAATGGAACCCCAAGGGAATGTGAGATGTGCTCATTACTGCTTGTAGCAGTTGAGTACTAACCACCGAGAGCATCACTTTGGATATAGCCATCTCTTCCAGATAGCAGGTTCTGAGGAGCCAATGCTTGTGTAAACAAGATCTGCAAAACTTCTACCCTCATTCAGCCAGATTTCTATTCATCATTCTGTAATAAACATTTGGACAATCAGGCTCACTCTTCTATGATGAGTTTAGGCATTCTCTAAGCAATAAGCATTCACAGTGTTAGAGAACACAGAGCCATATTCTTCCCACATCTAGGTTATTATCTGTGAATGAACTCACATCAACAAGGGGCTGAGGCCTCACCCAGTTAGTGCACCAGGTCATCAGGTCCTGCCTGTAAATCTGTGTGTATCCTAGACCTGGGGAACCCAAGTTCACAATGTGCATGTACCCCCCTCCTTCCCAAGAAAGCTTTGTGCATATGATCTCATTCTTACTCTGGGCATTTGCTGGAGGTGTGGAGGGAGATGGCTGCAGATACCTTTGGAAGAATCTTTTTTCACTTACAACATCTCCCAGTGGCCTTTCCAAGTCTACATCAGAGGGGCTAGAAAAGATAATTCAGCCCATAAAGTGCTTGCTATGTAAGTACAAGGACCTGAGTTTGATCACCGGAAACCCACATCAGAAGCTGTGGATAGTGGGTGGTACAAACATTTAATCTCAGTGCTGGGTGGAGGCGGGAGGGTCCTTGGGACTTGCTGGCTAGACAGGCTAGCTGAATCAGTGAGTTCTGGATTCAGCAAAAGACTGCATCAAAAAGTAAGATGGAGAGCAGTAGAGGAAGGCACTGGACACAGACCTATAGCTTCTGTATGTTTATGTGCATGTACACACACACACACACACACACATACACACACACACACACACACACACGAATCCGTTCCACTAACTTTTCTGAAGAACAGTGTCCTGAGGAAGCAGCTGCTTGAGATTTGGGGGCAGGGCACTGGTCATGTGACCATTTCCTTTTCTTTCCTCATTTCTTTCCTTTTCTTCCACTCCCTTCCATGTCCTGAAGAAGAACTTATTTTTCCCACAGGAGAAAAAAGAGGTACTTGACTCTGTGAACCAAATTGAGATTCCTCTGCACCACAAAATGCCATCCACTGGACAAAACCATATATTCACACTGAGGTAAAAGTGTATTTTCTGTGGTAGGCAGAACAATGCTACAAAACAAAACAAGAAAAAAATCAATCAAATCCAAATTCTATAATGCCGTCATTGCTGCATCCCAAGGAAAAAAGAGTCCTTGAAGCTGTGGTTTAATTAAGGCCCTGTCAATGGGAGATTATCTGGAAATATCTTTGTGAAGTCCTAGTGCAATCACCCCTTCCCTTGTCTGAGAGGCAGTGAGGGGGCTACTTGACCATGCACAGAGGAAAAGGCAGGCAAGGGCAGAAACTTGACAGCACTGGATTTGAGGAATAGCATGATATCTATGGTGACAGGCCAAGGATGGCAGATCACTAAAAAGCTGGACAGACGAGGAACCTTCATCGTCTCCAGCGAGAGGGCAGCCCTGAGCACACTGGCGCGTCAGCCCAGCAGTCCTGGTCTCCGGCATCTAGTCTCCAGAACTGTGAGAGAAGAAACTTCTGCTGTTTTAGGCCACCGAGGTAGTGCAATGCTATGGCAGCCGCGGGAAGGGAAGCTGTCTCCTCCTGCGGGAGCACACCTCTGCTCAGCTTTGCCCGGCAGCCCCTTTCCTGTGAGCTGGTCAGTTCCTGAACGCATGGGAACCCAGGAGTAGGAAAGTGAACTTCCACCTACTGGAGGTTTAACCAAAACCCGACTTGGGAGCTCAGATTTGCCACAGACACAGCTGTTGCTTGGGCATTTTGTAGTTGATGGTAAAGAAAGACGATCTGATTCCAGACCTGAGTTTCGTGGCTGTGAAATAGGTGCCTTGTTGGCAATATAAGCTAAAAGGCTGTGGTGACTGGATTCCTGGTGCAGCTCTCACAGGGGATAAACTGATTGTGCTTTATCTGATGTGACCCCTTTGATGGCTTAGGTAGTGGCCTATTTGTCTCAAAGGACACCTAAGCTGGATCTAGGTTTGGGAAAAGTGGAGCCTGGTGGTCTGGGGTGCTATACTCAGTGCTGCTGTGTCTTTGAAAGGCAGGAAGGAGCTTTCCATCCCCCATACTCGTTGGCCTTGCCTTGATATAAGATGCACTGTGAAAGGGATACATGTCATTTGTTACCCATATTAGAATGTCATCCTTTGCAGAAGGGTTACCTGTAATGAATCAGTCCACATTCATGGTACTTTTCCTAACTTACATTTTGATATTCTTGCTTGAGTAGGACATGAGTGGGTGGAGTTTTACTTAGCACCTTGAGAATTGCCCCTAATTCCTGGGACAGTGTCTGACAGAGATGTATTATAGAGAGAAGGAATCCAAGCTGCGAATGGTGACACAGGTTTGTGAACTCAGCTACCTGAAAGACTAAGGCAGTATTGCAGGTCCACAGCCAGCCTGAGTTATACCATGAGTTCAAGGTCAGTCTAGGTGAAGTAGGAAGTTTTTGTCTTAAAATAAGAAAAGGGCTAGGGATGTAGCTCAAGGGTAGAGCCCTTGCCTAGCATGTATTTGGTCTTGGTTCAATCTCTAGTACAGCAAGAACAAACAACACAAAACAAAAATAATCCGGGAGCTGTGCATGACCAAAGATCACATCCCAACCTCCAGTCCATGAATATGGGTCAGACATATGCAAACCTCCATTCTTTTTCTTTTTGAGACAGGGTCTCACTGTGTACACCTAGGTAGCCTAGAACTCACCATGTAGACCAGGCTGGGCTTGGACTCACAGAGATCTGCCAGCCTCTGCATTCAGAGTGCTGGGATCAAAGGCCTGTGCCACTACACGGGCAAACGTTCCTCATTCTTCTTAGCAGAAATTACTAATTGAGCCCAGCGTGGTTCAGACTGAACTCAGAGAATACATGCTGGTACAATCCTTTAGTTAGTCTGTTAGTTCACCAAAATGGAAATATCTTTACCTTTTCTCAGACTTAAGATGTGCCAAACACATGCTAATTCCCCTCAGGTGGTAGGCTGGCTTTCCAAAGCCTCCTTTAATGAGTTCTCTCCCTGTCCCCACCCTTGGTTTTATCAGGAAAGATAAACTGCAGGTCATAAAACTAGCTCCTCTTTCCCCTGTTCACTTTCAGAGCTGCAGAGCTGTGACCAACATCCAAGGAGAAGTCTGATTCTTCACACTCTGGCCTCCGGCTTTTCTCTGGGTCACAGAGCTCTCAGAGGAGGAACAGAAATTAAGTTAAGAATTCATTGGTCCTTAGGCAGATGGTGACTGGTTATTTTAAAGGTGTGAGTCTTGGTGAGAGACCTTAGATATGCACCACCACGCAAAAGGCTTCCCCGCTAGAGGGGCAGGAAGAAGGCTCAGACCTCTTCCACCCTGAAAACAACGTACTTTATGCCAGTTAGGACTGAGGGACACGAGCTTACTGCTGGGATGAAGACGATCAGAAAGAGCGTGGTGATTGGACAGAAGGATTTCAGGGGACTGTGGGTGCTTTTGCTGCAGAGGGGTGAGGAAGCTTGAAGGAGGAGGAGAGGATGCAGGGAAGAAAATACAAAGCTGAATCTGTGAGTTCTCAGTAGGTTAGAAGTTATTTATTTATTTATATTTTGCCTACATGTATGCAAGTGCATCAGTGTTGTACAATGCTCCTGGAGGTCAGAAGAGAGTGTTAAATTCCCCTGGAAAGGGAGGGAGTTATGGACAGTTGTTAGCCACCATGTAGGTGCAGGGAATTGAACCCAGGTCCTCTGCAAGAGCCACTGAGCTATCTCTCCAGCCCTTAGGTTAGAATTTTGATGAGAGTTCTCTGTGTAGCGTTGCATACCTAGGAATCGTGGGAGAGCTCCACACAGGCCACCGTTTCCAGAGCAGAAGTGGCCTACCGCATTTGTATGAACATGCAGGGGTTTCTATAGGCACACAAAGTGACTTTCCCATGGAGAGGGTCTGAAAGCATCTCACTCTTTCTCTTTCTTTGTACAAATGTATAAAGAAGAATGCTTACCTGTGTGGTCTAGGGATGACCTTTCTCCTTCCTCTCCTACCCTCAATATTTCTGAACACTCACTAAGTACCACTTAGTTTACTTATTGGGATTTAGTGATAAATGGTCTTTGTTCTCATGGTGCTTACCTTGTGGGGTTTGTGTGTGTGTGTGTGTGTGTGTATGCAGGAGAGGCAATAAGGATATAAACAGACTCAGGTGGTGCAGAGGTGGAGAAGACTAATATGGAGAGGGAGCAGCCTAGACCCAGCACCTATCCTCTTAGAGAAGGAAAGTCTCTGAGTAAGAGCAGGAAGGACTGGCCTCACAGACTCATGTAGGGAGAGTGCTATTGGCAGGAGGAACATGGAGCTGAGGCCTGAGGTGGATCCAGAGAGTGAAATAGAGGGCGAGCAGTAGGATCCAGGCTGGCAGTGGTGGCAGGGACGCCCTGGTGGCCAGGCAGGTCTGAGGCTTTGGATAGAGCACAGGGACAGGTCTGACAGGGTAAAGCAAGGTATGGAATGGAGAAGGTGGGGACTGGGCAGGAGATTTGCTTTGTGTTTTTACTGATAAAGGTGGACAGTACTAGTTTCTTCTAACCCTCGAGTGAAGCAGAGGTGCTTTGTCTGATGTGGGAATGTGGCTATTACCACCAGGTCATTCTGCTGTCTTATTATGCCTATTGAGAGCTTCTGCCCATGGTGCTCTTTGTGTTGAAGCCAAAAGAATATATTACCATGTGTAAGTTTTAGAAAGTATAGAAAAGCACATCCAGACACGTTTCTCATTGCTTTATGCAAGAGTAACATGATTACATGCTATGCCGACTTATTCTTTCAGCAGAATTTTATTGAGAACCTATGTTGTGCCAGCAATCATTTTTTCACGTGTGGGAAACAGCAAGAAATAAAACAAAGAAATCTACCCTTGGACAGAGCTCACACCAGAGCAGGGAGAGATGAGCAACCTGACACATGAACACACTGATGCTGAATGGTGATAAATGCTAAAGGAGAAAAAGAATCGGGACGGAAGACACTGTGCTGGGTGGGGCACTTCTGTTTCCGATAAACAACTAAGGGAAAAGGTGTTATCTGAGTAAACCTGACAGAGAGGAAGTAAGGAATCATGTAGCTAAGTGGAAAAGAGTATTTCTGGCAAAGGCCCTGTGGTGGCACTTCCTAACAACAGCAAGGACAGTGTGGCTGGAATGGAGGACGTGAGAGTTCTAGAAGATGGAACAGCAAGTTTATACGGAGCCAGGTCAAGTAAGACCTCCTAGGCCATAGTAAAGACTGTCAGACACTGGTTGTGGAGGGACTGGGGGCCCGTGGAGAGCATAACACAAGGGAAGCAGAGGGGCTGACTATTCCAGAAGGGGTGATGCTGGCTGCTGCAAGGGACATAAGCCACAGGTGCCAGGATGGCACATGGAGGTCTTCTGGGTGGAGGTTGTCACCTCGTCAAGGTCAAGGGCTAGAGATGGAGACAAGAGGCAGTTCTGTCACAGGGGGGCAGCTTTCCCAAATTAAATCCATCCTGCGTGCCCTTAGGCTCATGGTGAGCCAGCTAGTTTTGTAAACCATTCTCTTCCTCTTGGTAATATGTCATGAACATTCCCCTGAAGTCTTGAGTCTCTGACAACAGGCTTTTTAATGGTTGGATAGTATTACATCATCTGAATGCATTGTAATCTGATTAATCTCCTGTTGGACATTTCAGTGGTTCCCTGTGTTGAAAATGTACTGATGGGCACCACTGTGTATAAATCGCCACACACACCTCACACTATGTCTCTGGGCTTTGTTTCTAGAAATGGGGTGACTACGTTAAATAGCACCCAGTTTTGAGACTCTTGGTTACTAAATTATCTTACAGAAAACAGTGCTGGGGCTTAGGAGGGAGAGTGACTTGTCTCCAAGGGCATGGGCAGGAACCGAATGGTGTGCTGAGATTCAAATGCAGACACATTGGTTTCCTGACCTGCCTTCCTCCCTCATACCAGGTTGGCTGTCACTCAGCCTACAGCAGGGCCCCAGTTGAGTGATGATGAGGAGATGAACCCAGATAGTTCCATTCTTTTTGAAATAGCTATTAGCTTTCATTCATTGTGTGAACTGAGTTTCACTATAATATTCTCATACATGTGTATCGTGTGTTTTGATTCTGTTTACCCCATAACTTTCCTGTCCCCTCCCACTTCTGCCCATCCCCTTCCTCTTCCCAGATAGCCTGTCTTCTACCATCATCTTATGTGTAGTTTAAATCTAGATTCTGTGTGCGAGTGAAAATGTGATGTTGTCTTTCTGAGACTGGCTTGTTTCACTTAACGTGATGGTCTCTGGTTCCATCCATTTTTTTGAATTACACAATTTCATTTTTTCATGGCTAAACAAAACTCCGGTGCATAATGACGACACATTTTTTTTTCATCCACACATCTGCTGCTGAGCATCTAGACTAATTCTGTAAGTTGACTGTTGTAAACAGTATCACAGGGAACATGAATGTGGAGGTACCTCCGTGATATGCTGGCCTAGATTCCTTTGTTACCCACTAGGAGTGGAATAGCTTAGCAAACTTTCTTGTGTCAGTTCTGAGCCAGGAACTGTGTTCAACACACAATGTGATTTTCCCATCAGACGTTCAACATGACTGTAAGAGACAATAATATTTTTGCTACAGTTTACACACGAGAACACTGAAGGTCAGAGAAGTTAAGTAACCTACCTAGAATCATAGCTATAAAATGAAGAATTCAGGTTGGAGCCTGTTTTTTTCATGTAAAATAAAGCCTTCCAAACTAGGAACCATGTCCACTGGCTCCTTCAGCAGTCAGTGGTAGCTCAGGCTGTTAGTTCATTTCCCAGCCCACACCTGGTTTGTAGGCTTCCGTGCTCCCTAGGCTTAACACATTTAATTGTTTTATATTACTATGATAATATATTACATATTCTACATATTTCTAACATCATGTATAAATTAACATTATATCTCTCCTAGGTAGCTTTCTATCATGGTGATAAAACACTGATCAAAGTAAGGAGGGAAAAGATGATTTTTCCTTATACTTCCAAGGTAGGGCCTGTCTTTGAGGGAAGCCAGGCAGGCACTCAGGGCAGGGATCTGGACGCAGGAGCTGAAGCACAGACTGCAGAGAAGTGCTGCTTGCTGGCCTGCTCCTCTGGCTGTGCTCAGTCTGCTTCTTGTACAACCCAAGACCACCTGCCCAGGGGTGGCACCACCCACATTGGGCTGGGCCTTCCCACATCACTCAATAATCAAGAAGACATCTCATAGACAAGCCCAGAGGACAGACTGATGGAGGATATTCCTCAGTTGATGTTCCTTCCTCCCAGGCATCTCTAGTTTATGTCAAGTTGACAAAAAAAAAAAAAAAAAAAAAAAAAAAAAAAAAAAAAAAAAAAAAAAAAAAAAAAAAAAAAAAAAAAAAAAAAAAAAAAACAATCATAATGTCTTCTACAAGCATGGCTATTAGTATTCTTAGTCTGTTGTTACTATGTGTGTGTGTGTGTGTGTGTGTGTAGGCCAGAGCTCAACACTGAGCATCTTCTTTGTTTGCTTTCCACCTTAATTTTTGAGGGAGAGTCTCTCATTGAGCCTGGAACTTATTGATTTGGCTAGACTTGATGGCCAATGAGCTGTAGGCATCCACATGTCCCTCCCGTCCTCCCCCACAGCACTGGGATCATGGGCTCATATCAGTGCACTTGGCCTTTAGTGAGCATTGGGGATCTGAACTCAAGTTTTCATGCTACAAAGCAGACACTTGAGCAGCTGAGCCATGTCCCTGCTCCCGCACTGCTGCTCCTACGCATTCTTGCTGCTGATTTGCTCCTTATTTCTTACGCTGGGGTCCAGGCTGAATGAATAGGTGTACATTTCTCATGACAGATTGAAGGCACGTTGGGCAGACACATGTCATATGTCTTAAGTTATTGCCTCATGTCATTATGATAGCAATGACTTTTCTTGTTGCTCTGTGACACCCAGGATCTGAGATTCAAAGCCAATCACTGGGCTGAGCATTTTGTTGACTTTCTTCCTAGCCCCGATATAGATCCTGTCTACTTCTTTTCATTTGGTGACACTGATGCCCAGAAAGATACATGACTTGGCCAAGTTCTCACAGCTCAATACTGGCATTTTGTATAGCTTTATAGAAGCCCAGTTTACTTACAATCACCCAGGAATATTTAGAATACAAGAGTCAAAGCTTTGGCCTATGTTGTTGGGCTGACCTGCTTACCTCCCTAGGCTCTGGGGTCGAGGTTCTTGTCCCCTCTTGAGAAGCTTCCATGCCTGGTATCTGATGCCTCCTTCAGCTGTCACTTGCTGTCTTGTTGCTCCCCTGGCCCTACATTTTCCCTGCCATGCTTTTGCTCCCAGTGTGTTCCTCTTGACTCTACTTAGAAAGGGGTGGGTTCCAGGACCGATATCACAATTCATGAGGCTAAATGGCAGCAGAAACTTGTTTTGTGGATGGTACTTGGAGCAAGGAGGGGTCAGTATGGGCAGTCTAGAAGGAAGATGGGGCCATGGTAGAGCTTCTCCTGGATTGCTGCCTGCACCTCCCCTCCCCCACCCCTTTCCCAAGTTCAGTGAGGGGAAAGATCTAGCAAGTGGCTGAGCTCTAACATCTCCCTCCCTTCAGCCTCAGAACCCTGTTTGTTTTCTGGAAGGGAAGTGACTGCTCACTTGATACATGCATCTCATAACTCGTACATGTGCTCACATGGTCTATGTAGAGCTTGCTGTGCACTGCTAATTGCTACAGTTATCTTCCCATCACAGTTAATATTCAGTCTCTCTCTCTCTCTCTCTCTCTCTCTCTCTCTCTCTCTCTCGTGTGCTTGTGTGTGTGTGTGTGTGTGTGTGTGTGTGTGTGTGTGTGTGTATGTGTTCTATTGCCTGAAACCTCTCTGTAATCTAATACAAAGGTGTATTTTTCCAGCTGGGTTCATTTAGGAATGAAGATGCTCAATAACTAGTGAACTTTGGAGTTGGGAAGGCGGAGCCTTGAGTGAGCCCACACCCTTCTGCTTGGCATGGCCTTCTGGAAAGCTGCTCTCTTGGTGACTGCAGCAGGCAGGAAACTGCACTTGGATTAGAGATGAAACTGCACTTGGATTAGAGATGTGTGGTCAGTGTCACAAATGCACTGGCAACCAGAAGGTGGGTGCACCTTCTGACTTCTCCCTGGCTCCTGCAAGGAAAATAGCCTGAACCAAACAGTTGAACCTGGCTACAGGGAGCCACAGCCAGCGTATGCACAGCACAGAGCAAGAAGTAAGTGCTTCTCAGAAGGAAATGAATCATTGAAGATCATTGATACCAAACATTCTATAGCAGTAGTTGACTGAGACATGTTACTGGGCATACTTTAAAATTAAAATGTAGTTGAATCAGTTTTACCTTTTACCCAAAGCCTGCCCCCCTGGGCCAGTGCTGTCCCATAAAACTAGTTTCCAAGTCATCCCATCTTGGAATCTTCTCACCATGCCACTGTTAGATTCGTAATTACATAACCATCAAGTGAATAAGCACTGTGTTGGTAGGCAGGGATACAGAGATTAATGAGTATGTTACTATGTCCTAAAGAAGTGTTTGGGTAACAGGGGAGGCAGATGGGAGACCTGAATGATAGTAGACTGTCACATGGATGACAACAATGACAGAATGAGCCTGAGGAAGCTTTCTAATGAGCTAACAAGAACACAGAATGAATACAGGAGTGGGTCCAGTGGGCTAGGAAGGTCTCAGGGATGGAATTAGTCTAGGATACCTGAGTTCTTTTTTTTTTTTTAACTGTTTATTTATTTTTTCTCAACATTTTTTTTTATTGATGCTTTGTGCATTTCATACATCATTTTTCCAATTCAGTTCAGGCATATCTCCCCTTCCCTTCACCCCCACCCCACCCCAAACCGAGATCATGATTCTGCCATGACTGTCCTGCATATCTCTCTCAGTTTTTTTTCCATTTTTTAGCTATAAGTGTGATAATCCATGAGTACAAGCATCCTTCATGTATAACCAATTTGCAGGCCTGTTGTGCCCAAACACCCACAGCCCCACCTTCAGCGGGGGGGGAGGGGTTGTATGTTCAATCAGGTTAATCAAATGAGGGTCCAGACTACATTGCTGTAGTTTCACCCTTCACCCCAATCGCAGCCCTTACATTCTACCACGCCCCCTCTTCCGCAGATTATTCCCTGGGCTTAGAAAAGGGGCACAAGTGGATGAGAAGCAGAACAGTCCACTCTCTCTGGAGCTGTTGTCTTGGATTCTGGTCAATTCTGGCTGTTTCCTTTCATGGGCTGACTGTCCAGGAATAACCTTTCGATCCTACTAATGAAGCACAAGCAATTAGATATATAGGAGGATACCTGAGTTCTAAGCAAGACTGCTCTGTGCAGAGAACTGCCAGCAAAGCATATGTAATAAACCCTTGTAGCCCTTATATAGCTTCATGGCTACAGATACCACACACACACACACACACACACACACACACACACACACACTACCACTTCTCTTTTTAATTGATGTGATTGAAAGCCTCTTATTGAGGAACTATTGTGTGCTATGCCTTCCCTATTTAATTCAGTAGCCATAAGCTATGTGTGACTTTTCTGAACTTCGTAGGTAGCCAGTCCAAAATAAAATGAGCTGTAATTGTAAAAACATACTAGATTCCAAAGACAATGTGAGAAAAAAAGGATTTAGATGATCTCGTTAACTTACAAAATTGATGGCATTTTGAAGTGGTAATATTTTGGATATACTGAGTTTAAAAAAACACATAATTGGAATTCACGTCTTCTGTTTCTTTTTATATCTTTTTTTAAAAGATGGCTACTAGAAAACTTAACCATGTATGCATGTGTGGCTCTCATTACACTCCTGTCAGACAGGGTTGTATTGGGCTCCCTGCCCATATTTGGCTTTACATTAGAAGGCCCTGGGGATCTTTTAAAGACTATAAATCCCAAGCTGCACCATCAGCCCAATGAAACCAGACTCTCCGGGCTGGGATCACACATCAGCCCAATGAAACCAAAATCTCCAGGCTCAGATCACACATCGGTATTTTCTTGGCATTGCCCAGGTGGCTCTATGTGTGCACACGCTCAGGAGCATTTGCAGCAAGGTAGCAGCGGAGGCACAGCCCTCTCACAGTCTGTGAGGAAGCCAGGCTGGATGCTGGAGGAACACCAAGGTGCTGGGCCCCTGGGAACACACAGCTAACCTCTCACAGCACTTCCCAGCTGAAAGATGTACTCTTCTTGTGGTATAGGATACTGGTGCAAGAAGATGTGTAGAAGCAAACATGTTAGACTTCCCCTGATGACCTTGTCTTGGAGCTGTTATCTGTTGCATTTAATTGCCTAAAGCCAGTGACCTGGCTAGAGTGAGGCAGGAAAGGAGGTGATAGTTGCTTACTAGTTATCAGTCTTACTGCATTGTGCATCTCTGGTCTTGAGTGATGGAATTTCTGCCTTTATTTTTTTAATATAATACTTCTATTGATGATGTTTTGTGTATTTCATACATCATTTTCCAGTCCAATTTAGACATATTCCCCTTTCCATGCCTCCACCCCACCCCAGTTCATACATTTTGCCATCCATGTCTTGTATCTTTTTCTCAGTCTTTTTTTTAATTTAATTTTATTTATTTTCGTATGTGTATGAATATACTGTCTGCATGTAGGTTTGTGCACCCATGTCATGCAATGCCGTGGAGGTCAGAAGAGGGCGTCAGATTCCCTTAGAACTGGAGTTAAAGACAGTTTTCAGCCACCGTGTGGGTGCTGGGGATCAAATCCGGGTCCTCTGCAAGAGCAGTAGCCACTCTTAACCACTAGGCCATCTCTCCAGTCCCTTTCTCAGTCTTTTTAAAAGTCCATCCTTCACCTTTCCAGCCTCGTGGCTGTGGTGCTGGACCTCAAGCCCTTCTTTCCATATAGGAAGAGAAGTAAATGGGTTTTTTAATGGACATAGCTGCTTTGCTATACTGAGCTTCTGCCCACTGTCTTTGACCTTAGCTATCTCTTTTTCCACCCCTTTGACCTGGTGAATTGCTTAACCCAAATGAATTCCTGCTCAACGCTTCTTGCTTTCTAGGGAGGCGGTCAAGAATTGTTAGTCCTTGAACTGTAGAGATACTGTGTATAAAATGAGTGAACAGTCAGTTACGAGCGTGCCTAGGCAGTAGCTCTAGGTTTCTTTGTCAAAGAGGTGTGGCTCTCAGTCACTGTCGAGGGTGTTAGGATATCACTTTTAGCTGTACATCTGTTGTCAAGTCACCTGTATGGACAATTGCTTTAAGCACAGGAACATACTCATGTATGGTCTCAGTTCCCCTGGGCCAGAGGTCGGAGGACAGAAGGACATCTTGGTGCACATGCAGCTGCAGAGAAGACTCAACAAGGTGCATGGCAGTGGGTGAATTGGAGATGAAAATGACTTTGGAAAAATGCTTATCTTCAAACTCATCCCATTTGGGCCTTCCAAACTCATGGTTGTTCCAGAGACCTTGCCAGAACCAACCACTGAGGTCAGACCAGGGGCCCTGTGTCATTTCCAGAGGAACCTGCTTGAAGCAATTCTATTTGAGTAAAGATGTGGCTTTTACTGGAGCAGAACAGAACTCCTGGCTTCAATCCCTTTTCTCCCATAGCCTGAAGTTCTCTTTGGTCCCTATGGTGCCTTCCCTGGCTGTGAACAGCTGAGTTTTACCCTGAAATAGCTCACCACTGCCCTTCTTCCAAGCTTTGTCTGGTCAGGCTTTGGCTACTTGTAGGACCTTGATCCCCCAGCCTGGTATACGGGTGCCAGGGGGCATGGGTGGCCTTTCGTGTTGGTTGGGGTCTCTTGGGAAGCAGGAGCTTTGAACCTAGTTTGAACTTCTGAGGGCTCAAGTTCCTTTTCTCTTGGCACAGTGTGATTTCCTGTTTCGAAGAAAAAACTCGGGTTTTAAGAGCTTTTAAAAAAGGCACTTGGACATGAAACAGCTCTTACAAAACAACATGTTGATGAGTTAAGTATAAATGAATCAGAGGCATATGGATTAAATTTCCCTTGCAGTCCACAGGGGCTTCAGAATGAAGAGGAAGAGTGTGTGTGTCAAAATGTGTCTGTCTTTGCCAGGGTTTAGGATGGAATCAGAGGCTGTGGAGAAGCTGAGGAAGCCTTGCCTGATCCCCCTCCTCCTCTCCATGATAAGGCATAGAGCCAAGGATGGAATTTCAAGTCCTAGGTTTGATTTCTGTTCCTCTAGCCTCCAGTCCTTCTGTTCTTAATTGAATTATTCCTCCCAGATCTCTCTTGTGCCTTCAAAAGGGAGGACAGTGCAATGTCCGACTCCTGAAAAGACCTTAAACCTACTGGAGGTAAAAGAGAAATTGACATGAGCCCCATTGGCACTTGGCATACTGCTCTTCACTCCTTGACTGTAAAGTCTGGCCATCTTGGTTCAACATGTCTGAGTCCTTCCAGGCAACAGAGACATATCTGTTCAAATGGGGCTAGTGTACGTACCTCCCCTGGTAGCCAGGCAGGAGATGGCTATACGGCTGGAGTGGAAGGTCAGTTACTTCTCTGGTCGATCTCCTGGATAACATTCTTGCTTTTAGGAGTGGAGCAGAGCTGAAAAGGTGTCTGGTGTCATCCTGGGACGAAGGACTGGCTTTTTCCCACGGTGAATCTTCCAGACGTACATAAGTTTATTGGCCTCTGTTTTTATCTTTCTTTCCCAATTTTTGACCAAAGAACAGAGAAACAGCATGTTTGGAGAGAGCCTGTGTGGCTTCTAGAGCTGTGTTGCTGTGGTGACTTAGGACACTTTGGGTTGGAGGATTTTGAAGGAAATCCCTATATAAAACAGATAAAGAACTGTATCAGATAAATCAGGAGGTAGACAGCTCTGCTCCAACTAGAACCCCTTGTCCCTTCATCCCCTGTTTAGGGGGCCCCGTAGGTCCCTTTGGAATATAGTTTGAAATCACAGTGCTAAAGAGTGGGACTCACTAAATTCGTTGGTATTTACTGCCAGCAGCAAAGTTAATCAGTGTCTCATGGATATTAAATTGACTGAGAGAAGCCAGACACATATGATGTGATTCCATTTGAGTGAAGGACAGAACTAAGCAAGACCAATCTACATTGAGGAATGTTGAATAGTGAATACTAAGACAGGGAGCGACTGGGAAAGGGGCATGAGAAAGCGTCTTGAGTGCTGGAAATATGTTACATTTTCACCTGGCAGTAGTGACACAGGTGTATATGCTACACATATATACATTTCTTTCTTTTGAGACTTGCACTTAAGATAAGAGATCTTGATACTCTTAACTATAAACTGTAATTTGTTTATTTAAAAAGCAAAAAAACAAAGCTACCTTGGGGCTGGAGAGATGGCTCAGTAGTTAAGAGCTTGGTTCCCAGCACCCAGATCAGCCAGCTCACAACACCTATAACTCTAACTCCAGAGGCTCCAGCACCCTCTTAGGATCTCCTCAGGTACTTGTACACATGTGGACTATTCTCACACACATACACAAATTAAAAAGTAATGAATCTTAAAAATAAACTTGCCATCTCTTCACAACTCCCCTACTCAAAGACTGAGATCCCCTTGTCAGGCAGAACAGTGAGCAGTGGCTGAAAGGCTGGGCACGGAGCTTATTAGTACAGAGGCAAAGCAGAGACCCAACCTCTAGGACATAGAAAAGGTCCATTTTTGGAAAGAAAGCAATGCAGTTAATTAAAGTGGAGCTTTGGTGATGTAGACGGACACTGAAGACCAGATAACACCTCATTGGGAAGGTAGAATGCAAACTAAGTTAGTGAAGGGGATTGACAGGACTCTAATACAGAAGAGCAAGTGGCCACTTGAGCCTGCCTTGCCTAAGGGATTTCTCATCACCATATAAGGAAAGGCTACCTCAGCTCATGTCTTCACCATTTTGATAACTGAATGAGTCTCTGACAGGAGAGAGGTGTAACTCCAAACATCTCTTCCTTTGCTGGCCTTTCTGATTCAGAGGAGATTCTTGTGAGGAGATACATGTGAGGATCCGAGTATCCACGACGAGTCTGCAGGAATAGGTTGAGATGTCAGAGGCTGTCAAAGTTTGCTTAAAGAGATGGACTTGGTCTTGCTGTGCCTTTGAAACACAGTCAGTGCAGTCGAGGACTGTGGCCTGGACAATGCCTGCTGGCAGCATTCCACATTGTCCTCAGACTCTGATGGGCAGCAGGATGCAGGGCTGCTAATCTAACAGGCGCGGCCCCCTTTCATTCATCCTACACCACATTATGCCTCTCCCACTATTGAGCCATATCCCAGCATTGGGTCCAGGCCCTGAGGTACTGTCTCATTTCTAGCGTCCATCTGTGGAAGCTGATCTTTAGTCAGGCCAGCCATGCTTGTGCGGGGTGGGGGTGGGGTGGGGGAGTGGGAGGTGGGGGGATGGGGGCGGATTTCAATAATCCTTTGAAAAGTAGTTTCCTTTCCAGCCTGAGAGCTGCTCTTTGCCAGTCGGTGCTAGCAGTGAATTCTGCACAACTGTGCTTTTCAACCCCCTTCCAGGCTAATTCATCCCAGCCTTCTCAATGTAGTGCTCAGGGAAGGAAACTCGGCACAGCGAAGGTTGAAGACTTCAAGTACCGCATATTGCCTCTTTAATTCTTGAGAGAGAAGCACTTTTTATTGTTAGACTTGATTGGCTGGAGCAGGACTTGCAGTTGCACCAGTGTCTGCTGCCTTTCCTTCCTTTTTCAGTGGCGAAGCCAAATTTCTGCCATACTGAGGCCACGGGCACCATGTTTGCTGATGAAAACCAGGCTGGGGCCTGGCCTCTGTTTTCTTGGCTCTTGGCCTCAGCTCCTCTGCTCTCCAGTACAGGATTTTTAGGTCCTGAGTTTGGAAGAAGAAAGTCGTTGCGTGGTTTAGCCAGTCCCACTGGGACTTTCCGTCAATGATGTTTGCTCTTCAGGCCTCCTGTGCTGGCTTTTGGAGTAACTTCTTTGTAAATTGCCTTTGGGATCCAATAAATTCTCAAAAAGTTAGCATGACGAAGATAAGCAAAAGTCAGAAACAGGCAATTTATCAGTATTAAAAGGGCAAAGTGGCTAATAAACACATGGGAATTTGTTCAGCTTAAGTAGAGATCAAAGAAACCATAATCAAATCAGTTACAAGATTCTGCTTTCCACTATTAAATTGGTAAAAACAATAATGTAAAATGGGTTAGATGTAGAAAACTGAGGTCCTTAGTCCTTTTACTGTAGGAGAGTAAACTGGTAGAACTTCCATGGCAGACCGTTTGACAGTATTTTCGCAAAACATTAAAAGGGAATATTCATTTTGACTCAGCAATTCCACATTTTGGCATTTCTCTTACCTTAAGGAAATAATCAGGGATGGTCACAAAAGTTCACATCCAAGGTCATGTAGTGTAATGACGGAAAATTGGAAGCGACTGACATGCCCATCAGTAAGGAATCTGTTGTATAAATCATGATTCATTCAAGTAATGAAACACCATGAAACCATTAAACCATGCCAAAGAACAACATTTAACAGCACGTGAAATATTTACAATATTTGCTTTATAAAAAGTCAGACTGTAAGTCAGTCTGTTCAATATGATCCTCATTTAATACTGAGGTAAAAATTCAATGGGTACATGGAAAAAAAGCACTGGAAAAACACCCTAGTATTCAACTAAGGTTATTTCTAGGTATGGAAATTTGGGAGTGGCCTTTCTGTTTTTTGTGCTTTTCTTTTGCCATTTACAAACTTAATTACTTGAAATTTAGACTGTTCTCAGGGTATTTTTTGGTGTGTGTTCATGCGTGTATGCATGTGTCTTCATGCATGTGTGCATTTGTATGGATCCTGGAGGGTTAATGTCTGGTGTCTTCATTTATGCTCTACCTTATTTGAGAAGACAAGGTCTTTCACTGAACTTGGAGTTTACTGATGTGGTTTGACCGACAGGCCCCCAAGTCCTAGGAATCCTCCTGTCTCTGCTTCCCCAAGGACAGGATTAGAGATGTGTGTCAGTGACCATCTTTTTTATGTGGATGCTGAAGATTTGAACCTAAGTCCTCATGCTTGTGTTGCAAGCACTTTATCGACTGAGCCATCTTCTTAGTCCCTCCATTGCTGCATTTTGGGACAGGGTCAGAGAGCTATGTAGGCCAGGCTTCCCTGAAATGTCTTATGTGACCCAGGATGACCTCAAACTTCTGGAAATATGCCCTAATTAGCCCGGTGAACAACCATACCCAGCTGTTCCCAGTTTTCCATTATTGATAATTCATTAATCTTTTGCTAATTTTCAAAGAGGAACTTGACCATTGGTATGTGTGCAACTTCAGGGTCAAATGGCATGCACAATAAATAAATGTATGCTATTTCTTTAATTAAAAACAAGATGAAGTAATTTGAGGACTTTGCTGCAATTTTCTTGCCCTTAATCTGCCTCTATCAGTTGGCCATATATTCATGTTGGCTCTCTTATCCGTCAGCTGAGACTATGTAACTGCCAATGTCAGGGTTTGTGGGTGACACGAGCTGTGCTGCTGTTTGTACCAAGTTCTGTTTGTAGCTCCTGGAAGCAGGAGGCATCCTGGGATCTTTCTCTTTCTCTAGTACCCATGGCTGGTGATAGGTGGAGTTAAGGCAGGAAGGAAGGCTTGAGTGTACATTGCTGGCTGAATATGGTGGCAGAGGTCTCCCATGACCTTGTTCTTCCTAGCATAGCTTTGTCACCCCCAATTAGAGTAAAGCTCCCCAAGTACAAAGCCTTTCTGCATTGCTGTACCTTCTCCTTTAGTATCTACAATGGAATGTAAATACTCCCATAGCCCTCATGCTAAAAGGACCAAACCGAGGTGTTAATTAATGGGTCCATCTCAAAGGTCTGAGCTTTTGATGAATCTCTAAACCTGTTTATTATCAGAAGCATAGTCCCAGCCTGTGGGGTTTCTCTCCTTATTGCCTTCCTCAAACCACTGGGAGTGTGGCTGAGCCCATGTAGCTTCAGAGGACCTTAGTGTCCTAGTAAGTCACAACTGACATGGCCCAAGAGCCTGTGCCTGTGCCTCCCGCCTGCCTGCTGTCAGCTGTGCTGTGCTCTCTCTTTTGTGCCAGTGTTGTTCCACACTGTGTGCCTGGGAAACAAACCTACCAGAGATGTAATTCTTCGACCCAATGTGACAATCTAGTGAGGGCTGTGATTCCAGGGTTGCCTGGAGGCACTGGCTGAGCGGGGGCCATGTCACAGTCCCGAAGCTGCAACCTGCACAGGAAGGTTTTAGAGTGTTTTTCTGTCTTCCCAGTTGCTGCCACATCCTCATCGTTGTTTATGATTTGTTGAGTGCCCCTGCTGTGTTCAGCACGCTGAGAGACACACAGCGCCTGAAGCCTTGCAGTCTGATGGAGCCAGACAAACTAACTCAGGCATAAGCTACCTTCCTGAGAGGAAACACTTACCTTTCCAAGACGTCAGCTTCTCAAGGTTTTGATTTGCACATGGCTTTCCATTTTTAAATTCCCCTTGTAGGAGCAGCAACAACTTCATGGTGAAGGCGAGGGTGGGGAAGCAGGGCTGGGGTGGTGCAGAGAAGATGTTGGCTGAGAAAGGGCTTGGAGGAGAGATGGCGTTCCAGGAGGCAGCGCCAAAGCATGCAGTTCGTGACTCCAAATATAATGTTGTGTTGGGGCCAAGAGGGTGCTGAGGAGCCGAGACTAGGAGGGCAAACACCAGCGAATGGAAGCAAGTACAGGCGAGAAGGCAAAGCCAAGGCCAAGTTTATTAACTGGAGGTGTTGCAGAAGCATTTATAGGCACCCAACTTCATCAATTCAGGTTTCCTCTAGTAAACTTTGATCTGAGCTGGAGTCTCCGCTGGATAGGGCGATGTGGTTTCATGGGTGTCCCCCAGAGACTCAAAGTCCACTTGGAAAAATACAGGGACATCCTGAAAAGTGTTTTAAAACTGCCCTTATGCCGGGTGTGGTGGTGCATGGTTTTAATCCTAGCACTTGGGAGGCAGAGGCAGGGGATCTTTGTGAGTTCAAGGCCAGCCTGGTCTACAGAGGGAGTTCTAGGATGGCTGGGGTACACGGAGACCTTGTCTCTAAAAGACCAAAAACAAAAACAACAACAACAACAACAACAACAACAAAAAAAAAAACAATTGCCCTTACATCACTTACCAGAACATGTCAGGACCTATCTATGAGACCCTGTCACGCTTTGTTGCTTTCATCACTGAGACAGAGAGAGAGAGATAGAGAAGAGAGAGAGAGAGAGAGAGAGAGAGAGAGAGAGAGAGAGAGAGAGAGACTCTGTCATGTGATGTATGTGTGTGTACACATGCACATGTCCACGCATACAGGGGTGGATGTGGGAGGAAGATGTCCCGTGGTCTCCTCTGTCCCTGTGCACATTCATCCTGTGGATAGTCTCTCACTGAGTCTCTTGGGAAGGCTGGCAGTCCCCCACTTCCGTGCTCTCCTGAGCACTGTGGCTACGGGATCTCCGGCTCATGCTTAGCTTTTATGTGGGTGGTAAGCATCCTAGTCCATGTCCATATTCTTGGATAGCAAGTACTCTTACCTACTGAGCGGTGTATTCAGCCCCTTATCAGCATTTTAAATGTTGCTTTGGGGGCCTGGATGATTATTTGATGTGTATTCAGCTCTTTTCCTAGTTATATGAGGACAAGGGCCCTGTCTATTTCTTGAGGCGTCCCTAGCCTATGAGCAGTTGCCAGCACGTGATGGGCATTCAAAAAGCAAATGCTCCTTAGATAAAGCAGACCATGAACAAGAGGCCACAAAGAGTGCTTCTGAGGAATGAAAGGCATAGCTTGGAGTCAGGAAGAGGCCACAGATGTGCTCTATGGTGTTCCTAAGTAATAGCAGTGGCTACCAACAAATGAGAGTCCACCGCACACTGGAAGGCGAGCTCGTGCTGGTCTTCATGCCAAATGTTTCACTTACATTATTTCATACAAAATAAAGATGACCATCCTAATTTTGTAAGTAAGGAAACTGAGTCCAGGGAAGCAGAATAATTTGGCCAGCGGGTAGCAGGATTGAAACTTGGTTGGGCCCTCAAGATGGTGCTCTGCAGCTCTACTTTATTGCCTGCAACCAGTATCTAGCATTCATGCAAATCAATGAGAAATTCTGGTTGACTAGAGGGAATATGGGAAGTACACAGGATGCCTTTTAAGAGAGGGTGACTACTCCTTGGGGAACTAGTAAGAAGGAAAGGTCGACTGGGTAGTGTGACCTGGCTGTAGGGAGGTCTTCTTTCAGAAGTAGACCAGGGCTCCAGATCCTCTTGGGGCTCCTTCAGGGCACATTCTATTAGGACCATTACACTGCTAATGGAAGTGACAGGGCTTGACATTTGGGTAATTAAAACATCCGCTGACTGAATGATAACTTTTTATTGACAATCATACTGTTGAAGGCAAAATTAATTTGATTTTAGACATCCTAGTCCTAGAGTTGTCTGGACAGGGGCCAGCATGATGTGAATAGAGTTGTTGATCCTGTGGATGGTACTGGAGGCTCTCAGGTGGCCTCGGCTCAGGCCAAGCATGAAGGAGCCCGTGTAGATGTAGCCAGGTGCAGTAGGCACCGTGCATCTCACATCAGCTCATTTCAATTCAATAGCCATGTAAAGAGCTACCTCGTTTTCATTTTAAAGATGACAAAACAGCTTCCCAGAACTAAGAATCTTGCCTAAGATCATTCCACCCCTTTTAAAGATTTGCTTTCTGGTCAGATTGTGTATACACATCTGTAACCCAAGCACTTGAGAAGTAAAGGCAGGAGGGCTATGAGCTCAAGGTTACCCTGGCTATATGGTGATTTCTAGGCTAAACTTGGCTGCACAATGTGAGCCTCTCTCAAAACTTTAAAGAGAGATTTACCTTCTATCTAGGTCTGCAAATTCTCATTCTGTCGACCATCAGATTAAGAGAAATGTCTCCAATTTGATGGCTGAATGTGATGGCCAAGGAAAATAGACATTTTCTTTGGTTAAGCCCTGAGAGGTCCTGGTCGATCATGTGTATCTGTTAGTGACATCACTTATTAGCAAGGATGCTGGTGAAGATGAGCCAGGAAAGGGGTGTTTGCTTCCCTGTCCTAGGACCTGAGCTGGAATTCTTTCTCTGTGTCTCTCATAGCTTGAGTCATCCAGAGGACAAAGATCATCTTGAAAGCAGATACAAGGTCTCCCCAGGTGGTCTCCCCAGGTGGCCTCCCCAGGTGGTCTCCCCAGGTGGCCTCCCCAGGTGGTCTCCCCAGGTGGCCTCCCCAGGTGGCCTCCCCAGGTGGTCTCCCCAGGTGGCCTCCCCAGGTGGTCTCCCCAGGTGGCCTCCCCAGGTGGCCTCCCCAGGTGGTGTCCCCAGGTGGTCTCCACTTACATCTCACAATACAATGGCTACCTAACTTAAGATAGTCTAAAACTTAAAATTCAATTTCTCATATTCACAGTTCAAGGGCTAATCATCTCACACAGGAAGTGCCTAGCATACTGGACAGCTTTGAGCACTCCTGTCTTCACAGATGTGCTCGTGGGAGATGAACCAGAGGTCACTTGGCTCTTTCTAGCAGCAAGGCAAGAGTGGACACTGCTTCTCCTTCCAAGCTGTGTCACTTTGAATAAAGTCCAGTCAGCCTCCCATGTCGTGTTTTCCATGTCTGTGAATCCAACCAACTATAGATGGAAAATCTATTTTTAACTGTTGTATCTATATTCAATATAGATAGACTTTTCCTTGTCATTAATCCCTAACAATGCAGGCTAGAAACTACTTGGATAGTATTTATATCGTGATAGGTATGCTACTCTAGAGATGACTTGGAGTATACAGGACGATTGCTCAGGTTATGGGCAAACATCGCAGCACTGCCCAGAAGGACTTGAGCTCCTGTGGAGTTTGGTATCCTCAGGACTCCTGTAAGTCACACCCCCCACACTAGGAGCGTCTCTCTGAGCCTGTTTCCTGTTCTCTAGAAATGACTATGGAGTTGTTTGAATAATTAAGCTCAGTAAGGTCTGGAAGTCTTGTTCGATGGTGCTTGGCACATGGTTGGCCCATCTTGGGTGACAATGACAAGCCCGGTGGGCCCCTGGCCTTTCTTTTTCTGGTAGATTTCCTCTTGGTGAATTTTCCTCTCCCACAGGGCTTCCTGATAGTGAATCCAGGGTGCATTAAGAATAACTACTACCTGGAAAGAAAAGAAAAATAGACACATTAAGGCTTCTGTCTTTCCTCTCTCTCTCACATGAACACTATGAATGCATGTTATCATGCAAAGCATCTTCTGTCCCCTTTGCAGGACCCTGGACCCTTCCCTGGGATTTGGATCTTCAGATTACTTATTTTCCTTTCACCTTATTCTTACTTGCCCTTCACACGAAGATAACAAACTGAAACAATCTCATAGTTTGTTATTTATAGGCAGAATCTATCATTTTGGACTGGTCAGGCCATGGGTGTCTGTTAATGACTGGATGAAAACTGTTCAGTGTCTCCTTTGCCCAGACCTCCTTCCCCTCCTGGATAACAGCAGCCAGAAGTGCAGTAGGGGAGTGGTGTCAGTCATGGGGGGGTAGGGGGGCTGCAACACCTGTTGTGTGTCTCACCTGAGCAGACTGGGATAGGCCCCACACTCCCACCCCTCATACTCCCAGGCAATGCTGCTGTTGCTGGGGTGGGACCACATTTTGAGAAACACTGATGTCTTCACTGCATTGTTACCTTTGGGATCCAAGATATGAGATTGAAAATTCTCTCACATCTCTGTGACCTGAAGCTCCCTGGGCTTCCACTTCTCCATGTGTCAGTTGAAAAGTAAGGCATTCGGGGTTGTTTTGGGGAATCAATAAAATGGCAAGTGCTTGTGTTACTCCTGTATATCTGTGTCTGTGTACATAAACAAGGATTTATCCTGGAGCATGTCTTCCGAAGGCTGTCCTTGGTGGCTCGGCCACATGAACTTGGCCAGAACATCACAGCATTGGGAGCATATATGGCAGAGGGGCGTTTTTACTTCACCATGGACAGGAAATAGATGTATAGAGACAGCATGTGACCAGGGGCAAGAATCTCCAAAGACCCTCCCACAATGCCCCACCTTCCCTCTAGCTCTTACCTCCTAAAGTTCCCAGAACCCCTAAAATAGCCACACTGGGGACCAAGCTCCCAACATGGGAGGCTTTTGGAGAGAATACCTCATAACCAAAGTCTAACTGTGCTTAGTGAACACTTTATTTCCTGTCCACTGAACACGAGCTACCCTAACTGGGCAACAGGAGGCTTCCAGGAAACAGCATGCATCACCCAGCATATGCCTCCTATGGCTTCTGCTCCCCCCAGCCAGGTGCCCCCCTCCCATCCCATCCTCCCAGTGTGGTGGTCTCCACTAGTCCTTCCCCTAAAGCCAGCCAGCAAATCTTTCAGCTCCGAGCACTTAATGCTCTATCACTCCCCTAGTTTTCTAAATTGTGTATTGACTGTGTTATAGATACACCGGACCTTTTGCTCACTTTGCCCAAATATGACTAAAAGCAGTTAAAAAGAAAAGAGAGAGGAGGGGGGAAGAGAACAAAAACCAACCACAGAAGAAAATTGAAATGGCAACTTCAGCCTGGTACAAGACTTGGGAGAGTATGGACGTTCCAGCCTCATCACTAGTATAGTTCAATGTTCTGGACTTACCTTGATTCAGAGGAACCCAAACCCAGCCCGGAGCTGAGTTCCTCCCGGTGACTTTCCTCTGGACCTCCTGAGACCTTAAGGAGCTGGTGAGGAGGGCCTGGTTGACCAGGGTCTGTGGGAAACCGGGGAAGCTTTCCAGGGAAGCTTTCTAAGGCCCTTCAGGACAACTAGGCCAAGGCAGGGAGAGTGAAGAGCTGGAACTGGAGTAGCAGGACTGGGAAGCTGGGCAGAGCTAGGAGGATGGAGCCTTGCTGAAGAGCAAGTGGAGAAGCAAGACCAATGCCTGAGGTTCCTGATCGTAGCACAATCCTGGTCCTCCACAGGAAGCTACCAATCTGCTTTCTCAGGTACATTGGACCTCTCTAACAGTGTGACTTAGACTGTGCTATTTAGGCTCCGGGGACAGCAACACCTTACCTCATAGGTATGCTGTTCAGATTAAGTAAGAGTGCATTCATAAAATTAGTCGGCCCAGAACCCATGACAGGTGCACTGTCATTATGTTGCTTTTTTTCATCTCTGCTGATCAGAAAACACTGATGCAAATGTTCAGAGATAAAAGATGTCCTCTTGGGGAAATGGATTTGCATCAACCCTCACACCTACCTCCCTGATCTTCTGGCTTTAGCCAGTCTGGACAGACCTCTGGAAAGGGAAACACATGCAGAAGGGACAGGTTGCAGCCTTCTAAATAGTAGTCCTTATGGCTTCCTGGTTTTTAGGTAAGTGGGAAGTGAGCCAGGTAGAAAGGATTGTGCTGCCTCAGAGGTAGTGGGAAGGAAGGCTGCATCCCCTGGCCTCAGTCTCACCTCTAGGATATAAAGCTATGGGGTCTCAGGTGCAGGGCGGCCTGTGCAATCCCTAGCTCATCAGGCGTGTGACTCAATCAGAGCCACCTCTTACAAGACTCCCATCCATCTTCTGGAGGCAGCTAAGAAGAAACGGGAGGGAGGGTGAGTTAGGGAGTAAAGAATGCAGGGGGGCCGGGCATGGTTGTACACACCTTTAATCCTAGCACTTGGGAGGCAGAGGCAGGCGGATCTCTTTGAGTTCAAGGCCAGCCTGGTCTACAGAGTGAGCTCCAGGCCAGCTGGGACTAAAAGGGAGACCCTGTCTCAAAAATACCAAAAGAAAAAGAAAAAGAAAAAGAATGCAAGGAGATTGTAGCCTAATCAGATGGTTACTATAGCACGAGAGGATAGTTACACCAACCTCAATACATGTACGTCTCTTTTATCTCTTTTCTAATCATCTGTATTTATGTAGTTTTTTTTTTCTGCTACAGGTTTAGGGATCTTTCTTCTTCTCTTCCTTGTTAACTCATCCTCTTTTCCTTGGGTTTTCAGTGATGTTTAATTTTTTCTTCTTCTTGAATGATGATTAAAAGTGGTATTTAGGTTGCAAAGTGCATCGTTGACTGACTTCTAGCTCAGGATAAGAAGAAACATTTTGCTGGGACCTTAGCCTGGGCTCTTGCTCTGAGGTAGTCCTAGGAACAAGTGGATGTTGAGTTGGAAAAGTAAACCGAATCAGCTTGGGTTTCACTGGGTTAGGGGAAGGTAGGATGGAGGAGAGGGTGTAGGTAGTCAGGAAGAAGAAGGGTCGACAATGGAGTTGGGATAGACAGAACAAAGAATCGGGCAAAGAATGGATTGGAGCTAATCTGCATTTAGGGAGTCCCCTAGGCAGGAGTTCCTCAAATTACAGGGTGGAAAGGTGATGTGTCACCTACACAGACCTTGTCACCTGTCTGTGCCTGCCTTACCGCTGATGTCCCTGAAATGGTCCTTCATGTGACCACACTCAGTGGTCCGACAGTGCCCATAGCTACTGTAATGCCTTTTGCTGGCTTCTGCATCCTGGATTGCCTACCTATCTGGCTCAAGTTACAAGTTAGAAAGGACAGAAGAGAACTCTTACTGAGTGTGATCCTCAGGTGATCATAAGGAAGATGCCCAAGGTTGTTGACCCTCAGGGTGTGTGACACTCTGCAGAGCTCTTTCTAGTACCTTTTCTCCTTTGACTTGCTTCCAGAACAGTGCTGTCCACCAGGGCCACTTTTCTGTTGAGTTCATCAAGATGTTGATGGCCTATGGTCATGTGGTAGCAGTAAAGGATGATGAAGGGAAGAAGAGGAGACAGGCAGAAAAAGCTGCAGACTGGGTTGGTGGCACCAAGGCTGTGACCTATTCTGTAGTTGTGACTAGAGCTTTCCTGTGGCATCCCCAGTAGTTTTTAAGTTTCTCAAGCTTCCAAGTGGTGACCTTTGAATCACGGCTTCCTGGGTATAGAATGTTTGGAGGAGAGGCACCTTGTATTTCTGAGCTACTTGCATGGCAAGATCCCTCGCCTTTTTGCCAAACTAGCCTCCCTCTGTGAGGTCAGCAACAGTATCTGGATGCATCCCATGTAAATGGTGAAACATTAAAGGAGAAGATGAGGAGAGGCAGATGGAAAGCTATAGCTGGCATCTGGCAACTTGGAAGCAAAATCCTGCCTGTCCTTGCCAACTTCCTCCATGTTGTGGCCCCATCTGTCTGCAGCCCTGTTAGCCTGGGCCTGGCCGTCTCTGGTTCCTGAATGGGTCCTGCTCCTGGCCTCTTCTCCAAGGAGCTCCACACTTCCCTCATTCCCCTTGACACCACTTCGTGTCTATGAAATCTCAGAGCTTTGCATGCACCGAAGTTCACCACTTTTCTCCACTGAGGCTGGTAAGCTTGATTAATATCTGTTAAGAATTTTCCATCTGGGGAAACTTGTACCTGGTTGAATATGATTCATAAAGACTGAGCAATATGAGGACTTGCATAAGCATCACAGGTCCTTAGAGTGCTCTATTGTGAGCCCGGCCAGCCTCCTTCTTGGCGCCCTCTTACATTCTGGGGCATCTCGATTTTCAAAGGCCAGTGGAACTTGCCCAGAGGTCATTTTGTTAGATGTTTCTCTGCAAGGTCATTCTAAAGTGTCACGCTACTTCTGAAAAACTTGAAAGTGGGCCTGAAGTTCTGAGATCTGAGGCGATGCTGCTGACCCTTGACAGTCCTTACCTCCCCTAGCTACTGACCTCTTCTTTCTGTATGGCCCAGACTTTCCTACTCTCTTCCTGTTCTCACCCTCCTGCTGCGTCCTCCCTTGTCCTGCACCGTCTTGATTCCTGTGACCCTTGCTCTCCTGCCTCCATCTGCTTCTGCATCTATACCAACCCTGTGGTTACCCATTCGGTGGCGCCTCACTAGAGCCCTAGACGGTGCCATCACTTACCCTTGCTTTTCTCACTCTGCCTGCTTCAATAGCCTCTGCTCTGCTGATCTTCCATGATGTGATTCTTTTTTTTTCATTTCAGTCATAAGCTGTTAAGCAGGAACATCCCTGAATCCCCATGCTCAGTGGACCAACTCCATACACTCAGCATTCAGCATCCCTACTGCTTTGTGGGAGGCCTTTGATTCAGCTCCCATTGGACCCATATTAACTGTCCCAGCCTTGTACTTGACCTTTTTAGCTCATACTTAAATGTCTTTATTTATTTTCTTTAGTGTTAGGGATCAAGCCTATGGCTTTATGCGCAGTAGGCAAACGCTCTGCCGCTGAGCCCCATCCTCAGCCTGCTTGGTCGAGTACATGTATTAGAGTTGATCTGATACATCCTGGTGCTCAAAGTACTTCTTGCGTACTTCTGAACCTCACCCTTGTTCTGTACCCTCCTCTTTCATCACATCACTTAAAGAGGAGTGAGGTAGGGCATCCATAACAATGCAGGCTAGAAACTACTTGGATAGTATTTATATCGTGATAGGTATGCTACTCTAGAGATGACTTGGAGTATACAGGACGATTGCTCAGGTTATGGGCAAACATCGCAGCACTGCCCAGAAGGACTTGAGCTCCTGTGGAGTTTGGTATCCTCAGGACTCCTGTAAGTCACACCCCCCACACTAGGAGCGTCTCTCTGAGCCTGTTTCCTGTTCTCTAGAAATGACTATGGAGTTGTTTGAAGAATTAAGCTCAGAAGGTCTGAAAAGATCTTGTTCGAATTGTGCTTGGCACAGTGGGCCCCATCTGGGTGACAATGACAGGGCCTTTCGTTGTCTGGTGATTTCCTTTCCTCTTGGTGAATTTTCCTCTCCCACAGGGCTTCCTGATAGTGAATCCAGGGTGCATTAAGAATAACTACTACCTGGAAAGAAAAGAAAAAATAGCACATTAAAGCTTCTGTCTTTCCTCTCTCTCTCACATGAACACTATGAATGCATGTTATCATGCAAAGCATCTTCTGTCCCCTTTGCAGGACCCTGGACCCTTCCCTGGGATTGGATTTTCTGATTACTTATTTTCTTTCACCCGTGGATTCTTACTTGCCCTTCACACGAAGATAACAAACTGAAACAATATCATGAGTTTTGTTATGTGTAGGCAGAATCTATCATTTATTGACGGGTCAAGCATGGGTGTCTGTTAAGTGACTGGATGAAAAACTGTTCATGGTCTCTCCTTTTTGCCCCGACCTCTTCCCCTCCTGGGTACACAGCCAAGTGCAGTAAGGGAGTGGTGTCAGTCAGGGGGGTAGGGGGCTGCAGCACCTGTTGTGTGCTCACCGGAGCGACTGGGTAGGCCCACACGCCCACCCCTCATACTCCCAGGCAATGCTGCTGTTGCTGGGGTGGGACCACATTTTGAGAAACACTGATGTCTTCACTGCATTGTTACCTTTGGGATCCAAGATATGAGATTGAAAATTCTCTCACATCTCTGTGACCTGAAGCTCCCTGGGCTTCCACTTCTCCATGTGTCAGTTGAAAAGTAAGGCATTCGGGGTTGTTTTGGGGAATCAATAAAATGGCAAGTGCTTGTGTTACTCCTGTATATCTGTGTCTGTGTACATAAACAAGGATTTATCCTGGTGCATGTCTTCCGAAGGCTGTCCTTGGTGGCTCGGCCACATGAACTTGGCCAGAACATCACAGCATTGGGAGCATATATGGCAGAGGGGCGTTTTTACTTCACCATGGACAGGAAATAGATGTATAGAGACAGCATGTGACCAGGGGCAAGAATCTCCAAAGACCCTCCCACAATGCCCCACCTCCCTCTCTCTTTACCACTTACCTCCTAAAGTTCCCAGAACCCCTAAAATAGCCACACTGGGGACCAAGCTCCCAACATGGGAGGCTTTTGGAGAGAATACCTCATAACCAAAGTCTAACTGTGCTTAGTGAACACTTTATTTCCTGTCCACTGAACACGAGCTACCCTAACTGGGCAACAGGAGGCTTCCAGGAAACAGCATGCATCACCCAGCATATGCCTCCTATGTCTTCCTGCTCCCCCCAGCAGGTTCCCCCCTCCCATCCCATCCTCCGCCCATTGTGTGTGTTCTCCACTAGTCCTTCCCCTAAAGCCAGCCAGCAAATCTTTCAGCTCCGAGCACTTAATGCTCTATCACTCCCCTAGTTTTCTAAATTGTGTACTGACTGTGTTATAGATGAACCAACCCCTCAGCTTTTTCTCACTTTGCCCAAATATTACTAAAGCAGTTTAAAAAGGAAAGAAGAGGAGGGTGTAAGAGAACAAAAACCGAACCACAGAAGAAAATTGAAATGGCAACTTCAGCCTGGTACAAGACTTGGGAGAGTATGGACGTTCCAGCCTCATCACTAGTATAGTTCAATGTTCTGGACTTACCTTGATTCAGAGGAACCCAAACCCAGCCCAGAGCTGAGTTCCTCCCGGTGACTTTCCTCTGGACCTCTCTGAGACCTTAAGGAGCTTGTGAGGAGTGGCCTGGTTGACAGGGTCTGTGGGAAACTTGGAAGGCTTTTCTAGGGAGCTTTCTAGGGCCTCAGGACAACTGGCCAAGGGCAGGGAAGTGAAGGAGCTGGAACTGGAGTAGCAGACTTGAAAGGCTGGGCGAATGCTAAAGGGAGGATGGAGCTTGCTGAAGAGCAGTGGAAGCAAGACCAATGCCTGAGGTTCCTGATCGTAGCACAATCCTGGTCCTCCACAGGAAGCTACCAATCTGCTTTCTCAGGTGCATTGGACCTCTCTAACAGTGTGACTTAGACTGTGCTATTTAGGCTCCGGGGATAGCAACACCTTACCTCATAGGTATGCTGTTCAGATTAAGTAAGAGTGCATTCATAAAATTAGTCGGCCCAGAACCCATGACAGGTGCACTGTCATTATGTTGCTTTTTTTCATCTCTGCTGATCGGAAAACAATTGATGGCGAATTTCAGGAGATAAAATGTGTCCTCTTTGAAATGGATTTGTCATCAACCCTCACACCTACCTCCCTGATCTTCTGGCTTTAGCCAGTCTGGACAGACCTCTGGAAAGGGAAACACATGCAGAAGGGACAGGTTGCAGCCTTCTAAATAATAGTCCTTAGGCTTCCTGGTTTTTTTAGGTAATTGGGAAGTGAGCCAGTTGAGAAAAGGATTGTGCTTGCCTCAGAGGTATGGGAAGGAAGGCTGCATCCCCTGGCCTCAGTCTCACCTCTAGGATATAAAGCTATGGGGTCTCAGGTGCAGGGCGGCCTGTGCAATCCCTAGCTCATCAGGCGTGTGACTCAATCAGAGCCACCTCTTACAAGACTCCCATCCATCTTCTGGAGGCAGCTAAGAAGAAACGGGAGGGAGGGTGAGTTAGGGAGTAAAGAATGCAGGGGGGCCGGTCATGGTTGTACACACCTTTAAGATCGCTAGCAGTTGGGATGCAGAGGCAGGCGGATCGCTTTGAGTTCAAGGCCAGCCTTGTCTCAGAGTGAGCCTCCAGGCCAGCTGGGACTAAAAGGATACCCTGTCGGCAAAATACAAAAGAAAAAGAAAGAAAAAGAATGCAAGGAGATTGTAGCCTAATCAGATGGTTACTATAGCACGAGAGGATAGTTACACCAACCTCAATACATGTACGTCTCTTTTATCTCTTTTCTAATCATCTGTATTGATGTAGTAGAGAGAGAGAGAGAGAGAGAGAGACTCCGTCATGTGATGTATGTGTGTGTACACATGCACATGTCCACGCATACAGGGGTGGATGTGGGAGGAAGATGTCCCGTGGTCTCCTCTGTCCCTGTGCACATTCATCCTGTGGATAGTCTCTCACTGAGTCTCTTGGGAAGGCTGGCAGTCCCCCACTTCCGTGCTCTCCTGAGCACTGTGGCTACGGGATTTCCGGCTCATGCTTAGCTTTTATGTGGGTGGTAAGCATCCTAGTCCATGTCCATATTCTTGGATAGCAAGTACTCTTACCTACTGAGCGGTGTATTCAGCCCCTTATCAGCATTTTAAATGTTGCTTTGGGGGCCTGGATGATTATTTGATGTGTATTCAGCTCTTTTCCTAGTTATATGAGGACAAGGGCCCTGTCTATTTCTTGAGGCGTCCCTAGCCTATGAGCAGTTGCCAGCACGTGATGGGCATTCAAAAAGCAAATGCTCCTTAGATAAAGCAGACCATGAACAAGAGGCCACAAAGAGTGCTTCTGAGGAATGAAAGGCATAGCTTGGAGTCAGGAAGAGGCCACAGATGTGCTCTATGGTGTTCCTAAGTAATAGCAGTGGCTACCAACAAATGAGAGTCCACCGCACACTGGAAGGCGAGCTCGTGCTGGTCTTCATGCCAAATGTTTCACTTACATTATTTCATACAAAATAAAGATGACCATCCTAATTTTGTAAGTAAGGAAACTGAGTCCAGGGAAGCAGAATAATTTGGCCAGCGGGTAGCAGGATTGAAACTTGGTTGGGCCCTCAAGATGGTGCTCTGCAGCTCTACTTTATTGCCTGCAACCAGTATCTAGCATTCATGCAAATCAATGAGAAATTCTGGTTGACTAGAGGGAATATGGGAAGTACACAGGATGCCTTTTAAGAGAGGGTGACTACTCCTTGGGGAACTAGTAAGAAGGAAAGGTCGACTGGGTAGTGTGACCTGGCTGTAGGGAGGTCTTCTTTCAGAAGTAGACCAGGGCTCCAGATCCTCTTGGGGCTCCTTCAGGGCACATTCTATTAGGACCATTACACTGCTAATGGAAGTGACAGGGCTTGACATTTGGGTAATTAAAACATCCGCTGACTGAATGATAACTTTTTATTGACAATCATACTGTTGAAGGCAAAATTAATTTGATTTTAGACATCCTAGTCCTAGAGTTGTCTGGACAGGGGCCAGCATGATGTGAATAGAGTTGTTGATCCTGTGGATGGTACTGGAGGCTCTCAGGTGGCCTCGGCTCAGGCCAAGCATGAAGGAGCCCGTGTAGATGTAGCCAGGTGCAGTAGGCACCGTGCATCTCACATCAGCTCATTTCAATTCAATAGCCATGTAAAGAGCTACCTCGTTTTCATTTTAAAGATGACAAAACAGCTTCCCAGAACTAAGAATCTTGCCTAAGATCATTCCACCCCTTTTAAAGATTTGCTTTCTGGTCAGATTGTGTATACACATCTGTAACCCAAGCACTTGAGAAGTAAAGGCAGGAGGGCTATGAGCTCAAGGTTACCCTGGCTATATGGTGATTTCTAGGCTAAACTTGGCTGCACAATGTGAGCCTCTCTCAAAACTTTAAAGAGAGATTTACCTTCTATCTAGGTCTGCAAATTCTCATTCTGTCGACCATCAGATTAAGAGAAATGTCTCCAATTTGATGGCTGAATGTGATGGCCAAGGAAAATAGACATTTTCTTTGGTTAAGCCCTGAGAGGTCCTGGTCGATCATGTGTATCTGTTAGTGACATCACTTATTAGCAAGGATGCTGGTGAAGATGAGCCAGGAAAGGGGTGTTTGCTTCCCTGTCCTAGGACCTGAGCTGGAATTCTTTCTCTGTGTCTCTCATAGCTTGAGTCATCCAGAGGACAAAGATCATCTTGAAAGCAGATACAAGGTCTCCCCAGGTGGTCTCCCCAGGTGGCCTCCCCAGGTGGTCTCCCCAGGTGGCCTCCCCAGGTGGTCTCCCCAGGTGGCCTCCCCAGGTGGCCTCCCCAGGTGGTCTCCCCAGGTGGCCTCCCCAGGTGGTCTCCCCAGGTGGCCTCCCCAGGTGGCCTCCCCAGGTGGTGTCCCCAGGTGGTCTCCACTTACATCTCACAATACAATGGCTACCTAACTTAAGATAGTCTAAAACTTAAAATTCAATTTCTCATATTCACAGTTCAAGGGCTAATCATCTCACACAGGAAGTGCCTAGCATACTGGACAGCTTTGAGCACTCCTGTCTTCACAGATGTGCTCGTGGGAGATGAACCAGAGGTCACTTGGCTCTTTCTAGCAGCAAGGCAAGAGTGGACACTGCTTCTCCTTCCAAGCTGTGTCACTTTGAATAAAGTCCAGTCAGCCTCCCATGTCGTGTTTTCCATGTCTGTGAATCCAACCAACTATAGATGGAAAATCTATTTTTAACTGTTGTATCTATATTCAATATAGATAGACTTTTCCTTGTCATTAATCCCTAACAATGCAGGCTAGAAACTACTTGGATAGTATTTATATCGTGATAGGTATGCTACTCTAGAGATGACTTGGAGTATACAGGACGATTGCTCAGGTTATGGGCAAACATCGCAGCACTGCCCAGAAGGACTTGAGCTCCTGTGGAGTTTGGTATCCTCAGGACTCCTGTAAGTCACACCCCCCACACTAGGAGCGTCTCTCTGAGCCTGTTTCCTGTTCTCTAGAAATGACTATGGAGTTGTTTGAATAATTAAGCTCAGTAAGGTCTGGAAGTCTTGTTCGATGGTGCTTGGCACATGGTTGGCCCATCTTGGGTGACAATGACAAGCCCGGTGGGCCCCTGGCCTTTCTTTTTCTGGTAGATTTCCTCTTGGTGAATTTTCCTCTCCCACAGGGCTTCCTGATAGTGAATCCAGGGTGCATTAAGAATAACTACTACCTGGAAAGAAAAGAAAAATAGACACATTAAGGCTTCTGTCTTTCCTCTCTCTCTCACATGAACACTATGAATGCATGTTATCATGCAAAGCATCTTCTGTCCCCTTTGCAGGACCCTGGACCCTTCCCTGGGATTTGGATCTTCAGATTACTTATTTTCCTTTCACCTTATTCTTACTTGCCCTTCACACGAAGATAACAAACTGAAACAATCTCATAGTTTGTTATTTATAGGCAGAATCTATCATTTTGGACTGGTCAGGCCATGGGTGTCTGTTAATGACTGGATGAAAACTGTTCAGTGTCTCCTTTGCCCAGACCTCCTTCCCCTCCTGGATAACAGCAGCCAGAAGTGCAGTAGGGGAGTGGTGTCAGTCATGGGGGGGTAGGGGGGCTGCAACACCTGTTGTGTGTCTCACCTGAGCAGACTGGGATAGGCCCCACACTCCTACCCCTCATACTCCCAGGCAATGCTGCTGTTGCTGGGGTGGGACCACATTTTGAGAAACACTGATGTCTTCACTGCATTGTTACCTTTGGGATCCAAGATATGAGATTGAAAATTCTCTCACATCTCTGTGACCTGAAGCTCCCTGGGCTTCCACTTCTCCATGTGTCAGTTGAAAAGTAAGGCATTCGGGGTTGTTTTGGGGAATCAATAAAATGGCAAGTGCTTGTGTTACTCCTGTATATCTGTGTCTGTGTACATAAACAAGGATTTATCCTGGAGCATGTCTTCCGAAGGCTGTCCTTGGTGGCTCGGCCACATGAACTTGGCCAGAACATCACAGCATTGGGAGCATATATGGCAGAGGGGCGTTTTTACTTCACCATGGACAGGAAATAGATGTATAGAGACAGCATGTGACCAGGGGCAAGAATCTCCAAAGACCCTCCCACAATGCCCCACCTTCCCTCTAGCTCTTACCTCCTAAAGTTCCCAGAACCCCTAAAATAGCCACACTGGGGACCAAGCTCCCAACATGGGAGGCTTTTGGAGAGAATACCTCATAACCAAAGTCTAACTGTGCTTAGTGAACACTTTATTTCCTGTCCACTGAACACGAGCTACCCTAACTGGGCAACAGGAGGCTTCCAGGAAACAGCATGCATCACCCAGCATATGCCTCCTATGGCTTCTGCTCCCCCCAGCCAGGTGCCCCCCTCCCATCCCATCCTCCCAGTGTGGTGGTCTCCACTAGTCCTTCCCCTAAAGCCAGCCAGCAAATCTTTCAGCTCCGAGCACTTAATGCTCTATCACTCCCCTAGTTTTCTAAATTGTGTATTGACTGTGTTATAGATACACCGGACCTTTTGCTCACTTTGCCCAAATATGACTAAAAGCAGTTAAAAAGAAAAGAGAGAGGAGGGGGGAAGAGAACAAAAACCAACCACAGAAGAAAATTGAAATGGCAACTTCAGCCTGGTACAAGACTTGGGAGAGTATGGACGTTCCAGCCTCATCACTAGTATAGTTCAATGTTCTGGACTTACCTTGATTCAGAGGAACCCAAACCCAGCCCAGAGCTGAGTTCCTCCCGGTGACTTTCCTCTGGACCTCCTGAGACCTTAAGGAGCTGGTGAGGAGGGCCTGGTTGACCAGGGTCTGTGGGAAACTGGGGAAGCTTTCTAGGGAAGCTTTCTAGGGCCCTCAGGACAACTAGGCCAAGGCAGGGAGAGTGAAGAGCTGGAACTGGAGTAGCAGGACTGGGAAGCTGGGCAATGCTAGGAGGATGGAGCCTTGCTGAAGAGCAAGTGGAAAAGCAAGACCAATGCCTGAGGTTCCTGATCGTAGCACAATCCTGGTCCTCCACAGGAAGCTACCAATCTGCTTTCTCAGGTGCATTGGACCTCTCTAACAGTGTGACTTAGACTGTGCTATTTAGGCTCCGGGGATAGCAACACCTTACCTCATAGGTATGCTGTTCAGATTAAGTAAGAGTGCATTCATAAAATTAGTCGGCCCAGAACCCATGACAGGTGCACTGTCATTATGTTGCTTTTTTTCATCTCTGCTGATCAGAAAACACTGATGCAAATGTTCAGAGATAAAAGATGTCCTCTTGGGGAAATGGATTTGCATCAACCCTCACACCTACCTCCCTGATCTTCTGGCTTTAGCCAGTCTGGACAGACCTCTGGAAAGGGAAACACATGCAGAAGGGACAGGTTGCAGCCTTCTAAATAGTAGTCCTTATGGCTTCCTGGTTTTTAGGTAAGTGGGAAGTGAGCCAGGTACAAAGGATTGTGCTGCCTCAGAGGTAGTGGGAAGGAAGGCTGCATCCCCTGGCCTCAGTCTCACCTCTAGGATATAAAGCTATGGGGTCTCAGGTGCAGGGCGGCCTGTGCAATCCCTAGCTCATCAGGCGTGTGACTCAATCAGAGCCACCTCTTACAAGACTCCCATCCATCTTCTGGAGGCAGCTAAGAAGAAACGGGAGGGAGGGTGAGTTAGGGAGTAAAGAATGCAGGGGGGCCGGGCATGGTTGTACACACCTTTAATCCTAGCACTTGGGAGGCAGAGGCAGGCGGATCTCTTTGAGTTCAAGGCCAGCCTGGTCTACAGAGTGAGCTCCAGGCCAGCTGGGACTAAAAGGGAGACCCTGTCTCAAAAATACCAAAAGAAAAAGAAAAAGAAAAAGAATGCAAGGAGATTGTAGCCTAATCAGATGGTTACTATAGCACGAGAGGATAGTTACACCAACCTCAATACATGTACGTCTCTTTTATCTCTTTTCTAATCATCTGTATTTATGTAGTTTTTTTTTTCTGCTACAGGTTTAGGGATCTTTCTTCTTCTCTTCCTTGTTAACTCATCCTCTTTTCCTTGGGTTTTCAGTGATGTTTAATTTTTTCTTCTTCTTGAATGATGATTAAAAGTGGTATTTAGGTTGCAAAGTGCATCGTTGACTGACTTCTAGCTCAGGATAAGAAGAAACATTTTGCTGGGACCTTAGCCTGGGCTCTTGCTCTGAGGTAGTCCTAGGAACAAGTGGATGTTGAGTTGGAAAAGTAAACCGAATCAGCTTGGGTTTCACTGGGTTAGGGGAAGGTAGGATGGAGGAGAGGGTGTAGGTAGTCAGGAAGAAGAAGGGTCGACAATGGAGTTGGGATAGACAGAACAAAGAATCGGGCAAAGAATGGATTGGAGCTAATCTGCATTTAGGGAGTCCCCTAGGCAGGAGTTCCTCAAATTACAGGGTGGAAAGGTGATGTGTCACCTACACAGACCTTGTCACCTGTCTGTGCCTGCCTTACCGCTGATGTCCCTGAAATGGTCCTTCATGTGACCACACTCAGTGGTCCGACAGTGCCCATAGCTACTGTAATGCCTTTTGCTGGCTTCTGCATCCTGGATTGCCTACCTATCTGGCTCAAGTTACAAGTTAGAAAGGACAGAAGAGAACTCTTACTGAGTGTGATCCTCAGGTGATCATAAGGAAGATGCCCAAGGTTGTTGACCCTCAGGGTGTGTGACACTCTGCAGAGCTCTTTCTAGTACCTTTTCTCCTTTGACTTGCTTCCAGAACAGTGCTGTCCACCAGGGCCACTTTTCTGTTGAGTTCATCAAGATGTTGATGGCCTATGGTCATGTGGTAGCAGTAAAGGATGATGAAGGGAAGAAGAGGAGACAGGCAGAAAAAGCTGCAGACTGGGTTGGTGGCACCGAGGCTGTGACCTATTCTGTAGTTGTGACTAGAGCTTTCCTGTGGCATCCCCAGTAGTTTTTAAGTTTCTCAAGCTTCCAAGTGGTGACCTTTGAATCACAGCTTCCTGGGTATAGAATGTTCGGAGGAGAGGCACCTTGTATTTCTGAGCTACTTGCATGGCAAGATCCCTCGCCTTTTTGCCAAACTAGCCTCCCTCTGTGAGGTCAGCAACAGTATCTGGATGCATCCCATGTAAACGGCGAAACATTAAAGGAGAAGATGAGGAGAGGCAGATGGAAAGCTATAGCTGGCATCTGGCAACTTGGAAGCAAAATCCTGCCTGTCCTTGCCAACTTCCTCCATGTTGTGGCCCCATCTGTCTGCAGCCCTGTTAGCCTGGGCCTGGCCGTCTCTGGTTCCTGAATGGGTCCTACTCCTGGCCTCTTCTCCAAGGAGCTCCACACTTCCCTCATTCCCCTTGACACCACTTCGTGTCTATGAAATCTCAGAGCTTTGCATGCACCGAAGTTCACCACTTTTCTCCACTGAGGCTGGTAAGCTTGATTAATATCTGTTAAGAATTTTCCATCTGGGGAAACTTGTACCTGGTTGAATATGATTCATAAAGACTGAGCAATATGAGGACTTGCATAAGCATCACAGGTCCTTAGAGTGCTCTATTGTGAGCCCGGCCAGCCTCCTTCTTGGCGCCCTCTTACATTCTGGGCATCTCGATTTTCAAAGGCCAGTGGAACTTGCCCAGAGGTCATTTTGTTAGATGTTTCTCTGCAAGGTCATTCTAAAGTGTCACGCTACTTCTGAAAAACTTGAAAGTGGGCCTGAAGTTCTGAGATCTGAGGCGATGCTGCTGACCCTTGACAGTCCTTACCTCCCCTAGCTACTGACCTCTTCTTTCTGTATGGCCCAGACTTTCCTACTCTCTTCCTGTTCTCACCCTCCTGCTGCGTCCTCCCTTGTCCTGCACCGTCTTGATTCCTGTGACCCTTGCTCTCCTGCCTCCATCTGCTTCTGCATCTATACCAACCCTGTGGTTACCCATTCGGTGGCGCCTCACTAGAGCCCTAGACGGTGCCATCACTTACCCTTGCTTTTCTCACTCTGCCTGCTTCAATAGCCTCTGCTCTGCTGATCTTCCATGATGTGATTCTTTTTTTTTCATTTCAGTCATAAGCTGTTAAGCAGGAACATCCCTGAATCCCCATGCTCAGTGGACCAACTCCATACACTCAGCATTCAGCATCCCTACTGCTTTGTGGGAGGCCTTTGATTCAGCTCCCATTGGACCCATATTAGCTGTCCCAGCCTTGTACTTGACCTTTTTAGCTCATACTTAAATGTCTTTATTTATTTTCTTTAGTGTTAGGGATCAAGCCTATGGCTTTATGCGCAGTAGGCAAACGCTCTGCCGCTGAGCCCCATCCTCAGCCTGCTTGGTCGAGTACATGTATTAGAGTTGATATGATACATCCTGGTGCTCAAAGTACTTCTTGCGTACTTCTGAACCTCACCCTTGTTCTGTACCCTCCTCTTTCATCACATCACTTAAAG
Organism: Rhizomys pruinosus; assembly: GCA_009823505.1. Lineage (NCBI taxonomy): Eukaryota > Metazoa > Chordata > Mammalia > Rodentia > Spalacidae > Rhizomys > Rhizomys pruinosus. The sequence continues at coordinate 2,204,053 of VZQC01002915.1, forward strand.
AGGAGTGAGGTAGGGCATCCATGATGTAAATATTCATTTACTATCTACTCTACTTCTGAGCTAAGGATGCATATTGGTAACTCTTAATCCTAAGACAGTCACAGGTACAAGATGCTGACTGTGAAAACAGCCTGCAGAAGGTGAAACATGGAGAAGATAACAACAATAAGTTTTCATTGGTGAGCGCTGGCTCTAGGTCAGGTCTTACACCAAGTATTTCTTATGTAATTTTGACCCCTATTATGGATTAAGGACCTACAGGATTTTCATTTTATAGGCCAGCAAACTGAGGGTGAGAACATCAATAAGAGAAATGTGGGATTTGAATCCATGACACACATGTAGAGTCTCTCAATTTTGCCTTATTCTTTCACATGGTCCTCTTTACCCCTGGACCCATCCACCTAGGGTCCCTAAAGCCTACAGATCCTTTCCACATCCTCTCTGCCCCCACCGCTTTTCTGAGCGTGTGCGCTTTTCTGCTGAACAAGCACGGCTACTCTGACCCACCACACATTGAGCTGCTGAGCACGTGTAGAATCACATCGTGCTTTTAACTGCAGGCAAAACCCATCCCCCTGGGAACTGTCCCAGTTTGAAGGTTTAAAAAAAAAAGAGGCAGTCATGTTAAAATAGAGATAAATACTATAGACAGAGAGAGACATGGAAATAGATCCAGGAGGGATGGTAGGTATCCTATCTAAATAGATACCAGAGATAAGTACACAGAAACCATAGATAATTATTGTAAGGAAGTATGCTCCATGGGAGGTTCTCTGGAGATAGTTGATATATATACATACATATATATATAATATATAGTGGATAGTAGAATAATATGGAGGTGTGAAACGAAAGCAGTGTGGGAGGCTGTGCAACTCTTACGGGCCGTGCTGAATGGGACTGAGACTGAGCCTTTCAACGATGCTCATTCAGTGGAATTGATCCAAGTGGAGGTCTGTAATACGTAGGCAGACTTCAAACTCCCAGAAGGCGCCTGGCAGCATCCTAGGAGGAATGCATGATTAGGTTAAGTGAGGGCCAGGAGTCGGGCTGAGAGGAGGGCAAAGGCAAAGAAAGCTGACCAGGAAGATGTGGCAGGGTGGGGCGTGTCAGGTCGAGTGAAGCCCGGGAGGAAAGAGGGTCATCAGAAAGGGAGCAAGGTCCTGGCGTTGCAGCCTGTTCATTAAGGAAGTTCAAGTCTCCAGTCCTGTGAGCATTCAGAGGGGAGAACCATGTTAGAGTACCCAACAACCCAATGGGTAAACCAAACCAGCTAAGCAGGCCCCCTGCACTAGAGTGGGGGCATATGGTAGGAGATGGCAGTCCCACGTATTAACCACAGAGAAGAGTCATCCTAAGGTGATGATGTTCCAGTCTTTGATGACCCTGGTGATTTGTTGTGATTAAGAGAGGATTGGTGAGCTCTGCCACAGGTAGCCAAGGAGAGTGAACTTAGGATAGGCAGTTGTCCAGGTGTGCTTCACCCCTTCCTAGATTCTGTATTTGTCTTCTCTATCTGTCCAGGAAAAGACTTGAAGGACTTTGTAATTTTTTACATTTTATTCGTTATTTTAATGTTATGTGTATGAGTGTATTGTCCACATATATGTAAATGCACCTGTGTCATGCAATGCCCACAGAGGTCAGAAGGGGGCATCAAGCCCCCGGAACTGTAGTTATGGATGCCTGTTAGCCACCATGACGGTACTGAGAATTGAATCTGGGTCTTCTGCAAGAGCAGCTAGTGCTCTTAACCACTGAGCCATCTCTCCAGCCCTGACTTTGTCATTTTGTAGTTGTGTTGGTAAGGTCCTCTTATAGCCCATGTGTCATTAAACAGAACTAAAAATGGGCAGGAGGAGCCTGTGAGGCAGGGGAGCAGAACTGTGTGTCCATCCATCTGTGTGCTTCCAGCTGGTGGATAAAACTGATGAAAAGGACATTTGCTGTCATTAGGTGTGGCCTTTTATCCCTAATAGTGACCACATCTTTGTACAGTGCTCTCCTTTCCAAGGCAAAAGGGGGCAGTGTCTGCCATCATGGAGGGGCCTCTTGTCTTTCATACCCAGTTGGTCATCATTGTCTCTTACATGCTCAAGGTTCCCACTGAGTATCTCATCTCCCTACAGAGTCCAGGTTGGGTTAGAGTCTAGATCATAGGAAGAATTAGGTCCTCACCTTCAAGGACTTTGATGCTAGATTTTTTTCTGCTCTCTCTCCAGGAGGAAAAGTCTAGGTAGTTGTTGCCTTTATGTCATGAGCTTTGCCTTCAGTACATGATTTAGTTACTCTGGTGTTATCCAAAATGTTGTAAGGCCCAGATGTGCTTTCCAGGGCTTAACCCTGACAGTAGGATATTTTGGCAGAGTTGACTTCCCTCTGTAAATCAGGGTCTCTCTTTCTCCCTCTCTTTGACAAATGCGATGGTGATGTGATTTATGAAGCATGACAAAGACCAGAGAAGTACAACGGGGAAATGCACCAATCTATAGCTACTCCATTAGAGAATTTCAGATGGAATTGAACAGAGAGTTGGGGGTACATGTCCTCTAGTGAGTTAAAATTCCTGACCTGTTTCTAAGCAAGAGAGATTTCCATAAATAAAACAAATGGGGAACAGTTCCAAAAACTTTTCCAATAGGAATTTGGCTAATCAAGTCTCTCGCTGGACTCGTCCCCAGAGGATTCATGGGAATAAAAATCAAGGGGACAGGCATCCAGATGGCATTTGGTAGGGGTGTAGGTTCTGCTGCAGTGATATTCTGGGGTGTCTGCCCAGTCCTGGCTGTCTGGAACACCCCCCCACCCCCACTCGAGGCATGAGGGAGGGTGTCCCAGTGAGCAGGCAGCGCCAAGCTGCCATCTGCTTACCAGGCAGAGCCTCAAACCACCTGATTTGGGGACAGAGACCATATGGGCTTCCCAAGCCTCCACCTTGCTTACTCTGGACTTTAATTTTAAAGTTCCCTGAACTGGAAACAGGACTAAAAAGGAAGTTTTCTGCTAGAGAGCCAGCAGCTATGATTAGCGTGGATTTATTTTTCTCTCCAGTGATGGATGGTCACACTGGTGCACAGGGCACTGATCCACTGGGCACGGGGTATCTGTCAAACTGGGGAGACCAGGCTTCAGGGCAAGATGGGGCAGTGGGCAGCAGCAAGAAGATAGGGTGATTTCTTCCTTCTCGGTGTCATAGAGAAATACAACTGTGCAACCTGAGTTAGTGCCTGTGGGGATTCAGGGACACTTTTGACCCTTAGCCAGGATGGACATGGTCACTTTGTTTTCATAGCTCCTTGCTTCAGTGCAGAAGCCTGGCATGAAGCGTGGTATGTGCCTGAGATCGTGTCAAGCTTTGGTGTATGAAGGCAGGCTTTACATGTAAGGAGCCCTAACACTCTCTTAAGGAGAGTAATAGAACGATTATTGTCATTTATTCTTCTTCTTTCTCAACTCTTGGGGAACAAGGGAGTGATGTTCAGTTTAGTTCCTGCATGTGCATGAGGTGAAGGGACACTGAGTCCACAGAAGAGGCGACTGCACAGGTCCAGGAGGAAGGCATTGGCCTCAGCAGTGGAGATCCCCCAGCCTGTTTGGAACCATGTTCACTTTCTTCTTTAAGTCTTCTGGGTTTTGCCATTTCCAGCCTTCCTTGATTTGAATGGGAGCCGCAATAGGAATCGTGACAATGCAGGAGCTACAGGTGTGGAAGCTTCGTACACCAACTGTGCACGATGGAGCAAGTTGCTCAGCCTCTAAAGCCTTGATTTCCTCATCTGTAAAATGGAAATGATAACAGACTCTACTTCATGGGGTTGTGGGGTTACTTAATAGAAGATTTAGAAATGATGTATGTAAAGTTGAAAGCTGAAGGAAGATGTGTGCTTTCCAGGGACTCACTAGAATATCACTCCTTCCATGTCAGGCATCTCAAAGTGACTGTATTCATTTCTTGGGGTTTTCCTAGCACATCACCACAACCTAGCACACCACACATACAAATGCAAACATGCTCTTAGAGGTCTAGAGGCTAAAATTCTGGAATGAATTACATCAGGGCTACACTCTCTCCAAAGACCCTCAGGTAGAGTCTTCTCTAGTGTCTTCCAACTTCTGGTGGCTCCAGGCTTTCATGAACTGTCACTACAGAGCTTCAGTCTCTAGCTTCACACGACCTTCTTCTCTGTGTCTTCATCCTTTTCTGTCTCTTCCAAGGATGCTGCCATTGAATTTAAGGCTCAACCTAACCCGGTAGGCTCTCATCTGATCTTCTTGTATCCATAAAAACACTATTTCCAAATAAAACCATATTCTGAAGTTCCAGATGGGTGAAGTTCTTTTGAGCTGGGTGGACACTGTTCCACCAAGAGAGAAGCAAGGGGGTGTTCATCTTTTCAACAAACTCATGTGCTTCTTTTGGGCTGCAAGTTATTTGGACTTTTAGGACAAGGAGCTCCTCTTCTACCCACCCACCCAACAAGCATGAACTTGTTAAATATTGCCATATGCAAGACCAATACTGTGCCAGGTGCTGCAGCTGCAGGAGACAATAGAAGTGCCCTATTAATGGCTGGGACCCACCAGTGGCCGGGCCATGTTTGCTATGCTGAGAGGACTCAGTCTCTAGGAGATGGAAGGTGAGGCGTGAGGTGAGGAGGAGCGAGGGTCTCCCAACTTCCATCCAGACAGACCACTGAGAGCCTAGCAGAGAGACGGGGATGTCAGAAAGGCCTTGTGAGAGAAGTGACACCTGGGCTGAGTCATCAGGGATATAAAGTGTCAATTAGTGGAAGAAACTCTCTCCAGACTTTCGGAAAGCTCTGAAAGCTTGGGGTGTGTGGGAATAGGCTGGTTAAGAGGGCTAGCAGCTTGTGTGGTCATGGTGTATGTCGAGTGGGTGGCAGGGAAGCATGGATAAGACTGTGCATGTAGGTCTGTCTGTCCATCTGCCTGTCTGTTCTTTATCCTTGTCATCATCGTTGTCATCAGTGTCACTGACATATGGAGCACCTAGTGAATGCATGCTAGAATGCCAGGCACTCTTTTAAGTCTTAGCTTGAATTACTCTTCATAGCAAATAAGGAGATGCCTAAATTGAAACATTGAAAGTGTGTCTGGCAAGTGGTTGGGGTTGGGGGGGGGGTTTACCTTGTTTCCTAAACACCTTTATGTAGTGAAAGCAAGAAAAACAAGGAATCAACTTTAAGTGTCTCTGGTTCTAGAATTAGAAGGGAATGGGGGGTTTTGGCATAGGAAAGGCTGCTAGAATATAAATGGAGATAGAAACTTAGTGTGGATCCTCAATAGGCTAAGGAAAGGGGGTTATTCTGCCTTCTGAAAAATAATAATGAGATTAGTGATACTAAGGTTAATAATCATGGAGCTAGTGTGGGTGTAAGTAGCTGGAAACACACACATAAAATGAGCTTAAAAATGAATATTTACGTCTCTTTTACGAAAAGGAATTTTGGACATGGGCAGTCCCAGGTAATCATTTTGATTTTCCGATCACCAGAGCTTTTCTGTCTGTCTTGGGGCTCTGCTGTCTCTATTGTGTTTTCTGGTGGGCTAGGCTGGTAGCCAGTTATTACGCCAGCACTTCAGAGTCCAGGGGAAGGAGGACATTCTCTAACCTTTCTTCCTAGAAGCTGTAACCCAGAACTTCTGCTTATATCTCATTGATTGGTCAAAATAGAGTCATGGACCATACTTAGCTGCAAGGCAAGCTGGGAAATGAAGTCTTTATATCTAGAAGACATGTCCAGCTAAAAATGGGATAAGGATCAGTAACTGTTAGTCTTACTAGAAACTGTTATTTACAGAATACCTGCTGTGCAAATCACTTTTATTCTTATAATGCAGCTCTGTGGGAGATACTACCGTTTGCCCGCCCTGCCTGTTGCTTCTGCATCTGTGGATTCAACCAGTCACAACTGACAATATTATACACATTGATGTATAGCACACATACTTTTTTAGTATTCCTTGAACAATATAGTGTAACAACTATATAGCATTTACATTATAGTGAATATTAAAAGTCATCTGGAAGTTATTTAAAATATATAGGAAGAGACACATAAGTTATAAGGAAGAATAATGGCATTTTATATTAGGGATCTGAGCATCTGTGGACTTTAGTTTCTACATGGGGGTCTTCAACTCAACCCTCTGCAAATAGTGAAGGAAGACTATATTATATTATTATCACCCCCATTTGACAATGATGAAGGATCCAAAAAAGATGCAGAGATCTCACCATGGAAAGAGGCAGAGCTGGGTCTGAAGCTCAGCTCTGAGTGTCCCCTCTCTGTTAGCTTTAGGTTTCATAGCCCTTTCAAGAGAGGATTCCAGAACTTGGCCTTGAAGCCCTGGAACCAGGCCAGCCTTTCTGACGTCCACTCTGGCTGGGTTTCACCTCCCTACCAGGCAACAGATGAAGAAACAGGAAGTGTAAGGGACTGGCTTAGTGAGCCCCTAGCCCCGTGAGAGATGGAGAGTTTTTCAACTAGTCCTCTCCAACAAGGCCTTTTCTGTGGTTGATTTGGACTTCAGTTCTGGCTCCAGGGGTTCTCTTTGTCACCAGATGGTGGCGCTGTGTTGGAAGTCTGCCTGTGCTGTGCTCTGAGCAATGTGGGCTGACTCTCCCCATGCCTGGTGGGAAGAGTCACAACCTTCTGCACCTCTTTTGCTTTTATCATATCTTTCTTTTTTTTTTTTAGTTTTAGACAAGGACTCCGTGTTGCCCAGAGTGGCCTCTGTCTGAGTCACTGGGACCTTGGATGTATGCTACTGCATCCAAATGAAAATATGCTGCTTTTCTAAAAAATTAAAATTGTATATGTTTTTAAGAACTTCAAGCATGAGCTGTTTGTTTACATTACTTCCATCCCTTTCCTACCTCCAGCCCCTCCCATGTCCCCCATCCCCCCCTCAAATCCATGAGCTCTTCTTTAATTATCGTTACATACATACACATGTACAACCCACTGAGTCCATTTAGTGCTGTTTTTATGTACATACCTCCTGTACCTCTTTTGACTTTGGGGGATCAAGTAGCTGGCTTCTTCAGCACTGGGAAGGAAACAGTTCTGGCAGGAGCTCAGTTTGATTGTCAAGTGCTCGAACTTGAACAGACTCTTTATTTCAAGTACAAATTTCATAGCCAAGTAAAAGTTAAATTTATTCATTTAGTTCATCTTTATTAAAGGCATCTCTAATGATGTATTGATTTTTTTATTAGTGGAGGAAAGAAAAAAGCTCACTTTCTTGGCAAGCAAGGGGATTACCTGATGCCAGGATGGAAAGCCACTCAACAAGGGTGTCTATTTTTGAAATATTAAAAGAAATATTTTAATATAAAAACCAGTAATGGTACATGAAAAATGGAAGAGGATGAGTAAATTAAAAACATCTCTTATTTTTTCTTTTAATTACCTTACTTTAAAAAAGTAAAAATAAAGTATTTTTGAAAAGGAAATGAAAGAAAAACATTATAAGTTTAGTCTGCTATCAAGGTACAGAAAATCACCTACTTTGATGATTTTGGATAAAAAATTTGAAGAGGATACCATTAGGTAGAGGTAAATATTCTTCAGCAAAAATTTCATATACTTGCATTCTGCTTATGTTTCTTTTTTTCTTGCTTGCTGGTCAAATTGGCTTTTGAATGATGTTTCTTGCTTCTAATTCTTCCCAATCTACCATCCATACTCCACATAGGACTGAACCACACCACTGGCATACCAGCTCAGGGCGGTTTGAGACTCTGGTGAACCCCTTTCTCTGTCCCTGGTTCCCAGAACAGTGCTTGGTGCTGGCAGATGCCCTGTGGGGGCATCTAATTGCTAATTGTTTCATCCTCATTTTGTTTTATTTAGACTCCAGCATAACAGTGGACATTGGTCAGGGCTGATGTTCACACCCTTACTGTTCTAATGAAGAAACTGAAGCTGACAGCACTCATAATCATCAGCTACACACATCTGGGATGAGGTTTAGGGTCTTTGACTCTTAGGTCAGCTCTTATCCTTCACCCCCTACTTGGCAAGTCACACTCACACCTGACAGCTGGAACTTCCAGTGTGCCTGTAGCAGTGGTCCAGGAGAGCTTGGCAGGGATATGAGGCTGTGCCCTTGACCTGAAAGGGAGTATGTACTTGCTGGAAGGACCTGGCACTTCCCAGTATCTCCTAGCATGGTGTATGCAGAAGAAAACAAATGCATCGATGCTTGTGCTTGGGAAAAGTTCTTAATTCATGTGGTGATTAAGTCAGGGGCTTGCGTCCCACTGCATCACTTAAAAAATCTGTGCTTCAGCTTCTTCAGTTCTGGAGTGAGGCTGTTAGCTGTTGACAGTACTATATAGACAGTATCCTTGGGAGTACGAGTGGAAAATGGACTGGAAGGGCTTAGCCCAGGTATGGCACAATTAATGTTTCAGAAGCAGTAGGGATTTTATTGCCATGATTATGATCATTCATGCATGATTTTTGGACACTCTGGGAGTATTCATTTCTGGAAGCTAAATTGAGCTCACATATGCCATGGTAGCTATAGAATTAGAAGCAGCATCAGGAAACTTCATAATACAGTCCAGCAGTCTCTCTCTCTCTCTCTCTCTCTCTCTCTCTCTCTCTCTCTCTCTCTCTCTCTCTCTCTCTCTCTCTGATAGGCTCATACCAGGTAGCCCAGGCTGGCTTGGAACTTGGACATAGACTAGGCTAGGTTCAAATCTGTAATCTTCTTTTTTTAAACTTTTAAAAAAATTTTATTTATTTCTGTATGTGTATGAATGTACTGTCTGCATGCAGGTCTGTGCACCCATGTCGTGCAATGCTGCGGAGGTCAGAAGAGGGTGTCGGATTCCTCTGGAACTGGAGTTCTCCTGGAATTGGAGTTTCAGATGGTTTCTGGCCGCCATGTGGGTGCTGGGGATTGAACCTGGGTCCTCTGCAAGAGCGGTCAGTGCTCTTAACCACTAGGCCATCTCTCCAGCCCCCAAATATGTAATCTTCTTAAGCCTCCCAGGTGTTGGGTTGCAGGCCTGTTTCTGGAGACCACTCTGGTCTCCAGCTCTTTGAAATATCTATTGTGACATCATATCCTAAGCCAGGAGGGCTCCTGCAAGTGAGTATCCTTGTGCAGAAGCTGAGGGATCAACTCCCTCCTGACTTGGTGCATTCTTTGTTAGGACTTCCAAGGCAAAGCACCTCAGGCTGGGAGCCCCCATCCTTCCCCTTTTTCCTGAAGGCTGGAGATCTGAAGTCAAGGTCAACAAAGTTGTTCTTTTGTGATGGCTCTTTCCTTGCAATAGCTGACTGTTTTTTTCCTGAGATTTTGTGTCCTAATCTGTTTTTCTGATAAGACATTGGTCATCCTGGGTTAGGATCTGTCTATCCCAATGACCTCATTTTAGCTTGGCTGTTGCTTCAAAGGCCCTTCAAAGTGCCATCTTATTTGGAACTACTGGAGATACAACTTTACCACATGATTTGAGGAGGCACACTTTAGCCTGTAGCATTTCCATTTCGTGTCCCCCTCTGGACCCCTAACAGCCCAGGGTGGGGCAGCTCTCACCATGGTGGGGCTCTGGAAAATGGGGCAAGTGGCTGCTGGCATGGCCCTTTGCCTGTGTTGGTTGAAGTGCCTTAGAGTGCTCCTCAGGGAACGCACATTACTGTGGAATGGGATGTGTATGAGCCAGGTGCAGAGTGGAGTGTGCAGAGGGAACACGTGTTTGTATTGAGGATAGTGTGTGTTGGTCAAGGTTGTGTCTGTGATGGGGTCCCTAGCTTACAGAGAAGGGCGATGGTGAATGAACAGATAGGATGTACGCAAAGCTTGCCAAAGGACGTCCCTGGCCCTGGGGAGGAAATCATTTCACATGCTGGACGCTGGTCTCCTAGCAGAACCACCCCTGATCTACCTGAATTACAGATTAACCGAAGGGATGGCAGAATCTATCTGAATGAATAGCTCTCTAATTTATTAGAGGGTTTGTTTCTGGTGTTGGTATCGGGTGCTCATCAAATTTTTGAAATGCCGTGAGCCTCTTTATTGTCCCCTGACCCCATTGCTGCCTGAGTGTTTTCTCTTTTCCAGGGAACCCATAAAAGGCCTCTGTGAGGAGGCTGTGTGTGTGTGTGTGTGTGTGTGTGTGTGTGTGTTAGAAACCACACTTCGTCTGTGGGCTGCACTGCCTTGAAGCTTAGCAGTTAGCTTGCTGCTCATGATTGCTATTTGGGAGGATGAAGGGGTGTGTCTTAACAACTAAACCCTCCCTGTGCCATCTTTCTCTTCAGGCCATTGCAATGGCCTGGAAATTTCAGGAATCTGGCTCTTAACTTGCTCTCTTGATCAGGACCCTACCCTGATCTTTTCTAGCCCTGCGTTTTTTGGTCAGGTTGGGGGATGGCAGAGGAGCTAGAAGTGACTGTATCTGCAGATGCAGATCTGCTGGGCCAGCTGGACAGTTCTGTCTCAGCAATGGACGCTGGTGCAGGATGGCAGATTGGACAAGGGGACTCCTTTGGACCAGCACTTTGAGGAGAATAATGGCAGTGTTAGGAGTCTTTCTAAAGAGAAGAGAAGCTCTAAGGCAGAACTGTCACAGCTTTACCTAAGACTTTCACTGTCCTTTCATGTTTGGAAGAAAGCCATCTAGTCCCATTAATGGTAATAACCTAATGAATTTCCAACACTTGTCACATGTTAATTCATTTAACCCTCACAATGACTTTTTCAAGTTTGGCTACCATATGGTTACTGTTTCATAGGGAGAGAGGGAGGGAGGGATGGAGGGAGGGAGGAAGGGAGGGAAGGAGAGAAAGACAGAGAGAGGAAAGAGAGAGTTACTTCCCACCCCCTGAAAAGGCTGCTAGGCCAGCATAGGGATAAACTGAGATTAGAGTCCGAGAATCACCTGCTGTCGGTCCTTGTGTCCCCCCACCATGCAAAAATGCTCCCAGTGGCCCCAGCAACCTGAGTCTCTGCAAACTTGCTCCAGACCCTGTTAAAGTCCACGGCCCCAGGCTGTGCTTCCTGCCATCTGCTGTCGCCTTCCACCTGCCAGGCTTGGAGAGGCTGCAAGAATGTACCCAGAACGGCCGGCTTCACCACCCCAGGCTGCCGAGGTCTGAGCGTCTGCTCAGCTGCCTGTCCCTGGCCCTTCCTTTCCCTGCTCAATGATTCAAGGTGTCAGCAGTGTGCCAGCCCACACTGGCAACAAGCATCTTGGCAACACGGCTTCAGAGGCAGAGGCAGAATGAGACAGAAGAGATCAGTGACCCCCAGAGATGTGGAGAGTCATTCTGAGGGCCCTTGAGAATGTGCTGGAGCTCTCTCAGCGGCTTCTGGGTGATCAGGCTTGGGCACTGCCTTGGCTGCATGGAGCTGGGAGTTGATCACAACACCCAGGAGCGGAGTGCGGTGCTGGGAGGGACATTATGTGACTTTCAAGATGTTCTCTTGAAGCTGAAGTTGACAGTAAATTAGAAATACCTTCACCCTTCCCTGAAGGGCAGAGAGAGCTTCCTGTCCCTCCACCACCTGAGGGGATGGCCAACTACCCCTCAAGGACTTTCCTTGGTCACACACATTTCTTTCTTTTCCTGAATCCATGTGGCAGAATTCATTGCTTCATCGAAGGTCATATCAGAAGCAGCTACCCTAAGCGGTTAGGCAGGGATTGCCCTCGCTCTGTGGAGTCACCACAGTAGGGAAACAGTAGTTACTGGATGGCAGGGTTTTCTCGCAGTCTTGTTCAATACAGAGATTTTCAAACTGTGCACAGACATGCCAAGATCTGGTGGAAGGAGTGAATGCATGAGCGTCCCATTGCCGTAAGCACAGTCTCTTTGTCACATTTGAAATTTTAGGAGACTATTTGAGTTCTTTCAATAATTGAGTTCTTCCCAGCTCCAAATTATGATCAGAGTGTCAAGCTGAAATAGTGTATTGGTTCCAAAAATGGAATGAAGGCCCCAGGGCAGAAAATAAACTATATAAGAATTCCCAAGTATAGGTAGAATATTTACTGTATCTAATTTTCTAAATTTGGTCCCTGAGCAAAATTTTATTATCTCCCTTCATTTCCAGCATTATGCCTTAAAATTTTAATTATTATTACTATTATTAAAAACCTACCACTCTGTCTGAATCATTGACTACAAAAGACATAAATTTTGACTCTTTTTCCATTTCATACACATATTTCTTCAATTCTCCACTTCGTTATCAGATTCCACATTAATTATACATGTGTCAAAAGTCTGCATTTACATTGCCTCCCCCCCTTTCACAACTCATTTGCAGTTGCGAAGGAACCCAAGTGTTGTCACTAGTATTTTTGCTTCCACCATCACCTTGCTAGCATCTTCTCCAGCTTGACTACATAGCATGTCTTACTTAACCTACATTCATTGCTGTTCTGCTGCTGGGGCACTTTCTGCCAGGTGCAAGCTTCCTGGACTTTGATTGGCTGACTTTAGTGGTGATGGGAGAGATAAGATGAGTCCTTTTCAATCCAGTGCTCCTCTCCTTAGCAAGGCAACCTGGATTCTAAGTCTCTTCCAGCTGTCAGGAGTGGGAACCGGTGTCTGCCTTGTTTCAATGCCTCTCTCCTGACCTGGGTATTTGGCAGCCACAGGGAATCAGAATAGGGGCTCCCTCAGCACTGGGTGGGTACAGCAGAAATCAGGAGTTCTGATCTTGGTTGATTGGACACCCAGGTGATTCTCTCGCTCTTGGCTTCATCCCTAGGTGACAACATATTAGTATATCGATTATTCAGGAGGATAGCTGGGAGATGGGGGGAAACGAGGTAGTGAACGTCAAATTGCTTAGAATTACTAAGTGCTGGGCAAATGCAAGAACACCCTGTGATGGTGAAGGTAATGATGGTGATGTTTTCAAGGTTGTTGAATTAATATGTTTCCTATTTCCAGGAAGCCTGTTATTTGGTTGTTCTTATAAAATTGCATTATTGGAATTTGGGCTTGAGCCCAGTTCAAAAAAATTATGCTGTGCTTTTCCTTCTAGAACTATTATTGATTCTCCAGTGGCGTTGGTTGGATGTGGTCACTGAGATGCCACATGTCCCCATCTGTCTACTCCACCCCCTTTAATTTTTTAAGTGGCACAGATCTCCTCTAATCTCTTTCCTATGGAGAGGTGGAGAAAGCTGCACAGGGATTGTTGGCAAGAGCTTTGAGCTTCTCTCCAGAAAGCCGAATCCTTGAGTCTTTACCATTGGGCCTGGGATTTGCACTCATGGTCACGCTCAAGCTCACTGATGTTCCACAGTCTTGAACAAGTGCCCTCCCTGACCGTCTGCCAGTTCATTGAATTGTAAAGCAAAAGGAAGTGTTTGGGGTTTGAGGTTAGAAATAAAATAATTGTAAGTGCAGCTTTTTAAATTTCCACACATTTGGGCAATCATGATGTCTTTGCAAGCCTCAGCTTCCCTTCTTGCAGAATTGTGGGGTTAATAGTACCTACTTCATGGAATCATGAGAATAAAATGAAGCAAAATACACTAGACACAACAACAGCATTGCTTGAAATGTAGTAGCAAGGAGTTCTTTTTTGTTTCTCTTTTTAGTTTTACCCTTTTTTTTTTGGTATTTTTGAGACAGGGTCTCCCTTTTAGCACCAGGTGTCCTGGAGCTCGCTCTCTAGACCAGGCTGGCCTTGAACTCACAGAGATCCACCTACCTCTGCCTCCCGAGTGCTGGGATCAAAGGCGTGCACCACCACGCCAGGCGCAAGGAGTTCTTAAATGTTTGTTGCAATCATTATTGTCATTCACATTTTCCAAAGGTGAGAACAGTTGTGTATATCCTATTAGCACAGGCCAAAGTTGATTCTCAGGCACATTCCAACCTGTAAGCATGGGGTTTCCACCATCACGCGATCAAGTACTTTGCAGAAACCCCAGACTGAAATATGAGGTGTTTCCTTGTTTCTACTCATTCTTTCATTCTAGCTATGCTGATGGCCTCTGATGCATTGCTAATGTTGCAAGACATGTTCTTTCTTTCAAGGTGCCTCCAGCTTGTAGGTTACCTAAGAGTCCATTACCAGCTGCAGGACAGGGTGGACTGTGTGCATGCTGAGCAGTGAGCTGGAGGCCAAAGGGAAGGAGTCCCTTCTGACTGGGCCAAGGGGTATGTGAAAACAGCACTCAGAATAGAATGGGTAGAGGAAGCGGCCGTCAGCAGAGTCAGTAGATAAATAAAATGCCACATCTAGCTTATATTACATTCTCCACAAATGGTAGCTATTAATGTTATTATTTAATGCTTTGTTCACAACGGGCATTCAATATATTTTTTTTTTGATTGACTGCCTAACTGGCAGTACAAACAAATGAGGCAGGTTTTATTATTCCCATTTCTTTCTTTGCTCAGAAGGCCTCAGGCTCTTACTGAATTTGACACAGTGTTCCATCAGTCATGGAGGTGGGACAGGCAATATCACCAGACATGAATTATCAGCTCGGTTTCCCCCTCTGACTTGCAGCACAGCACAAAAGCAAGTGAACCTTCCTTCCACCAGTTTCCTGTAGGGTTACATTATAAACAAGCAGAACACTCTTAGAGTGCCCAGTTTTAGGGAAGCAAACTCATAGCCAATCAACGAAGGACATGAAATTCCAATTCCTACCCATTTCATGAACCACAATATCTCATCTTGATTAATTATCCATTTCCATATGCGTACCTACCTCTATGAATAGCTAAGCTATTTAGCCCCTTCTTTGTGTAATGAGTATGTTAATATCACAAAAATCTTAGAATCTCACCCAGTGGGTGCTGTGATTTTTCCTATTATTCAGACAGGGAAAACAAGGCACACAGAGAGCAATAGCCTGTCCATCTGAGGTCACAAAGAACTTGGAGAGTCTGTGCCATAGTCTTACCCCTAAACAGTGTCCCTTTTGGATTCATGTATGTTGGAAGTTGGATCAATGATAAGCTTTGCTTATTAAACTCAGAGTGAGTTGTACACATCTTGGGTTGCAGATTTCAAGGTGTACGCCTGACAAGTTTCCTTTACAAGGTTCAGCTATCAGCCCTAGGAACCTTCTTCAAAACAACTGTAGCTTCACAAAACTTCCACTAAGTCCTAGGACTTCGATTTGCCTTTTAAGTATGGTACTATGTCCTGACTGCAGGCAAGCCCCTTTGCATCCGTTAGCCCCTATAGCTCTTAGGAGAGCACCATATGAACTGACCTCATCACTCTCTGTTCCCCTATGCTGCTCTGCTATCCTTTATTGCACTACTCCATGACACAGATTTATTGACTCAGTTATCCACCATCTGTTGCCTCCTCTTGGAATATTAACCCCACAAAATGGGGCTCTGTTGCTAGTGTTGTGTTCCTAGTCCCTCCGTCCAGGCCTAGCACACAGCAGGCTCTTGAGGAATGTTTGTAGAATGCAGAACATCGACACTCTTAAGAGGTAGGTTTATTATCCCAACTTTACAGATAGGGAAACCAAGCCTCAGAAAAGTTGAGCAACTTCAAGTTACACAACTAATAAGCTCCCTGCTTAATATAGTTACCCCTCCTGGGTCCCCAAATCTCTTTTCATCTTCAGTTCCTTGTTCCTAAAATACTTGGAGTCTGACAACCTGATGGGTGAGTGCTATCCTTGCCGCGACTCCATGGGCTGTCACGGCTGCTGGCAAATCACTGCACATGTATTCTTCCTACCCAAACTTTGCCTTTATTACCCAAAGATTTTTTTTTACATTTTTTGTCTTATTCTACATTAATTTATTAGCATAAGCTATTTTTAGCTCACTATTAGAATAAATCTATTAATTCCTAGTGATTACAATCAGCATTAATCACATTTAACCTTCCAGTGTCATACAATGCAAGGCTTGTAGTGGAGACTCACTCTGGCTGTGTAGCTGCCAACAGCTCTGACAGTATAAGTCTGGATTTTTCTTGAAAAGACACCCTTGGGCTTTTATCTGTTGGGGTTACAACTAAAGCATGCTTTCCCAAGGGTAGAAAGCTTATTAAAATATATATGTTTTGGTCAGGCATTGGAGTTGCACCTTCAATCCCAGCACTCGGAGGCAGAGGCAGGCAGATATTGCTGAGAAGAGGGGCAGCCTGGTCTATGTAGTGAGTTCCAGGCCAGCTGAGGTTACATGTCTCAAAAACAAACAAAACCTTTTTCTGAGAACTTTTTACACAAGCACTGTGACACAGCCCATTCCCCACACCCCACATCCTCCCCACTCTCTCAATTTTGTGACCTCTTCTTTAATTGTTATGGTTTTGTAAATGCACACAGCCTACTGAGTCCCGTTAGTGTTTAGTGGTACTTCTGTGTGTATGTGCCGAGGGATGACCACTGGGATTGGATAACCTATCAGGGGGCTCAGCCTTGTGGAAACCGATTCTCCCTCCTTGCCAGCCATTGTTTGCCTGTAACTCTGTATCTAGGGGTGGGACTTTGTGAAGTTTTCCCCATCCACGTTGCCACGTGAACTGCTATGGCCGTTATGCAGATCTTGTTTAGGAGACCAGATTGTTGAGATTTCATGGGTGCAACTTCCCCGTTATTTCAGGTGGACACTATCAAGTAGCAGTTGTCTTGGTCTTCTGACTCTTATAATCCTTCTGCCCCCTCTTCTGAAATGTTCCCGGAGCCATAGGTATGAAGCCTGCATTGTAGATCTTTCAGTGAAATCTGAGTATCCACTGTCAGTTAATTTTATGCATTCTGACCAGTTCTGGATCTTTGTAATAGTCTCTATTTATTGCAAAAAGAAGTTTCTTTGATGAGTGGTTAGAGCTACACTTACCTGTGGGTACAGGATAAGTATTTAGAATATAGTTAGAAGTTATATTGATTTAAGAAATTGGCAATAGTGGGTTCTCCTCTAGGGTCTGTGGTGTCAATAACCACTGGAAGTTTTTACAATACCAAGCAGGAATTTCCTCCTATTTGAGAATAGTCCAAGAGACTCCCCAAACAATATAGGCTATTGCTATTCCCCTTAGTTAACTCCTTGAACCTGAAGGTAAGACCCCGTTGCCGAAGACGGCACACACTTTGGAAATAGAATACTGACTTCCAAGACATAGGTTTCTGTGCATCTTTCTACACTTTAGCTATGTCTGATAAGGCAAGTCAGCTGGGTCACTGAACTGCAGCATTCTGTCTTTACCATATTATTTAAAGATCAAGAGATGGGACACTGGACTGTACCGCTGCCCTGCTTCCCTCCAGGGTGTGATAAGGATGAGGGGGCCCTTGGTCAAGTGCTCTGTACTTTTTGCCTTGCTCTATACTTTCTCTGTATTTTGTTCTATTCACAGAGCTGGAAATATTGGTCTTACATTTAACTTTTATGCATGGAAATTAAAGAACTATTTCCATGTTGTAGAGTTAGCTACTGTTCTCTAACATTGTTATTAAAAACATTTATTGAGTTACCACTAAGTACTTGGGAAGGTGAGGGGCTGGGCGGAACTCCATAGATGCTGAAGACAACTGGCTAATGTATCAGTTAAGCCGCTTGGGTCTACTTGGAACAGAGTGCATTTTGCATTAGTCTCTGATCAGAGATGGGAATCAGTACCTAGTTCCTGTGTCCTACCATGGAATAGGTGATTTTAGGGCACACGAATGTCATCATTACTGCCTGTATTTAAGTAAGAAGTTGCCCCTTATATCAATAATTTGTATGTGGGTTAAAGATACTAACAGCAAAATTCTTCAATTATCTAACTGCTATTTTCTTTCTCTTATTAGAACTATTATTAGTTCATATTTACTGAGCACTTACACCCTACCAAGTGCTTTCCATAAATATTTTATTTAACCCCAACAAAACCCTGATGAAGCAGTTACTATTATTCAGCCTAATTATAGATGAGGAAAAAAGTACTTAAGGCAGTTAAGTGAATTGGCCAAGATCATTGTCATTAATAGAACGGTGGAAATGAGCTTGTGACTTCACTTTACCTTCCTTGTGATGATCACAGTTGACTTTTCTCAGTAAAGAGAATAAAATGATACACTCCACACAAGTTCTTTCCCTTTTCAACCTCATTCTTGGCTTGCAGAGAATGAGACTCAATAGAAACAGACACTAGAGATGATGAGGGACACGTGGTCTTCAGAAGTGCTAGAAGACTGTGGTTAGGGCTGGGGAGAGGAGAGTCAAAAAGTTCTGCTGAGAATGGTGGAAATGCTGAGAATGTGTTCCTGAGAAGTGTACCACTTGAGGGATGGGCCATAGTGATTGGCATGAGTGTCAGACTGGTACCCAGTTGAGACAGCGACAGATATGTGGACCCTACATTTATCAAATAATGAACAAATACTTTCACTCAATTAGAAGTATGAGGTGTGATTGGTTAGACAGTTTGATGCTGGTAGGATTTTAGAATTAAGGCCAAATTGTACAGATCTGCAAATCAGAATACAGCTAAATAAAATCAGAGAATAAAATTAAGGGAAATTCCAAAACAGACGGAGGAAAACACCAAAAATGTTCTCTCTTTTCATATTGATTATTAAGTTTTATTAAAATTATTTTTTGTGATAGTATATTAACAGATAGTTACAGGGTTTTGGATGGTAACTTGGATTAGAATTCCATCACCATTATGTATTAGCTGAGGGATGGTGGGAAGGTTAACAGAATTCTAGCCTCCGTCTCTTTGTCTACAAAGTGGGACTGGCCATTGAAGAGTTGTAAGGATACATGAGACAATGGCTTAAATTTCTTGAGGCCAATTTTTAGCCCCTCTACATACTCAACAAATGGCAGTTTTACACATTGAGAAAATATAATAATATTATAGACAAGTGCCTGGATTTTCCATAAATCAAATCCAGCTTATTTGTGTGCAAATATAAGTTGTATCATTTATTACTCAACCTACTTAACTAAATGCTGAAAAGATACATGTTTAATATCCAAACTGGAAAAATGTCCATGTACAGTCTATGTACTCAGAATAAGATGGAAATAATACACAACCTTACTAAAAGCCAGGCTTTACATACATAGCAGTTATTAGCTCAAGGACTGCAACCTGATGACTTTCAAATCTTCTTGGGGCACCATGGTTCAGAATCCCCATTCCTAGCTAATGGTGCCAACCAAAGTGGGCAGGTCTTCCCACCTCAGTTAACACTATTGAGATAATTCTGAGCAGTCATACATGCAGGCTAACCCAATCTAGATTACTCTAGATTGTGCCAAATTGACAATTACAACTAATCTTCAGAGCATATATGTGCCCAACAAATGTTGCTTACTGTCTCATGCTTTCCAATATACTTTTCCAGCAGTTCCAGGCATTCATAATTATTGATTCTTGTCCATCTTTGATTAGTGGAAATTTCTAATACTTCAAGTTTCTCTTTTCCTAACTTCTCTTTCAGTTGGTTAATGACCTTAGCATACTCGGAGATGCACTACAGTGTCTTTATAGGCCTGCTATTTAAAGGCACCTTGGGGGGAATTCCCTGACTCACACATTTGCATATTAGGACAATGTTCTGAGTATGTTTGGGAAGTCAGCAGTTCCAGATAATATTGACATCAGCCTCTTGGCCACGGTTGACATTATCTACCTAAGGCTTGCTACATACTGAGCTATTCCATACATCAATTTTGCTTAGCTTAACTGCTTATATCAATGTCAAGATCAACTAATATTAGTGTTATCTAACCCCACAAATATACTCATATATTCTGAAGTGGACACTTTAAAATAGCGTGAAGTTTTAAATTGCATTATGAAACACGGTGGGGTTTTTAATAGAACACCAACAAACAATATTGTTAAGCAATTAAAAAATAATAAAGCAAACCTGCTTAAATGGCTATAACCTCACAGGCTCAAAATTATATCTGCTTCCCTGGGAATGTAAGCTCATAAGATGTTGGGAAAACAAACTGTGGAGCTCAGGGTTTTAAACAGACCAGGCATGCTAGAGAAGTAGCTTAAGCATAGCTGACATGCCTTTTGCATGAAGTCTCTATGGCAGAGAGACAGGACTTGCATTATTCTCTCCTCAGCCACACCATTCCCTCCATAGTAGCTCCAATCTGCTTGTATGCATCTTCTACCAAACACAGAAATAAAAGCAATTTTTACCTCCCCAGGTCTTACAAAACTTCCTCCTCCAGTGTCTCTGTTGTGCTTGACACCAGTGACATTTCATTTTCTTGGTGTTGTAGGTTAGCGTGCGGTTATGGTTGACCTTACAGGAGGCATTTGAAGCCCCAGGGAGATAAAAGCGACTTGTTCATGATTGCATGTAGTTATACTGAGACCATTGCTAGGGTAAGGATTCGGATTAGAACTCAGGACCCTTGTGGCATCCATCTGTTATTTTTGATTTCCGTGATAAATCTCTTTTCCTGCTAGGATGGTTTGACTTTTACAAGATCTTGATTTCCATTTTAATAATCTCAAGTCTTCCCTTGACTCTGCAAAGGAATTAAATTTAAATACATAGTCTACATTTTATCTTGACATTTTCTTTAGAAGGCAGGAATGAGCAGGAAAAGGAAAGGGAGCAGGGTAGTCAGTCTTTCATCATGGGGGCAAAATCCTTAAGTTCCTTTGGAAGTCTTTGTTCGGGTTCTCCTGGGACAGGTGCAGAGGCAAATGCTGCTTTTGCGAGACTTCAGGCTCTCCAGTTACCTCTAGAGACACCAGGAAAACCTGCATCCCATATCCCGAATCTCTGTGGAGATCATCCCAGTTTCAGCACAAAGCGATGTGACTTAAAGATAGTCTTGTCAGTCTAATTGATCTTGAGTCATTGCCTCTGCTGTCAGAGCTGTCTGTCTCCTTACCCATAATCCTCATCACTTTGATAGCCTGTTAGGAATATGGGACTTGGCCCAGCCTTTCCTTCATCCAATAACATTATGAAATTGATACTGACACTTCCATTGGCACTAATTTCTTTAAGAGATTGGAGCCAGAGGACAAGTGGTTTAGTTTCATGGCAGTTAAGCTTTCCAAGTCTATCAAGATGGCCTGAGATTGATTGACCTGCACCCTGAAGAAGAGGGGAGGGGTAAGGAGCATAGAAAAAAGAGGGCGTGGAAAATCAACGGCTGCATCCTCATCATCAGATGATACTTACTGACTGCTTCAGAAGGATAATGTTCTATATGACTATCCTGAAGATTCATGTTTTGCTTCTCCATAGTCAGCTTCAAAAAAAATTAAGATTCACAGCTGGGCAAGGCTGATGATTATTTTTGTCTTCTGGTAGCATACATAACATCTTCAATCACTATGACCCTAGCCAGTAGAGATGCGGCTCTGAAATTAGCACCAGCTTGATTTTTCCTTGCTTGTTCTACAGCTCTTGTACATAGTGTTTCCACCAATAGGGTCTTACCATCAAGTTCTGGTGGTAACCAATGGTCAGTAGTGTTTGGGGGTCTATGGTACCCCTAGTGAACAGCTTCAAAAGAGAGAGTCCATTCTTGGCATTATGTTTTTACTTGGCTAGCCTATGGCCCCCATTTTATAAGGTTTCTCTTTTAATATCTTTTGATATTATATGTGTATGTGCTTTAAGAAGCGTCTATAATGCTGTTTCCATATGAGCTTTTGTAAAGGCCTTTGGAGTTAGTTATCCCTCTGCATACTCCCTTCTCTGCCTTACTCTCCCATCCTACACCCCATTTAAACTTTTCTGACTCCATTACGTCCTTTCCCCCTTTATCACTGCACTCTCTATCCTCTCCCAAGGAACCTCCATTTTCCCATGACCATTTACTTGTTTTCTGACCTCTATGGATTTTCCAGTTGAAATACACACATCTAAGGATTCAAACATAGCATCTACTTATGAGGGAGAACAGGTGACATTTGCCTTTCTGGGTCTGGGTTACCTCATTTAGGATGATTGTATACAATTCTGTCCATTTACCTGTGAATTTCATAATATCAATTTTCTTTTTTTTTTTTTTTTTTTTTTAAATACAGGGATGTATATTTTTAAGTTTTGGCAGAGAACATAAAGTTAACACATAAGTTCTTCACATCTTATTATGTAGATATAAAAATCCCAAAAAATATTATATTGTAGATATTATAGATATGAATGATGTTCTTAAGGTTTATGGATAAAGACAGAATGTCAAACAATATCAATTTTCTTAACAGCTGGATAATATTCCATTGTGTAAGTGTGCCATACTTTCACTATCCAGTCATCAGCTGATGGAGATGTAGGTTATTTCCATTTCCTGGCTATTGTGACTAGAGCAGTAATGAACATAGATAAATAAGTATATTAGGAGTTGGAGCCCTTTGGGTATATACCTGAGTGCTATGGGTAGACCATATGGTAGATCTATGAGACTCCACTCAGATTTCCATAGTGGTTGTACTGGTTTTCACTCCGGCCAGCAGTGAATAAGAGTTACACCAACAACTGGCCTGGTAAGGTAGGCCCACTAGGGCATTATTGACAAACGTTACAGGAGTAACCAAGCACTTTCTGCTTGGATTTAAAGTGCATTTCACAAGATAGAGTCTGTACCCAACACTGATATCAGGCCTAGGAACCTGTGACTAAACAGGTCACAGGCCATAGGGGAGAGCCTGCTGCTACTATTCTGCTGAATACAAACATATTAAACAGACTTCTATTGACTTATTGTTATGACTAGATTAATTCATGTCTCAACTTTCACCAGAGAAGCTTCCTCATGAAGCAGATGGTGATTCACCCAGAGAACTACAACTGGCCAGCATGCAGAGAATAAGATACATAGAGTGTGTATTCCTGAATAGCCCACCTATATTAAACTCTCACCTCTCAGGGCTCAGGGTTCATTACAGAAGATGGGGCAGAAAGATTGTAAAAGCCAGAGATTGTGGATGACCACAAGGAAACAGAGTTTTCCACAGTTGTGAATTTACTCAGATGAACTCGCAGCAATGGTGACAGCATGCACAAGTTCCATGTAAACTAAGCCAGACAAAATTCCAACATAAAAGTGGGGAAGTGGCCAGGAAGCCCAGCTCTTGCTGAGGAACTCCTGACAGTCGGTAGCTGCTGGGAGGAGGAGAGTCTAGGCAGGTTAACCAGACTCCAGTAGATGGACCCACACCAAAGGTCAAATTCAACTTGCCTCAGCCTTTAAAACGCACACACACACACACACACACACACACACACACACACACCATGAAATTGGGTGGTTAGTAATGGGGAGGGAGCATATAGAAGTACAGAAAAGGAATATAAATATGATCCAAATATATTGTATAAAATTTTCAAAAATTCAATAAAAAAACTTTAAGAAAGAAGAATAAAAGAGCATAATCAGGAAAGAAGCATGTTGCTTGGAGAGGCTCACTGGCTTACTTGAGATACTGCCTCCTTATGTCTGCAGTCTAAAATAACAATAGAATTTCCCTTGACTATCTTCTTTCCACTCTTGGCTCCCAGACACAAGAGTGGAGTGATGTTTATTAGAGTGACTGTCTTAACAAACCAAAGGAGTCCTAGAAATGATAAGCATGAAATAACAAGTATAATTAACTACCTTGAGCAAATCGGGATGTGCGCTCTCCCTTCTTTTTTTTTTTGTTACATAAATTTATTTATTTATTTATTTTTAACAAATCTAGACCCATGTTCCCGCTCATTCCCCCACCCCGCCAGAGCTCATGCATTCTGCCAAACATGCTTTCCATCTCTTAGTCTTTCTCAATATTTTCCATGGGGAAGTTGACTGTTTTGAGCAGAAGTTCACTGTTTCAGTCAGTTCTTTGATGCAGTCTTTTCTGTTGTTGTTGTTGTTTCCAAAATGCGTTATGCCCAACTGCTTTGGACAAAAGCTCAGGGGGCCCTACTCAAGAAATACTTACAATTGGGTAATTGGCACTAGCATGCACAGATGAGGGATACCATTCGTCGTTTGTTTTTCTGGGACTGTGTTACTTCACTCAGCATGATGTCCTCTAGCTCCAGCCATTTTCCTGCAAAGCTCATGATGTCGTCTTTCTTTACTGCTGCATAGAACTCCATTGTGTAGATGTATCACATTTTCTCTATCCACTCGTCAGTTGAGGGGCATTTAGGTTGGTTCCAGCTCCTTGCTATTGTGAAGAGAGCTGCAATAAACATGGCCGTGCATGTATCTCTGTGGTGGCGTAAGTCTTGAGGGTACATGCCCAGGAGTGGTATGGCTGGGTCGGGTGGCAAGTTCATTCCAAATCTTCCAAGGGTTCTCCACACTGCTTTCCATAGTGGCTGTACGAGTTTACATTCCCACCAGCAGTGGATGAGTGTTCCCCTTTCCCCACAACCTCTCCAGCACTTGGTATCATTTGTTTTCTTGATCCTAGCCAGTCTTATTGGAGTAAGATGATATCTTAAAGTGGTTTTCATTTGCATTTCCTTAATGATTAGTGATGTTGAGCAGTTCTTGAGGTGTTTCTCAGACATCTCTAATTCCTCGCTTGTGAAGTCTCTGTTCAGTTCTTTGCTCCATCTATTGAGCGGGTCATTTGTTTTCTTCTTTCTTTGTTTTTTGAGTAGTTTATATATTCTGGAAATCAATGCTTTGTCAGATGTATCTGCAGTGAAGGTTTCCTCCCACACTGTGGGATTTCTCTTCACTTCCTTGATTGTTTCTTTTGATGTACAGAAGCTTTTGAGTTTGATGAGGTCCCACTTGTCAATTGTCGACCTTAATTCTTGTGCAACTGCTGATTTAGGAAGTCTTTTCCTACGCCTATGTCTTGTAGTCTGCTGCCAACTTTTTCTTCTGTCATCTTCAGAGTTTGGGGTTTCACGTTGAGGTCTTTAATCCATCTGGAGTTGACTTTTGTACAGGGTGAGAGGTAGGGGTTTAATTTCATTCTTCTATAAGTGGTGATCCAGTTTTGCCAACACCACTTGCTGAAGATGCTGTCTTTTCTCCATTGTGGTTTCTTGGCCCCCTTGTCAAATATGTCCCTTCTTTTAGTAGACTGAGGCATATCTAGACTGGAGGCATAATCCTTTCTTCAGTGGGGTGTCTTTCACACCTGAATGCCCTTTAAGTTAATGGATGCATGAAGAAACAGGGTTTTCATGACGAGATGCCACAGGGTGAGGGGTTTTTATGGATTGGCTGCTTTAATACTATTACCTGATCTGGAAGTCAGTGCAAGAGTAATACTATAAAAATGATTACAGGAAGCCAGAAAATTGGAGAATATGAATTTTGAGATTAGATGATTAGATCTTTGAAATTTTCCCTGACTCACTGTTATAGAGTCCCCCTCCATCCACCTTAGTCCCCTCCACTTGAGGTATAGGAAGTATTTCCCCACATCTATGGGGTTTGAACTAAAATTCGAAAATACTTCATGGAGAATTCTAGAAAGAAACAATTCGTGTATTTTTTTTTTCACTTATTTACTTAGCTTTTGGGAGACAGGTTCTCACTATGTAGCCCAGGCAGGGTTGCAACTTGAGATCCTTTTACCTCAGTCTGCTGAGTGCTGGTATTACAGGTGTGCATTACTTTGCCTGGGTATTCAGAGATTTCAAATTGCATACTCTTCTTAAAACTATGATGCAGCCTCATACGCTCTCATTATATTTTGACCAAGACATGAATCATCTCTTCTTCCAACTTATCTGTGCTGTATACATTACCTACAGATTAGTTACTCATAACCATCTCAGTGATCGGATTGATTTTTATGGCACTGCAGTGCTTCCATATGGTTTGGTACTGTCTGCAGTTTCAAATGGGTGTCTTGAAATGCATTTCCCAAGCACATGAAGGGACAGTTGTATTCAGTTCAATATTCTTGAAAACATCACACTTAAAACTATTACAGTATATATGGGAGAATTTGTCTGGTGAGGTGGAAGAAGTGATGAGATAAAAAAACATAACAGACCTTTGTGCCTATGTACCCACCTGTTTAAGGAGTTGATACTAAAAGCACATATGTGTGAGCAGGCACCCACGGGTTTCTAGCTTGCTTAATTAGAGTTTGCTGATGGACATGCATTTGACATGCTTGTCTCATCCTAGAGTTTCAGGCACTGGCCATGTGGAGCTCCTGAAGGGGAGCCAGGGCAGCTATGTAAAGAGGAGCACGCAGGTCCTTCAGTACATAAAGTATGCCCTATGAGGGAAGAGATCACAGAACTGATATGATGCTGTATCTATTGATTTTGGTGTTGTAGTTATACCTTCACACACTGGCAATCAATCGACCCCTCTGTACCCTCACCACTCCTGCTGCAGTGGTGTTCGAATGAAATGCTTATATCATTTTTATGGCATGTCTGTGAAAGGGATGAGTGAGCCAAGGGATTAATAGAGGCTGCTGAGGCTCTTACCAAGTGCTGTCCAGATGTGTGGGAGGGGAGAGAGCAGCCAAGCTTCAAGGTATCTTGAAGGTGATAGGCATTGAAAAGGAGGAGACATGATCTGTTGGTGGACACAAGGCAAGGACTCTGGGATGGGTCAAGTCCTGTGTTGTAGAAGGAAGGTGCAAGCAGATGGAGCTCAAGGCTGGACTAGGATCCGTCTCTGAGCTGTCTTCCTCTCTTGCTTCCCCTAGGTGCACTGAGTGCACCTGTAACACAGTCCTCGCCATATGTGTTGTGCCCCTTAGCATGTATGTGTGTCCTACATATGGACCTGATCTTCTTTAGAGCTGAGCTTAGCTCTTCTTACACTCCTTTAGCCCCTAGTTTAGGGCCCAGCCTATGACATAATAATTTGTGAGCACAGAGTGCCAATCTGGAAGGTATAGTGTAGATCTTGGACCAGATTTCTAGTACTTGACATGAGCATGTTGCTACAATTTCTGGGAAGTCGTCCCTAAGAGTTGAGTGACCACAGAGTGAATTTCTAATTTATCCCAGAACCTGAGGTTCCTCCACTTTTAGTCCCCACTTTAAAAAAAAATTACTTATTATTTTTATTTTATGTATATGAGTGTATTGCCTGCATATGTTTAAGTGTACCTGTGTTGTGCAATGCCTGTGGAGGTTAGAAGAAGGTGTCAGATTCCCCTGTAACTGGAGTTATGGATAGTTGTTAGCTCCCATGTGGATGATGGGAATTGAACCCTGCTCCTCTGCAAGAGCAGCCAATGATTTTAACCACTGAGCTATCTCTCTAGGCCCCACCTTTAGTACCTTTCTCCTAGTATATTTTACAGTCTGTGTCTGTCACTGCCACTCAGGTCCATGTGCTGAGAAGAAGATAGATGAGAGACATGGTGCTTCGGTTCAACTGTGTCCTGTAAAAAGACAATCCTTATTTGGAAATAGTCATGACTTTCTAAAAAGAGAAGACACAAATAAAGAGCTTTTGGGTAGATGAGAATAGAAGCCATGGGATCTCAGAGGTTGGCATGCTGTATCCTTAAGTCACAGACATGCCAAGGATTGCCAGCCAGTTAGAAGGAGGCAGAGGAGGATCTTGTCCAGCATCCTTGGAGCACGGTTCCACCGAGACCATGTCTATGTCACACTTCCATTCTCCAGAACTGTGAACAAACAAGTTTCTATTGTTTTTAAGCCATCCAGTGTGTGGTATTTGTTACCAGCAGACCGTGGAAAAGAACACGTTTGCAGAGGTAATGCTTATCAATGTCTTGCTAAGACATTGTCTGACGACTTGGCTTGGACAAAGTGTGTTTCTACTTTCTTACTCTATTTAGAAAACTTGGGACTCAAAAAAGTCCAAGAATATACAGGGTAGAGTCCTTGACCTTTAGGGATTTATGATCTAGAGACTTTCATGACTGAGGTGCTTGAACTGGGATTAGCAAGAAGAAGGACCATTGTTGACCCCAGGATCATTCCATCACAAAACAAGTTGTATATGCAATTTTCTTACAGTTTTCAAAAAATGTTGCTGATGAAAATCATAGCATTGGCGAATGGCATAACTTATGAAAATAACATGTCATGAAATTTCTCTGGCCATGGATACAGGGATGATTCCATTCCAAGACTTGAGACACAACCTGCGTGTACCAGGTGATTGGAGGCAACATTTGGCTTTCTCTGGAATATGTGATGGCTCAGATGATCAAGTTCCATGACTGTTCCAGTGAGCTATAGCCAAGGAATGCCAAAAGCGATTGCAAAGGTAGTTCAGGTACCCACCACCTCATCAAAAATGCTTTTGGAGTATTGAACTCTGTTCAGTAAAGAGACAATTCTTTAGTGTCAAGTCCAGGGACTGCTGAGAAATCCTATCTCAAGATTTTGTACTTTGTGGTATAGTTTTGTTGGACCTTCGAGGCTGACTTTGGCCTTGCTCACCCTTACGAGGCACAGCTTCCCTAAGTCTAGTTTCATTCTGTTTCTCTTGTCATCTGAATGTATATCCTGCAGTTTATGACTCATTTCCAAGACTCTAATCTTAGAAAGTAGATTCATGAAATTACAAAATCTCTAAACAACAACTTCTGTAAAGACCCTCAATTGGGGAATTGGCTCCATTGGATTGGCCTGTGGCCACATCTGTGGAGTATTATTTTGATGGTTAAGCAGTGTGGGAGGACCCAGCCCACAATGAGTGGTGCCACCCTGGGCAGGTTGTTGTGTACCGTATAAGAAGGCAGGCTGGGCATGGGCCAGGGGAGCAAGCCAGTGAATGGAATTCCTCCATGGCCTGTGCTTCAGCTCCTGCCTCCAGGTTCCTGCCCTGAGTTCCTGCCTTGGGCTCCCTAAGTGATGAATTGTGATCCAGGAGATGTAAGCTGAATAAACCCTTTCCTCCCCAGTTGGTGTCGGTCAGAATGTTTTGTCACAGCAATGGAAGACAAACTAGAACACCTTGCCATTCAACTTTCAGTTTTCTCACCTGTGAAGTGGGGAAAGTCATCCCTGTCTTTAATATGTCTTGTGGATGCTATAGTTATTAAGTCCATGGATAGGAAGGGAGTTTGTGAACAAGAGTGTACAGATCTTAATGTTTCCCTTTCTATATAGCATAGGTTTGTTATCAATGGTTAATTAATTATACATAGACTGCAGAGTATCAAGGAAGCTTTATTCAAAAAACAAAGTGATAGTACAGCTCAGATACATGTTAGTGACTGTGAGCTATGAGTAAGAGAATATTCCAGGACCCCGATTCTTCTTTCAGGCTTCATTTCATGGGGTTCAAGAGAAGGAGGAGTTTGGATCGAAAGGCTTGGATATGTAAGCTTTTGCTTGCTGTGTATGTCCCTCCCCATGATGTATCTGATTTTTATCATACACTTAATAATTATAGAGATAAATAGTGCATTCTCCCTAAAAAAATTCATGTAGAGGACACAGTTGTACCCCAAACCCAATTCAGGCCAAATCAGCACATTTACCTTGGTTTTAAGATGTGTTCCAGAATATGTTTGAGCACAAACAGGGAGTTATCAAGGGATTTCTAAGAAGAGTAATTTATTTTAATTATTTCAAGTAAGTATGTAGCCTCATGCACATAGAGGTCCCAGGTTGCCAAGAGAGTCTAGGTACATCATTAGTGTGTGTGCATAGCATATGCACGTAAAGGTGCTAGGCTGTCAAGAGCATTGTTAGAAGAAGAGTGTGTGAATAGCCCAAAGCAGGTGGAGCCCCAGTTTGCTTAACTATTCCCTATGCTTGCCTGCCTCAGATTTAAGTGCATCAAGTCATGCGATCCTCCATTCCAAATGGTTCTGTGATTTTGAACCTTTATTACCCTGCCTTGACTTGATGTTCCTAAGGACTCATACATTACTGCCTTGTGAGAATGTATTTTCTTTTTAAAAAAATTTTTTTTAATTTATTTATTTTTTATGTGTATGAATGTATTGTCTGCATGTAGGTCTGTGCACCCGTGTCGTGCAATGCCGCGGAGGTCAGAAGAGGGTCTCGGATTCCCCTGGAACTGGAGTTCTCCTGGAATTGGAGTTACAGACGGTTCTTAGCCGCCATGTGGGTGCTGGGGATCGAACCCAGGTCCTCTGCAAGAGCGGTCGGTGCTAGGCCATCCCTCCAGCCCCCGAGAATGTATTTTCTAATAGGGGAAAATGTCCCTTGGTTTGGCATGAAGCAATATGGTCTGTGCCCAGGGCAAGCTAACTGTGAATTCTTGGGATGCTGAGGGCTTGGGAATGGAATTCCCATCTCCAAATGGCCTGGAAGAATCCATGGGACTTTCATGATTCCCCCTAGCAATAAATTTATTTCAGCATCACCATGTAGTTTGGGAATGTTTCCATTCTGTACCACCATACTGAGGGCATATGAATGTGTACCTTGAGGCAGGTATGGAAAAGGCCAATAAAATAGTCCCTGGAGTCTTAGAGCTCCACTTTGAATCATGAAACTGCCACCTACTAGCCATTTGACCTTGGGCAGTTTATTGAATTTCTCTGTTCTATTTACAGGATGCACATCGCTGAGTCACTGTGAACACAATATGAGATCATATATACAAAAGCCTAATGTAGTGCCTGGAGTCGCTGAACATTGAGCAAGCACTTACTGTTGTTACTTTGGTTTGTTACAAGAGTTTTGAGGGCTATGGCTCTGGAGAAAGAAATTGGATTTTCTACAGGTGGCTGTATGTTAGGGCATGGCTCCATGTGTACTCAGGAGTACTGTGAGAGGATTGGCTGGTTATGCTCTGGCCACGCTTGGGGCCCAGGCAACTGTGGGTGACTTGCTCATATATCAGCAATGCCTGTGAGGCTCCAAGGGCCTCCTGAAGAATTTTCTTCTCCTCAATCTCAATTGTCTGTGTCTCCTCTAACTCACTAAGCTCAATTTAAGTTAAAAGAAGTTCCAGCTGAAACCATCCCAGGTCAACTAGTGTGGTTTTAGATATTAGCATTTCTTCTTGTGAATGAGGAAAATCAGAGGGCCCAGCCTGTAAGAACCAAGGCTCTCATTCTTCCTTTTTTAAATTTTAATTTAATTTTACTTATTTATTTAATTTATTTTTATTTTCATTTTTTATTTTATTACTTTTTAATTTTTTTCATTTTTTAACAATAAGTAATAATTTTTGAGTACAAGCATCCTTCATGTAAAACCAATTTGCAAGCACTTGTGCCCAAACCCACACAGCCGAAGGGTCCCACCATCCAGCTGGGGGGCTTGTATGTTCAATCAAGTTGATCAAATAAGTGTCCAGTCTATATTGCTGTAGTTTCACCATTCACCCCAATCGCAGCCCTTACATTCTACCATGCCCCCTCTTCCACAGATTGTTCCCTAGGCTTAGAAAAGGGGGCGCACGGTGGGACAAGAAGCAAAACAGTGCTATTTCTCTGGGTGTTTCGGTTTTGGATTCTGGTCAATTGGCTGTTTCCTTTTTGCATGGGCTGAACATTTTGAAAAGGAATAACCTTTCAATCCTACTAAAGAAGCACATACATGTGCAATTAGATATATAGGTATTTAAACAGTAACTAAATTGTTATGGTAGGTTACTTTGGTATAGACACAGATGTTTGGGATGGTATGTAAACTATGAATTACATTTTTTTTCTGTAAAATGATGACCAGGGGGGTCCTTACTGTGGCTTATAACAGTTCCTAACATCTAGAGGATGTAACTTGTGGCATCAGTTCATATGGGTTTATCCGCCAAGGAGAGAGCGGAAAGCAATTAGATTTGGGATATACCGGGCATATGGCTGCCACTGCTGCACAAGTAATTTCCAGGCAGGTGAGGTGTATGCTGGTGCTGATAGGAGGAGTCTTGCTTGACTCCAAGAGACCAATATTTCGTCGTTGTATGACGTTAGATGGCCTTCTGGTAAAGCACAGTCAGCTAGCCGATATCTCAAGAGACGGCAACTGCTACTATGCTTGCAAGTGGGTCATCAGACTACATATGACTGTTCCATGAGCTTGAACAATTCAGGTCGTTCGAGAGAAGCAAGAGTCAGGCCTGTTATTGATCAGCTTACTCTGTTGAGCTTAGCGCTACCGCCAGAGATTGTAGTCAGGCAAGAAGCCCAGTTATGCCTGTTTCAGGGGAGTGACTGGGATTGGATACCCTGAAAGCGATCGTCCTATGTGTGAATACATCCATAGAGAGACAGCAGCAGCTCCTCACTGAAATATCTCCAATATATTAGCAATATTGACTATAAGGCGAATGCTGTAACCGAGCATCTTTAAGTATAGTATTTCGGAGATTGTCTAGAGATCACCTCAGAGATACGTAATCCACTTGTTCAGCAGATCACCTTCATGTCTATTAGTCCAATTAGCACAAATAAGGCAGTTTTACCAGTTTTACAAGAGATTACCTCTATGGTGCACAAGGTCTAGGTCTGCCAGCATGTTTCACAGTATGACCGAGAGTAATGACCTCATCATACATCCAATTCCTTATGGCTATAGCTCCCTCCTCTGTTTGGCTAAATGAAGACGAGAAGGTTAAGAAAAATCTCGTCATCTATCATCTAAAACTTTGCAGATGCAACTTAGAACGCGATAAGTTCTATTAAGGACACGATTATTAAATAGAGTTATTACAATTTTATAGCACTAGTACTGTTCTTTTAGAATTATTCATTAGGTTTCATTCTCCAATATCTTTGTCTATACAGGTGATAGAGACATCCACAGAGGGTCATTGAATGTCCTAGTACGCAGTCTTGATGAGGTCATATTTCTTGGTCCTTTCAATGTTCAGTAGACCATACAGGCACTAAACCTTTCTGTTGGCACTTCCTGGTACAACCCACACATTCTTAGCTTATATCTGCTTGTGTGCTCTTTCGTTTTCTAGCTTAGCCATTGAAGTTGTGACATTTTGACTTCTGAGTGGGAAGCATTACAATTATGCTTTTTCCCATTGTCTAGATATATGTTAATAATTTGGGTAATCTCGTCAAGTTGTTGATTGACACAAGCACGCGTTTCAGTAATATATATTCGTGTTAACTCCCCCCTATGAGTTTATTCGGACTTTCTAAAGGAGAGATTTATTGAGTTCTTGTTTGTTTACCTCTTTGAGTCTCAATTACAATGTGTTCCTAGTGTAGCATTACACGATACCTATCACGGCAAGGGAATCAAGGTGCTAGATTTCATGGCATTATTCTATTCACTTCTACAGCGCTATGTCATATTCGTGGGGCGGACGTAATGTCGGAGTTAATTGGGGAAGCAAGCTTAATTTCTTAAGTTATATCCAATCCTACAGGTAAAGAGAGAAAACAGAGAGGATGATATACTGCTGTACAACAGAAAATTATAATGTAGGGAACATTGTGTATTGGTATCCATTACCCAAAGATCTATCTGTTATACACAGATTTTTAAGTAAACATGTGAGATGACATAACAAGTTTATATTCAATTAAACTAAGGTGGCATTAACCATTTTTTAATCTTTAGTACCATTGAATTACACCATATTGGTTGTATTTTTGTAATCATATACAGCCCGCCATGGTTTAATGTTGGAGAGGGTTCTGAAGTAAAAGGAATACCACCTTTGTTATTGTTATACTAACTAGGTCCTGATGAGAGGACTACCTATGGTAGCACACGTGGCTCGGGACAGAGTCTGTGGCGAAGAATTGTGATACTATGTTATGAATGCTCGATCGAGTCATATCTACATATACATATTATATTCGATATTGATAGATAGTGTCCTTCGTCTCCACTAGCACATTCCCTCAGCATCAAGCTCTAAATTCCATAATTTACGTCAGTGTATTACTAGATTGAGGTCAAAAGTATCTTTCTGATTATTTTATAGTTACTTTTTAATTTATATGCATTACCCTTACCACAGAAATAGTATGGTATAATCAGAGAGCTCGCGTTTTGAGTTGTGCTCAGGCGCTAGTGCGATCCTCGAGCATGACTGGGATGGATACAATTCCGTTTCGTCATTTGACTACTGGGACTGTGATTTGACTTCACTTATTACTTATAGTCATATGGTTCTTTAACTATCCTTATAAGATAGGTCTTTTATAGTATCTGTGATCAGTTCGTTTCTTAATCATTACATTTATGTGGTGACATGTTCAGTTAGATAAGATCATAGACATACCATTTGACTCGGTTTAGAGCTACACACGAAAGTTTCATACTGATGTTGTCGGGCTCTTCTTCTTTACTCGACTGCATTCGATGTAGCGATGTATCGAACTATGTTTACTCTTATCCTTCTTCGTCATGTAGAGCCGAGACGTATCCTCTACTAGGTGTGGGTTCGCCTGGCGCATAGCAATATATGCACGTGATTCGTGACTCAGACGCTAGCAGGATATATAGTTGTGCGATTAGCATTAGTAGTTCTGCAGGTACTAGCAGAACTCGATGTCTTGTGCGTGATAATTACTACTCTTCATGAGTGGTATTGACCTCATGGTCCGATGCGAAGTCTCATAATGTGTCGAGTCATATACCACTGCTTTTCACAGGCAGCTTTATACCATAAGTAGAGCTAGTAACAAGGTAGTAGTTCTCTTCACTATTTCCACACCCAGGTCAGATGCGGCATGTAGTGTTTCCCGTTTCGCCCACTCACCTCTCTCTCAGTATTTTGATATCATTTGTGTTTACTTTTTTAATTTTTTTTTTTATTTTTCATTATGTATGTATCGTGGTCAGTGAATCATGTACTCTGACATAGTCACATGGTACAGAAGATTTCAGTGTGACATCCCATAGTCATAGTGGCGTTGTACGATGGCTCGCGAGAGGGTTCTTTCACGAAGAGGTAGTTGCCTCATGGAGTTGGTAGCCTCTATGAGAGACCACTTGAAGTTCGCTCGTGTTGAATTGTGAATTGTTATTTCTATGGATGCCTTTTTTCTACTGCCCACTCACGATACTGGAGTGCTGGAGGATATTGACCACCTCTAGGTATCTGGTAGACGCGGTCACGGAGTGTACTGCCTTTAGCCTGCACATAGTGAGAATCCGATCACTACTTTCTCAGGATACACAGTCGTCGCATCCATTGTGAGTATTAGATTGTTTTCTTTTGATACTTGCCCGACGTACTTATCGAGGGAGTGTTACCAGTATGGATATCGTTAGATGTGCCGCTCTCTATTTGCATATTCTTCCTACTTACCATATGAGGTGAATCTTTAGAGAGCAGTGGTGTTAATATCACATTCGTCTGATATGTCATCGACGCCATCTTCCTCACACCATAAGCCAATTCTTCCTCACGAGTGAAGTTTCTCTATCTTTGTCAGCTTGGTGCTTTGCTCCCATCGTTACCTGAGTTATGTGTGTTCCTATTTTTAGATTTCTGTCCTCATTCTAAGTCTTATATGGGATCATTTTGTACGTCACCGCATTCATTAGAATATAATCATATTCTTCTGAACTCTGGAGATCGGGACGGGGTTGGTCTGGAACTGTTATATGGAGCTGAAGGTTTCCTCACTCTGTGTTTTCTCTTCACTTCCTTTATTGTTTTGTCCTTTTGAATGTACAGAAGCACTTGTTAGTTAATGAGGTCCAAGTTGTGAATTGGTTGATCTTATAGTCTCTTGTGCAGCCTGCACTGTCTGATTTAGGAGTCTTCGTTTAACCTATGCCTGTATGTCTTGTAAGTCGCTGCAGTAGTTTTTTCTATCACCTCCAGAGTTTTGGGTTTCACGTTGAGGTCTTTGATCCATCTGGAATTGACTTTTGTAACAGGGTGAGAGGTAGGGGCTTAATTTCATTCTCTACTAGGTGGTGATCCAGTTTGCCAACCCAGTTACTGAAGTTGCTGCTCTTTCCTCCATTGTGTCTCTTTGGCCCCTTGTCAAATATGAAGTGGCTGAAATTGTATGTGCTCAGGTTTGGATCTTCAGTTTTTCCATTGGTCAACAGGTCTGTTTTTTGTGCCAGTACCAGGCTGTTTTTATGACTATAGCCCTGTATATAGTTTGATGTCTGGTAGACGATCCCCAGTGTATTGCTCTTTTGTGCTCAGGGTTGCTATGGCTATTTGGGTCTTTTGTTTTTCCAAATGAAATGAGATTTATTATTTCCAGAAAGACTTTCTTTGGGGATTTTGATTGGGATTGCATTAAATATGTACACAGTTTGGGTAGAATGGACATTTTATTTATTATTCAATTTTTTTTCCAATCCATGAGCATTGGAGGTTTTTCCATCTTTCTGATGTCTTCCTCAATTTCCTTCTTCAGGGTTTAAAATTTTTGTAGAGATCCTTGGTGTCTTTTGTTAGGTTTGTCCTAGGTATTTTATTGTTTTTTGAGGCTATTGTGAGTGGGAGGTCTCCTTTAGTCCTTCTTCAGTTGCTTTTGTTGTGTGTAAAGAAAGGCTACTGATTTTTCTAGATTTATTTTATCCGCCACTTTACTGAAGTATTTAATAGTTTCTAGGAGTTTTTCTGGTGGAGTTCTTAGCATCCCTTAGGTAAAAAATCATATCATCAGCAAATAGGGATAGCTGACTTCCTCTTTTCCAATTAGGTCCTTTAATTTCCTTTTCTTGCCTTATTGCCTAGCAAGTTTACACTATATTAAAAGGAGTGGTGACAGGGGGCAGACTTGCTGAGTTTCTACCTTTAAAGGGGATGCTTCTGTCGTTTCTCATTTAGGATGATATGGCTGGGGTTTCCTGTATATGGCTTTGATTACATTGAGGAATGATCCCTCCAGTTCAATTCCCCTCTAGGACTTTAAACATGAAAGGGATGCTGGAATTTTGTCAAAGGCTTTTTCTATCAATTGAGATGATGGTGTGGTTTTTGTCTTTCAGTCCATTTATATGCTTGATGATATTTTTGATTTTCGCATGTTGAACCATCCCTGCATCTCTGGTATGAATCAGCTTGTCATGATGGATGATCTTGATGTGGGTCTGTATGCGATTTGCCACTATCCTGTTTGGAATTTTGGCATCTGTGTTCATTAGGGAGATGGGTCTATAATTCTCCTTTTTAGTTGTATCTTTACCTGGTTTAGGTAATAGCATGATGCTGGCTTCGTAGAAGGAATCTGGGAGAACTTCCTCCATTTGTATCCTTCTAAGCAACTTGAGTAGTAATGGTTGTAAATCTTTTTGAAATATTTTATAGAATTCTACTGTGAAACCATCTGGGCCTGGGCATTTTTTGGTTGGAGGCTACTTATTACATCTTCAATTTCTTCCTGTATTATTGGTCTATTTAGGCTGTTGATCTCTTCTTGGTTGAGCTTTGGTGATCCTAGGATTTCAGATATCCATCCACTTTCTCAGGTTTTCAAACTTAGTAAGAATATAGGTTTTTTAAAGTATTCCCGGTATGATTGTTTGGATCTTTTCATTTGTGATATTTCCCCTTTCATCACAAATTCATTGATTTGGAGTTGTTCCTTCTTTCTTTTGGTTAACTGGGCTAGAGGTCTGTCTATCTTTGTTTATTCTCTCAAAAGAACCAACTTTTGGATTCAATCGATTTTTTTTTGTATGGTTTTCTTTGTTTCTATTTCATTGATCTCTGCTCTGAATTTGTTATTTCTTATTGTCTGCTGTGTTTAGGGTCATTTGTTGTTGTCTCTTAAGTATTTTTACCTGCAGTGTTAGATCATTTCACTTGTGCTCTTCTGTTTTTTTTAATGTAGGCACTTAGAGCTATAAACTTCCCTCTTAGGACTGCTTTTAAAGGTCGTCCCATAGTTTTTTCTGTGTTGTAGTATCTATTGTCATTCAGTTCCAGGAATGTTTTTTATTTTCTTTCTTTATTCTTCCTTGACGAATTCATTATTCAGGAGAGTGTTGTTTAGTCTCTATGTGTTCTTGTAGGTTGTAGGGTTTATCTTGGTGTTGATATTGAGTTTTAATTGCAGTGTGGTTTTGATAGAATTCATGAAGATTTTTTAATCTTTTTGTATTTGTTGAATTTTTTCCTGTGTCCCAGTATATGGTCCTATTTTGGAGAATGTTCCGTGAGGGTGCTGAGTAGAAAAATGTATCCTCTGTGTTTGGGTGAAATATTCGATAGATGTCTGTGAGTCCATTTGGAGTATTGTATCATGTATTTCAGATGTCTCTCTGTTTATCCTTTGTCCTGTTGATCTGTCTAAAGGACTTAGTGGTGTAATGAAGTCCCCTACTATTAGTGTGCTGGGGTTAATCTGTGACTTGAGATCCTGAAGAATTGTCTTTATAAAGTTTGGAGCACCAGAGTTTGGTGCGTATATATTCATGATTGTGAGTTCTTCGTCATCAATTGTTCCTTTAATAAAGATGTAATGGCCCTCTTTGTCTCTTTTGATTTCTTTTGCTTTGAAGTTTATTTTGTTTGATATAAGAATAGCAACACCTGCTTTCTTTTTGGTACCATTTACTTGAATATTTTCTTTTTTTAAATTAATATATTTATATATATATATATATTTTTTTTTTATCAAATCTAGACCCGTGTCCCCACATCCCCCCACCCCACCAGAGCTCATTTATTCTGCCAACATGCTTTTCATCTCTTTTCTCAGTCTTTCTCAATATCTCCATGTGGAAGCTGACTGTTTTGAGCAGAAGTTCACTGTTTCAGTCAGTTCTTTGATGCAGTCCTTTCTGTTGTTGTTGTTGTTTCCAATATGCATCACATCCCAACTGCTTTGGACAAAGCTCAAGGGGCCATGCACAAGAAATACTTACAACTAGGTAATTGGAACTAGCATCCACAGATGAGGGATGCCATTTGTCGTTTGTTTTTCTGGGACTGTGTTACTTCACTCAGCATGATGTCCTCTAGCTCCAGCCATTTTCCTGTAAAGCTCATGATGTCATCTTTCTTTTTGTGTGTGTGTGTGTGTTTGTTCCATTTTATTTCTACTATCATTTTCCAGTCTGACATTAAAACACTCACATGAAGTATAATTTCAAAATTATCTTAAAATTTAATCCACTTATTTTCGTCAGGATTTTCTGAGATCAATACTTGGCTTTTTTTAAAATTTTTATTGATGCTTTGTGTATTTCATACATCATTTTTCCAATTCAGTTCAGGCATATATTCCTCTCTTCCCTCCCCCCCACCCACCCTACCCATCCCAGATCATGCATTCTGCCTAACTTTTCTGCATCTTTCTCTGCTTTTTTGTTTGTGTTTTCATTTTTTTTAACAATAAGTGATAATTTGTGAGTAATAGCATCCTTCATGTAAACAATTTGCAAGCAGTTGTGCCCAAACCCACACAGCTCATGGGTCCCACCATCCAGCAGGGGGGGCTTGTTATGTTCAATCAAGTTGATCAACATCATGAACTTTGCAGGTAAATGGATGGAGCTAGAAGACATCATGTTAAGTGAAGTAACACAGTCCGAAAAAACAAATGACAAAGTGTATCTTTCATTGTGGATCTAGTACCAATAACTCAGTTATAAAATATTTCTTGTGGAGAGGGATGCATATTAAAAGAAACAACAGAAAGATTGCATCAGATGTCATCTTTCTTTACTTCTGCATAAGACTCCATTGTGTATATGTACCACATTTTTCTCTATCCACTCATCCTAAGTTGAGGGGCATTTGGGTTGTTTCCAGCTACTTGCTATTGTGAAGAAAGCTGAAATAAACATGGCTGTGCATGTGTCTCTGCGGGTGGGGTGAGTCTTGAGGGGTACATGCTAGGAGTTGGTATGGCTGGGTCGGGTGGCAAGTTCATTCCAAGTCTTCCAAGGGTTCTCCACACTGCTTTCCATAGTGGCTGCATGAGTTACATTCCCACCAGCAGTGGATGAGTGTTGCTTAGAATTTTTTTTCCATTCCTTCACCTTAAATTGTTGCCTATCCTTGAAATTGAGATGGGTTTCTTGTAGACAGCATATAGATGGTTGTTTCCTAATCCATTCTCCCAGTCTATGCCTTTTAATTGGGGAGTTTAGCCCATTAATAATTTAAGGTTAGTAGATTGAAAGATGGATGATGCTCCCTTTCACTTTATTATCCATTTGGACTTTTAGCCTCTGATTCTACTCCTATGGTTGGTTATGGTTATGTTTTTATTAGTCTTTTCCTAGGATGTTTGAGATTGTGCTCCTCTCTTCCTGCCTTTGAATTGTTTCAAGTATTTTATGAAGAGTTGGTTTTCTGGACATGTAATTCGTACATTTGTTTATGTCATGGAAAATTTTTTCTGTCTCCTTCAACTATAATCAAAATTTTTGCTGGGTAAAGTACTCTGAGCTGGCATCCATAGTCTTTTTTAAAATTTATTTTATTTTATTTATTTTTTATTTATTTCTGTATGTGTATCAATGTACTGTCTGCATGCAGGTCTGTGCACAAGTGTCGTGCAATGCCGCGGAGCTCAGAAGAGGGTCTCGGATTCCCCTGGAGCTGGAGTTCTCCTGGAATTGGAGTTTCAGACGGCTCTTGGCCGCCATTGTGGGTGCTGGGGATTGAGCCCCTGGAACAGGGGTCCTGAATCTCTGTAGAGCGGTTGGCGCTCTTAACCGTAGGCCCATCTCTCCAGCCGGCATCCNCCACTATGGAAAGCAGTGTGGAGAACCCTTAGAAGACTCAAAATGAGCCTTCCATTTGACCCAGTCATACCACTCCTGGGTATATACCCACAAGACACAACTTACTGCAAAGATACATGCACAGCTATGTTTATTGCAGCTCTGTTCACAATAGCAAAAAGCTGGAACCAGCCCAGGTGCCCCTCAACTGACGAGTGGATAGAGAAAATGTGGTACATGTATACAATGGAGTTCTATGCAGCAGTAAAGAGGGACAACATCATGAACTTTGCAGGTAAATGGATGGAGCTAGAAGACATCATGTTAAGTGAAGTAACACAGTCCCAGAAAAACAAATGACAAATGGTATCTTTCATATGTGGATGCTAGTACCAATAACTCAGTTATAAATATTTCTTGTGGAGAGGGATGCATATTAAAAGAACAACAGAAAGATTGCATCAGATGTCATCTTTCTTTACTGCTGCATAGAACTCCATTGTGTATATGTACCACATTTTCTCTATCCACTCATCCTAAGTTGAGGGGCATTTGGGTTGTTTCCAGCTACTTGCTATTGTGAAGAAAGCTGAAATAAACATGGCTGTGCATGTGTCTCTGCGGTGGGGTGAGTCTTGAGGGTACATGTCTAGGAGTGGTATGGCTGGGTCGGGTGGCAAGTTCATTCCAAGTCTTCCAAGGGTTCTCCACACTGCTTTCCATAGTGGCTGCATGAGTTTACATTCCCACCAGCAGTGGATGAGTGTTGCTTAGAATATTTTTTTCCATTCCTTCACCTTAAATTGTTGCCTATCCTTGAAATTGAGATGGGTTTCTTGTAGACAGCATATAGATGGGTTTTGTTTCCTAATCCATTCTCCCAGTCTATGCCTTTTGATTGGGGAGTTTAGCCCATTAATATTTAAGGTTATAATTGAAAGATGGATGATGCTCCCTTTCACTTTATTATCCATTTGGACTTTTAGCCTCTGATTCTACTCCTATGGTTGGTTATGGTTATGTTTTTATTAGTTTCTTTTCCTAGGTGTTTGAGTATTGTTGCTCCTCTCTTCTGCCCTTTGAATTGTTTCAAGTATTTTATGAAGAGTTGGTTTTCTGGACATGTATTCTATCATTTTGTTTATGTCATGGAAAATTTTTCTGTCTCCTTCAACTATAATCAACATTTTTGCTGGGTAAAGTACTCTGAGCTGGCATCCATAGTCTTTTTTTAAATTTATTTATTTTATTTATTTTTTATTTATTTCTGTATGTGTATCAATGTACTGTCTGCATGCAGGTCTGTGCACAAGTGTCGTGCAATGCCGCGGAGCTCAGAAGAGGGTCTCGGATTCCCCTGGAGCTGGAGTTCTCCTGGAATTGGAGTTTCAGACGGCTCTTGGCCGCCATGTGGGTGCTGGGGATTGAGCCCGGGTCCTCTGTAGGAGCGGTTGGCGCTCTTAACCGCTAGGCCATCTCTCCAGCCCGGCATCCATAGTCTTTTAACACTGGAAATGCTTTACTCCATGTTCTTCTTGCTTTTCATGGTTTGCTCCAAGAAGTCAGTTGTAATTCTGATGGGTTTCCCTTTGTATATGACTTGTTTTTCTTTTGTAGTCTTCAGAATTTTGTCTTTGTTTTGGTCATCTAGCATTTTAACTATGATATGGAGTGGGGAGTTTCTTTTCTGATCTTGTCTATTTGGAGTCCTATGTGCTTCTTGTATTTGTATGGGTTTGTCTATTTTTTGTTTGGGGAAATTTTCATCTATTAGTCTGTTGAAGATCTGATCAATACTATTCTCTTGAGATTCTTCTCCTTCCTCTATTCCTATGATGCAGAGGTTTGATCTTTTCATAGTGTCCCATATTTCCTGTTGTTCCACTTTTGTGTATTTTTAATTTTTTCATATTCTTTATTTGAGCTTTTTAGTTGCTCTGTGTTATCTTCCAGATCTGATATTCTTTGTTCTGCTTCCTCCATTCTACTTCCTAGGCTTTTTCCTTTCCTTTCTTCTTGATTGGATGAGTGTTCTATTTCCTTTTTCATTTCATCCTGTTTTCTTTAGTATTTCCATTTCCTTTTTGAGCTTCTCAATCTCTTCTTGGTGCTCCTTACTTTGTTGGTTGGCTTTTCAGTGTTTCTACTTCCTTTAGGAGTTTGTTTTTCCCTCTAGTTCTTTCCAAAGTTTGTCATTGTATCCCTCTAGGTCCTTTTTGAGTTTTTCATTCTCTCTCTTTAGTTCTCTGGCTTCTTCTTTGTTTTCTTTAATTTCTCTGCATAGGTCTGCAATTATTCCTCTAAGATCTGTTTCTTGGGTCACCTCCAGGGGGATCCCATTGTAGCTATCCCCTACAGGGATGGGAGACCTTGGTGCAGAGTTATCCTGCACCTTTCCCATGTTATCCCTTCGCCGTGTCCCAGGCATGGGGGTTTACTTTTTTTTTTTTTTTTGCCTGTATTCAGATGCCAATCACAAATGTCTTTTCACTATGTTGAAGGCTTGTTTTGCTTGCCTCCTTCCGACGCTTTTTTCCCGCCTCCTTGTTTATGGAGTGTTGACTAGGTTTCAGGGTTTTCAATTTTGTTTATATATTGGATATTGAAAGTCTAAGCCACTCTTCCCTTCCTGTTCTGAGGGTTCTCAAAAAAAGAAAAATCCACTTGGATACTCTACCCTCAATTCCAGTTGGGGGGGGGTGTTAAATATTACTGACTTAGCCTGCGCTGCCATACCTGTCTGGAGCCAGGTCCGGGCTCCTGTGTTTCAGGTGGACTTAGCAAGACCCCAGCCAGAGCCCCCTACACACAGACTCACAATGGCACTGGGTGCCGGCTGCAGGGGCAAAGGGCGGCTCCGCCCAGCTTATTTAATTTATT
Source organism: Rhizomys pruinosus (assembly GCA_009823505.1). Classification (NCBI taxonomy): domain Eukaryota; kingdom Metazoa; phylum Chordata; class Mammalia; order Rodentia; family Spalacidae; genus Rhizomys; species Rhizomys pruinosus. The sequence goes on from VZQC01002915.1 coordinate 2,247,368, forward strand.
TTTTATGTGTATGGATGTACTGTCTGCATGTAGGTTTGTGCACCCCTGTTGTGCAATGTCGGAGGTCAGAAGAGGGTTTTGGTTTCCCCTGGAAGTGGAGTTAAAGACGGTTCTCAGCTGCCATGTGGGTGCTGCGGATAGAACCCAGGTCCTCTGCAAAAGCAGCCTGCGCTCCTAACTGCTAGGCCATTTCTCCAGCCCCCCCCCCCTTTTGGGGGTCTTTTTGAGACAGATTCTCCCTGTAGCCCCAGCTGTCCTGGAACTCGCTCTGTAGACAGGTTTTTAATGCCATACAATTTGGTTAGTGCAAAAATTGGCACGAGTGAGTGGGTGAAGGGTGTGGAGAGGAGCGTGAGTCGATCTGGCTGCACTTACTGTAGTGTGAGCTCAGGTGATGTCTCTGGAAATTCCCCACATCCTCAAGTTGCAGGGAGCGGGGAAGCTGCGGATAAATCCTTAGAGGAAATAATACTCCATTTTGACATAATATTTGCTTGCTGAAATTTTTTTGCATGTGTCTGTGTGTGATATTTGCATGCATATGTGCATGTATATTTGTATGTGTGAACATGTGTGTGCATGCATGTAGAAACCCCCCGATGGTGGGAGCCTTGCTTGATTTCTCTCCACCTTGTTTGTTGAGGCAGGTCTCTCAGTTGATCCCAAAGCTTGCTCTCTTCACTTTATTTGTTGAGGCAGGTCTCTCAGTTGATTCCAGAGCTTGTTGATAGTGCTAGTTTGCTCTGGAGAGCATGTCTCTACCTTCTGAGTACTATAATTACGAGCTGGCCATAGCGTCTACCCAGCATTTATGTGGGTGCTGGAGATCCAAACTCTGGTTTCATCCTTGCTCAACAAGCACCTTAATCGCTGAGGCATTTCCCTACCTTGCTTGCTGAAATTTTAAGCACGTGTAGTACCTGTAGAACACTGTGCAGAGCTGGATTAACGCTCTGTCTTGATCTAGCAACTTTATGGGGCATTGGACAAAGAATACCAGCATCTTAGTTATGCAATCAGAAGGTAATTATTTACTTCCTCTTGATGCTTGGAATGTTCTGAAACAGCATCCGCACACGGAGTCTTTGGATAGGGCTGATGTTTGCCCTTCCTCTAGGCAGAAACATTTTCCACATTCTGGACTCTCCGATGCTGACTGTTCTTTTGCCTGTGAATTTCCTGTTGCTTCTAACAGCTACAATCTCATGCCATATTTTGTGGGTCTCAAGTTTCTTGAGAAAGTATCATGAGATTCTCTCCTGAATGAGGACAGTTTTTTTTTTTTTTTTTATGAATGAATCTGAGACCAGTGAAGATTGGAGCTGGGAGCTGCAGGCTTGGCTCAATAGTAGAGTGCTCGCAAGTGCTCAGTCAGCATGCACAAAGCCTTGGGCTCCATCCTTAGCATCACTGGCATGAGCACCACATGTGCGCGCACACACACACACACACACACACACACACACACACACACACCCTGCATGCACACATCATGCTGCAGCTAGGAAAGACACAGTAGCTGACCTATTGTAATTGTCCCATTGTGATAAACAGAATGCTGGGGGATTGGGCAGCACAGTACAGGGAAATAAATCCAGATTTGGAGGCAGATAGATGTAGTGTATCTACTAGTTATTAACTGAGTGACCTTGGGCAAATTATAAAATCTTGAGCTTCAATTTCCTCAGCTGTATCATAGGGGTTAATAGGCTCAGCCCCCAGGGTTTCTTGCAATGACTGAGTGAGATAAGGGAAGCCAAGTGTTCAGAATATGGGGTCTGCCTTCCCTTCCTTAAGCAAGTTCACAGGCTGGTTGATCAGCAGCATCATTTTCAATCACTTCCAAGCTCTGAATGCTGTGAGGCATGAATGATGCGTTTGGTTCCTGTAAGAGCTGGGAGGGAATTGGAGCCTGAGAATAAAGCTTATCTTTTGGGAAATTCTTCTGGGAGAAGGGGCAGAGCAATGAAGAGGGCATGCCTTATTGGGTAGCCTGCAGGGCCTGTGTGCCCCCAAGGTCACTGTGGGCAATATCTGTCTGGATGCTGGAGGAGGCAGAGGGCAGGGCCTTAGCAAATCTGGCCCAGGAATGAAGGCAGTGTCTTGTCCTCAGGAACGCTCTTGGGCAGAGCCTATGTTCACTTGGCCTGTGTCCCACATCTGCCAATAAAAATTAAGGAATTGATTTTCTTTTGTTTGCCTCTGAGGACCAGGCTCTTTTTTATGAGACAGTAAATGGAATCCCTCTCTGAGCATGGCTGGATTTTTAATTGTGTTTGTTGTGCTTTCACTTATTCCCTTTTATGAGTTCCTGCTCCCAGATTTGTTGAAGTGGAACTCGGGCCCACCAGGGAGGTATCAATGTTTGATTTTTATCAGTAGGAAAAGGTTGAGGTTTTTTAAAACTCATTTTCTTAATCCAAAGGTTGGCTTGTTTGCTTCATTCTGACACATTACAAAAGCATGAGACCCATCCAGGCTTGTTTTCTTTTAGCTCCCAAGTGTCTAGGTGGTTGTGGTCTGACTCCATGTGGAGCTGGAAAGGAAAGCTCAGCTTTAGGACAGAGAGTGCAAAAGAGGCATTGTAAAGGGAACTGTGTCATCGAGAACAACATAGTCATCTATTGAATGAACCACTACTTTTGTAGAGGAGTGTGTGTGTGTGTGTGTGTGTGTGTGTGTGTGTGTGTGTGATATGCATAGATGGGCATGTGTCTGTGTAAGTATCTGTCTCTGTCACTGTCTCTCTCTGTCTCTGTAGAGGCCAGAAGTAGACCTCATGTATTGTCTATCATTTACTATCTTATTTTGGGGGACAGGGTAATTCTCTGAACATGAGGATCACTACTGACTGGCCAGACTGGCTGGTCAATAGGACCCCGGATCCTCCTGTCTCCACCTCCCACTGCTGTGATCTCAGGCATATGCTGCCATCTGGGGCTTTTTATATGGGTATCAGGGATCCAAACTCAGGTCCTTGTGCTTACATAGTAAACACTCTACTCACTGAACAATCTCTCCATATCTCATAGAAGTTTCTTGGTGATAAAGTGTATGATATGCTATGTATTTAAATGAACAGATTCAAAGGACCTCCACCCTGCTCAAACTTCAAACACCAGAACTGTATCTCCCAGCATCTTGGTTGGGGTCTGCTGATCTGTGTTGCCCTCGCTCATGGACTCAGCAGGGCTGCCTGGAGCTCTGCAAGTGTCAGCCCAGGGAAGGGGAACGTGACCTGCTGGTTCCTAAAGTTTCTGCATGGAAAAGATGCATCTTCACTTGTGCTTGCTTCATTCCAAAGAAGCAGGTGAGGGTATCGCGTGCCTTCTGGGTATGCAGAAAAAGTGGCATCCAAAAATACTTGGTGAACACTGTCACTATGACCAGAGCTCCTAAAAGAGCCTCCGGTTAGGGAGATGAGCTGGCCTCTTTGGAAAGAAGTGTAAGGATAAAGGAAGGAACATAGAAATGGGTGGATTCTGGCTTTTTCTTTCATAATTCAGCTTTAAATGTTGGGCTTAACTGGCAAACCTGTGTGTCACAGGTGGGTCCACACTTGCAGATCTTTGGAAGTCTGTCCTTAGATGCATTGGGTCAGATGTCTTACACTCTCTATATAGGCTCAGATCTTCACACCGTGCTCTATCTGTGTGAAAAATACTCCAAGGAAACTGTGAGGCTGCTGCTTTTCCTCCCCCGTCAGTCATGTTTGAGCCACCCTACCCCCTCTCTCCTTTTGTGCCATTGACCCTGAGGTAAAGTTACCCTGGAGTCGCTGGAGACAGTCCTGTACCTGCAGGTCTGTCTGGCAACTTGCAGCTCTGGCTCTCTGCACTGGGGATGCAGCTCAGCCTGCCTGGGTAGCAGCTCACTGGGCTGCAGCAAAATCACTTCCCAGCGTTGCTTTCTCTGGGAACCCAGATCCCATTGTGGAATGAGCCACTTACAAATATCTGAATCATTTCTGGTTCTGCACCTTTGTTTTTTCTGCTCTAGAAGGGAAGGAAGAAGAGAAAGGCTCTGGAAAGACACTGTGGATTGTCCTGTTGGGCACAAATCCAGTTGTTTTACTACTGAAGGGATAAGACCCACAGCAGGCCTGAAGCAGTGGGGGTTGGGCAGATGACAGCAGTTTTGGAGAAAAATGTGACGTGAGTGTCTGAGCAGACCTGTATTCCCTTGAGGGTCTCACTCAGAAGCTTAATCTCACCAGCATGGCTCTGACGATGTTTCTCTTCCACTGTATATTAGCACTGCATAAAGAAGTAATTGCACAATTACGAATGGATTGGTGACAAAGGTGTGACCATTAACAGGTCGTAGGTAGTCAGTTTGTGTGTGTGTGTGTGTGTGCGTGTGTGTGTGTGCGCGCGCGCGCGCGCGCTCACACACACATGCGTGTTAGGGGCTTAGGAGAAGCAAGTTTGGCTCCTTTTCCTCCCTTAGGTTGGACAGCTTTCAAATGAATAGTGGAGCACTCTGGGAAGCCAGGACTTTTTTCTTATTATTATTTGTTCCTTTGGGGACATCTTAATGAATTCTTTACTTCAGTTATTAAGGTGAGAAGAAAGACTTCCTATCCGGATGGACCACAGCTCTGTGTGTCTTCCCAGGAATGGTATGAGAACTGTCAGAGATGAAGTGGGAATTGGCTCCCAGAGAGATGTGCTAGTGCCAGCACCAGGTTCCTGACCTGGAGTGCCCACTGCCCCTCCCCATCCTGGGGATGTTCCTGACGTGGAGTGCCCACTGCCCCTCCCCGTACTGGGGATCTTCCTGACTTGGAGTGTCCACTGCCCCTCCCCGTCCTGGGGATGTTCCTAATGTGGAGTGTCCACTGCCCCCTCCCCATCCTGGGGATGTTCCTGACCTGGAGTGTCCACTGTCCCTCCCCATCCTGGGGATGTTCCTGACGTGGAGTGCCCACTGCCCCTCCCCGTCCTGGGGATGTTCCTGACATGGAGTGTCCACTGCCTCTCCCTGTCCTGGGGATGTTCCTGACCTGGAGTGTCCACTGTCCCTCCCCGTCTTGGGGATGTTCCTGACCTGGAGTGCCCACTGTCCCTGCCCCTTCCTGGTGATGTTCCTGACCTGGAGTGCCTACCCCATCCTGGGGATATTTGCAAATATGTGTGCACCAGGTGAAGAGACTATTTTTTGGAGTGCCAGGATTTCAAGCCAGGGCCTCAGATGTAGTGCTCCACTGCTGAGAGAAGCCCAGTTCCCCTACTCCTTTCAAACTTCGTTTTGAGACAGGATTTCATAATGTAGCCCAGACTGGACTGGAACTCTCATGACCCTTCTGCTTTTGCTTCCCTAGTGTTGGGGTTCCAGGAGAACACCACCGTGCTTGACTGGGAGACTGAGTTTTTGTTTTGTTTGTCCTGTTGGGGATCAAACCTAAGGCCCTGTACATGTTAGGTGAGCCACTTGGGTACAAGTCCTGCCTTCACAACTGTTTTCTCAGCCTGTCCCCATCTCATGTCCCTATGGCCTGAGGTGACTACCCCACTTTTCTTTTCCTTCACTGCTTTCTTGTATTGGTGGACTGAGCTCTTCCATCTGATCTTCCCAGGAAAAAGGACAGTGAGGTCAATTTTACACATTGGCAAATACCTTTCTTTTTGCCTTTTGGTCTAATACATACATACACTATATATATATATATATATAGTGTATGTATGTATATATATTGTATGTATGTATGGTATGTATATATGTAGGTGTGCTGTGTGTACATATGTGTGTGTGTGTACAATTGCATGTTGAAAATTTGTCAGAATTGTTAAGCTATTGCTGAGCACAGACACAAACATTAATGTTGTGGAGAATCCCATTGCTTGTCTGACTCAGCTACTCTAGGAGCAAATTGCTATTGGTGCATGTGGGAGCTTCTCTTGCTACGAGCAGGTACAGTGCAGTCCTGATAAGGGAAGGGGAGCACAGTGCCAGCCTGTAGCCACTGTGGGGGAACTGATCCCTCTGCACAGAGGTCAGTTGGTTACTTTTGTATCCCAACCTGAGAGGTACTTCCAACTCAGGTCCTTAGCCTGGGAAAACAGAACATTTCCCGTCTTGGCCATTCTTTCCCACCTGCCCAGACTGCTGGTCTCTTGACAGGAATTTCCGCCTGATGGCTGATGGCCTATCTTCAGCCTACACCCACTCACAATTCACTTCACAGATGGTGACCTGATAGATCACTGTCCAGCCCCAGATTACCAGGTTGGTGGTCTGATGGACTGTCATCCAACCCACTGGCCACGATACTCAAATCCAGGCCTCTTTCAGCCTGTATGGGTGCAGAAATAATGGTCGGGAATTCTGTGTAATGATGGTAATGGAGAATTTGCTTTATTGCTTGCTGCAACTCACTTTTATAAGCAAAATGACATCAGTTCCCAGAGCCAACCACAGACCCCCAGTTACATGCCATGGTGTACTGCTGCTCCACCTAACATCATGTGCCTAGGCCATGTTGCTTGCTCCCCTCTTGCGGCGGGGTCAGAGAAATCCCATGATTCCCACATGGTGCCCTGAGGGGTGCTAGCTGAGAACTAGCCCCTAATTCAAACTGGATCTTCCCACAGGTGTGGGGTGAGGCGAGGTGGTCCCAGGTGACTGGTTCAGGCATGGTCCTGACTCCAGCCTTCCTGGATGCTGCTCCCCTCATGCTATGAGCTCTTCGGGATACAAGGCTCCTAGCCACTATGTCTCCTGCAGGCCGAACACCCCGGGGAGCCTTTGTTTTGCTCTCTGAGTCACTGTCTTCCTTTAACTTGTTTTTTACCCTCCAAAATGTTGAAACATCATATTTTCTCTCTTCTTTCTCTTTAAAAGTATTGTATTGTATATGCATATGTTGAAGCAATACAGATTGGAGACTGGGACTGGGAATGGACTGAAACAGTAAAGTTCCCCCAAGAACAATAATCCTCTGCTTTGAAAAACTTTAAAAAGAATCAGAAAAAGATACAGGGCAGGAATGGCAGGGTGCATGAACTTGGGTGGGGTGGGGGGCATGGAAGGGGAGATGAGTCTAGATTGGAATGAGAAACAATGTATGAACTGCACAAAACTTCAATAAAAATATTGTACGTGCGTGTGTGTGTGTGTGTGTGTGTATTGTCTGCATGTGTGTAAGTGCACCCATGCTGTGCAGTGCCTGTGGAAGTCAGAAGAAGGCATAGCATTCCCTAGAAATGGAATTATGGACAGTTGTTAGCTGCCATGTAGATTCTGGGAACCAAACTTGGGTCCTCTGCAAGAGCAGCCAGTGCTCCTAACCACTGAGCCATCTTTCGGGTACCCTCCTTTCTCTGTGTCCACTAATAGGTCTTCAGTTCTTTTGAACTTTAATGGTAATTGAGGGGAGGCTAAATATCAGGGCTTAGTGTTCCCTGTTTCCTTGGAAGTCACCATGAAGTTTATCAAAAAAGTTTCTGAGGAACATACTTTTAGGACAGGGCTTCATTTCTCAAGACAGGTGAGTGCTGTGGGCATTTGGGCAGCCACTTATCGCTACTTTTGCCCAGGGTCTCCAAACACCATCAGCGATTTGTCATGAGCTGGAATAAGCCTGCCTCTGCTGACAGAGTAGAATTCAGGGTCCTCGGTTTGCATTTACCAGTCTTCCATTTAGTTCTGCCTCATTGGCGCTTCACCTCGCTGTTTGATGGGAAATACTTTTTCCATAAACTTCAGTAAGATGTAATGGATTTCTGCAGTGGAAATATTGTTCAAACCGCAAAACCAAATCACAGCAGGCACTTTGTCTGGGGACCCTGTGTCTAGCAAAGCAACCATTTAAAAGCGCCAGTTGTATGAAGCCACAAACAGTCACAGCTAATTCCCTTTACAGGAGTTTTATTTGTATGTATGGAAGAATCACACCACCAAACAAAATCACTGTTCTGTTCAGATTACACCATTAATTATCTTTGTCAGCTTGTGCTTTTTAGCGCCTTACTCATTTGATTTCTTCTTTGAGTTAGGGAATGGGGGAGCTGGAACAGGTGAAGATGCACCTGTTTTGTAGCCATTGGGGCAAAGAAGATCTTTCAAGATTAAGACCGTTAGCCCAGCTCCATTAGGATACTAGTGATATAGCCTAATGGCTGTCACTCGTGAAACCTGGTTCAGGTTTCACCCAGGGCTACACTGTGGATTAGAGAGGATTGGTTGTGCCAGAGTCCAGTGGGCCGTATCCTATCACTCTGGAGACATGATGGCCATGTTGAAGGTCATTGGACCTTCAATTCCCTAAGCAGAGGTTCTGGGTCATAGCTGTACATGGATGTACATTTACAATCTTGATGCTTTAGTGGTACCCCAGACTCACTGAATCAGAACTTCTGTAGTGAAACATTATTAGTCGGTGTGTATCTGCATGTATCTACATATAGGAGTGTGTGCCTATACGGATGTATGCATGTGTAGGAAGTCCAGAGGTGGACACTGGGTGTCTTCCTTTCTTGATTTCCAATTTATTTTCATGGTCTGTCACTGGACCTGCAACTCTCTGGTTGGGTCGAAAGCCCTAGATGTCTTCCTGTCTCTGCTTCCCAGCCTCTCCTGGGCTGCGATGACAGGCGCCAACTGATTCATCTCCCTGACTCTAGCTCCAACTAGTGGAGCAACAAGGAATGACCGCTACCACCGGGTTCTATTTGAAATATTTTTATTGCTACATAAAGAAACAGTTTATTATTTTCAACTAATTTGACTTTGGGAGGAAATGAAAAATAATGGTTAATTAAATGTTTACTCTTTTTGCAAGTATTCTTGTGGTCAAGGGTGGGTATTTCTCAAGAAAGAATTTGGATGGGCTTGTCTGAATTCAGAATTCAGAGGATTTGGGCAATACTCATCTAATGGACTCAGCTCTTCTGGAGAATATGGTGATGGAGAATATTCTCTTCTGGAGAATATGATTCTCCATATTCTGGAGAATATGATGTCCGAAGAGTCTTCGGACAGGGCTAGTACTGATCAGATATGATCTCACCAGAACTCTGTGTCTCTCATGTGCAGGTCCCGTGGCTGTCATCAGCGGTGAGGAGGACTCTGCCAGCCCACTGCATCACATCAACCATGGCATCACCACACCCTCCTCGCTGGATGCTGGGCCTGACACGGTGGTCATTGGCATGACTCGAATTCCAGTCATTGAGAATCCCCAATACTTCCGTCAGGGACACAATTGCCACAAGCCAGACACATGTAAGTACTAGGATGGGATGCTGTCCCTTTTGGTTGGGGGTAGGGGGTAGCTGGGGTTCTGGAACCTTCTGGGGTAACCTTCCACCTGCCTACCTCCCACTCTCTAGGAGAACCACTTTTTGTCTCTATATGTGGAGCCTGGGTGAGGAGACAGCAATGAGCATGGTCCCCGGGGAAGGAAGGACCTGCCACAGTCTGAATCGAGTTCCTTCTTTTTTTTTCTCCTCCTGAGCTCAGCATGACCTGAGTAGGGAGAGGTGCTCCCATAAGTTGGGGGACACAAAAGAGCCTGGTCTCCTCCACAGACTTGGCTCAGCTGTTAGGAAACATAGCCCAGCTCTCTCTAGTCAGCAGCCTCTGAAGACATCAGGAGCCCCACCCAGGCCTCCAGGGGAGGGGAAGGGAATGAAGAGCAGTGAGTACTTTTGAATGGAAACATCTCTAGCTGCCCCCTCCATTGCCTCAAAGTGTGCACTCCCTGAAACTCAGTAATAACCCAGTTTCCAGGAACCCTCACCTCCACACCACGCCCAGAGAGGACCCAGGGCATCTACTCCCTCCATAGCTCTCACCTCCTGTTGGTTGCAGCCCCTCTCTTTGTATTTCTTCTGGGCCTGCTAGGTTCCCTTTCAGCTCCTGAAGCCTTGGTGGCCTGTCCTTCCAGCCAGCAATGTTCCACTTGCTGTGTCCCCGGCTTCGATATGCCCAGCACTACCAATGCATGAGTCCTCCCCTTCCCGCTGCTCCTACCTCTTAGGGAATGGTTCACTGCTCAGGAGACTGCAGAGATACTCCGAGAGAGCAGAGACCTGAGGATGGAACATGAGTGACCTTTAGGGGCAGGCCTCACCATAAAGACAGGATGCCAAGGTTCTGGGAGGCTGTGTATCTCCCTTATTTGCCCGCAGGCTTCCTCCCAGTTGGTTCTTCTCACGTCTGACTCGGTCTGGGGCAGGCTTAGGACAGGTGCATTCTGCTCTTGCTCACCCCAGGTCTGAGCTTTCTGTGCTGGGGCCACGTTCTTCATAGCTCACAAGTCTTGCTGCTCCTCCTGGGTCTTTCTGCAGAAGAGTGGGTCTCTTGTCATCCCATCAGCCTTCATTTCATTTTCTCTCATTCCAAGTTTATTTGGTAAGGGCTACCACACAGTGACAGGGACCAGACTAGCAGCAGCACAAGGCCATTGTTTGTCTCACTATTTAGAATCTGTCATTCAGAGTCTTCCTGTCAGTGTCAGAGGAAGGACACTTGGGTGTTAGATCAGGGCTCTGGGCAAAGAGGAGAAGAAGGAGGGTTTCAGATTAACAGTGGGAAACAGTGCAGAGAACAGCCTCGCTGCTGATGTGCTTGTCTCAGATCAGACTTGTTCTGAAGAGGCTGGGAGGGGCCAGGGAGGAAGCTCTTCTGCAGTGTTGGTGTAGATCCAAGCTCACTCTGGGGTTGATGCTGAGGTTTTCAGGGTGGCACTGATATTTGAATTGAAATATGGTCATTTCTGTGTTGAAAAAATATATATGGTCCTTATTATTTGTGGTGTTCTTTTCTAAGTCACCGTAAACAGTGAATTAGAAAACACAGAACTATTTATTCTTCCCAGAGGAAATATGATGTTAGGTTCCTGCGAGCCTCTGTGCACAATATTTTATTAGCTAATCTGTATATAACCTTGCATGTTGCACGTGTGATTTTGTTTAAAGGTACTTTAGTTAATATGTATAGTTGACTCGTTAACATGGGATTCACCTCATGTGATACAAACCATGGCTGGTCAAAGCTCACCTTGCACACATGTTATCACCGTCCTGTGTTTAGGATTGTGGGATGGTGTTTCAGAGCTATGTTTAGAAGCCATTTTAGAGCAAAATTGCCAACCAAAGCCCCAAACGTGAACAAAAAGGGATCCAGACTAGACCATGGAAAGGTACTTGTTTATGGTGTGAAAACTGGAACAAGAACTTTAAATTATGTTCATGTGATAATTATAAACCATTTTCATCTGCCAATTAAATATCCACACACGTATAATTTGTTCAGCCTTTGCTCGAAATGTTCACACAGCCTTGGATTTTGGATTGCAAATGAATTTAAGTGATCAGTTTCCCAAGTACAGACTCATGACTGACAGGGATCACTGCAGCACATATTTTGAGGTCCTGGTGCAAAGTCTGATCTCAGGGTCCCATCTGTGCTCTGACCACCAGGCCATCTGCAGTTGCAGGAAGGGGGTGAATTTGCCATGTGGGAGGGAGAAATATTTCTTTCGAGCCTTCAGAATCTGTGTCCCCTGGGATCTTGGGAGCTGTGGAGAGAGCTTTGGGATCTGGTGAGTATCCTCTGATATCAGGGGCAATCTCACAGCCTAGAGCCACCATACCAGGAAATCTGGCACAAGTAGAACCTTCCTTGTAGAGCTTTCTCCATGTATGATCTAACATGGTCTCTCTAGAAGCCAGGATTCTTTTGTGTAAGAAAGAGGATATAGGCAGAGATGGAGAGGAGGTTTATTGAGGAAGACTTGAAGTAGGAGGGGAACAAACTGAGCCTTATCACAGGAAGATCATGGGATGAGTCCAGTTGTCCAAGCCCTTTGATACCAAGAAAACTACCTTTTTTTTTTTTTTTTGGCCTGTGTTCAGTTTTTCTTTTTTTTAATTTAATTTTTTTTATTGATGCTTTGTGCATTTCGTACACCATTTTCCAATTCAAATCAGCCATTTTTTGCCCTTTCCCTTTCACCCCCCACCCCCACCCCATCCCAGATCATGTATTCTGCCAAACTGTCTTGCATCTTCTCTGTTTTTTTTTTTTTTTCCTTTTTTAGCTATAAGTGGATAATCCATGAGTACAAGCATCTCTTCGTGCAAACCAATCTGACAGGCGTTTGTCTCAAATCCCACAGCTCCACCATCAGTGGGGGGGGTGACATGTTGTTTGTTAATCAAGTTGACAAATGAGTGTCCAGACTACATTGCTGTAGTTTCACCATTCACCCCAATCGCAGCCCTTACATTCTACCACGCCCCCTCTTCCGCAGGTTGTTCCCTAGGCTTAGAAAAGGGGCACAGGTGGATGAGAAGTAAAACAGTCCACTCTCTCTGGAGCTGTTGACTTGGACTCTGGTCAATTCTGGCTGTTTCCTTTCATGGGCTGACAGTTTGTCCAGGAGTAACCTTTCGATCCTACTAATGAAGCACAAGCAATTAGATATATAGGTATTTAAGCAGCACTACCTTTTAGAGTAGTAGTCCATTTTGTCCCATCAATAGACAGTGGATAACTAATTGCTCTCAGAAAATATGTGTGGCATGATTAGTACTTTGCAGGAGCATTGTAACCTGGTTTAGCTATAACTCCAGAGACTCATACAAAATAGGGACAGGGAGACTGAGAGGAAGCAGGCCTCTAAGGCCCAAGGCTTTATCAGTTTGGGGACCTGAGTCTGGAACACTAATGTGCAAAGAGATATCATCATAAATAATTAGAGCCATATGCGCCTTGGTACATAAATATCATGGACATTTATGGACCTGTATACAAGGCTATGGGGTGTTCTTTGAGGGATTGGTGAGAAGTGTGGTATTAAGAGAGTAAGGTACTCATATGGTAGATCCCAGGTTTCTCTCCACCCGATTCATTTCCTTGTCTGATTTTAACTTGTGTCACTTGGGAAGGAACTGTAGGGCATAGTGCTACCTGGCTTAAGGCACCATTCTTCAGCTTCTTCTAAGCACAGAACATGTTACTTCCTTTACTCTTGTGTTTATCGTGAGTGGTAGGACCTTTCTGACCTGAATGATTAGGATGCTGATCCGCTGCTTGCTTCTCACTTTCTATCTGTCTTCAGTTTGGTCCACAGCATTTTTCATCACATGTCAGGCTGCAAGGATATTTAAAGATCACCTGGTTCCAGCTCTTTATCAGACACTTGCATCTTTCCTTCCTGGGTTTTTAACAAGTACTCTGCGTTTGAGACATCGTCTTTATTCTGAACTGATTCATCCTTTCCAGAGATCATGAAGGCCCTCAACAAAGATGAATCTACTTGACCTTATGTCCCAACTTAAGTCTGATAAGTCCCCTGTTATTTATGTACCCACCCCCGTGATTCTCAAAAGCACCGGGGAATGGATGTAGCCCTCATTGTCACACAGCCGAGGGCCTTGAGTCTTAGGCTCCGTCCTCCAGAATGAGACACCAAAGGGCCCATCCACATGGGTCACTGGAGAAAAGGTGAATGGTGCGCATGCACCTTCTGGGCTTGAGGCTACAGCTCTGGGCTGCAGTGAAGTCATTCCTTGATGGGCCAGGGCTTGCTGCTATCTTAGGATTCATGCTTAGCCTTTTTCCCTCAGGCTGTGTAGAAGGTGCCTTGACTGTCTTCAAGGCACTTTGCACGCTGTTTATTCTCTTTCTTTCTTTCTTTCTTTCTTTCTTTCTTTCTTTCTTTCTTTTTGGTATTTTTGATACAGGGTCTCCCTTTACTCCCAGCTGGTCTGGAGCTTGATCTGTAGTCCAAGCTGGCCTTGAACTCAGAGATACACCTGCCTCTGCCTCCAGAAAAGGTGTGCACCACCACGCCCAGCCCATCCTTTTTCTTAAAATCTTGGCCGGCCGGGCATGGTGGCGCACGCCTTTAATCCTAGCACTTAGGAGGCAGAGGCAGGCGGATCTTTGTGAGTTCAAGGCCAGCCTGGTCTACAGAGCGAGTTCCAGGACAGCTGGGGCTACAGGGAAACCCTGTCTCAAAAAGACCAAAAAAACAACAACAAAAAAAGAAACCGGACTGGCTGGAACAGGAGCTCTGCTTCCGATCTACTTCCTCCCTTTGGTTTCAAGTGTCCCTGTTTGTCCTGGTTTCCAGGTGCAGTGTCCTCACCTTCTCTGTGTCAGTACCTCACAGCCTACAAACAGGGCTGCCTCCTGTGCCTCACCCCTCCTTGCACTGTCCCCCTCTGGGGTCATGTCTTTTTGCTCCTGCTCACCATCAGCCTCTTGCAGTCTCTCCATGGAGCCTCATGTTCACATCTAGTTCCAGTTCCCCTCGATTGTCACCCCATTCCCTTTCTTTGATCTCTTGGCTGAGCTAGACCATGTTCCTTTGAGTCTCTCTTCCTGTTAGTGTTTGTGCACCTGCATTAGGTTGACTTTTGCCTCTCCATTCAATACCTGTGTGGTGAGGATTTGTGGTAGGCATTCATCTGGACTCTAGAGATGAGGAAGGGGCAAAGTATGGCGGTGATCCACTCAGCTTGATAGCCAACTGTGGATAACCCCTAAAACATCCTACTCTCTGGAAATCCCTGTGTGTCTTGAACATTCTCCTTTTGACTGCTGCTGCTGGCTCTCCAGTCTTTATTCCTTCCTTTAAGTCTGTCAGTCTTTGTTTCTTAACTGGCACCATAGTCTTAATTCTTCTCTCCCTCTCTGAATGGTCCCACCGACAACTTTTCCTTCCACTCATATCATCCTCTATTGGCACCTCATTTCCAGCTTCTTGGGAATCCCTCCAAAGTTGACACTATTCCAATATGACCATTCTTTCCTTACATCTATGGCTTACAGGCAGTGTCATGCACCGGTCTTGAATGAGTTTAAACCGGATTCTAGGTCATTCTCTGCCACTTCTCAGATATATGTGTCCTGTTTTCTGTGGTTTTATTTTTTACATTTACATTTACATTTATCCCTACCAGTAGCTCTTGTGTGTCTTATATGATTTATCTATCCTCTATTTCTCTTTTTTCTCTTTTTCTTTCTCTCTTTCTCTTTCTATCTGCACGTTCATGTATGTGAAAGTGCAAATAGGTGTATATGTGTGCATGCCTGGGAAAGCCAAAGGACAATCTTAGGTGCCACTCCCCAAGTGCCATCCGTTTTAGAAACAAGGTGTCCCATTGTCTTAAAGATTACCAAATAGGCTAGACCAACTGTCACAGTGACCCCAAGAATCTGTTCAACCATTAACTAACGTGTTGAGTGGTGGTCCAGTTTGGATTCTGAATGTTCCCAAAGGCCAATTTGTTGAAGACTCCACGGTCAGGGTAACACTCTCAGGAGATGAGATTAGTGTTTTGTTCCACCAATGCTCTCTGTCATTGTCACCTGGAGCTCCTACCAGAGCCTTAAATGCAATATGTCTACTTTATTACAGACTAGAAAGTCTCAAATCCTGAGCCAACATAATCATTTTCTCTTTATAAGTTGATGATCTCATTTTTATAGTCATGCTAACACACATGGTTCATGACCCAGGCTTTCTAGAGATTTGTGGAGAAGGAAAGGTTGCTGATCTTCATCCAGAGTCTTTCTGGACCAAGAAATGGGAGTAGTGTTTGATATGTATTATCTTAGATAATCTGGAACTGGCTGTCTGAGAAAGGATTGCCACCCCATTTTACAAATACAGAAACTGAGGCTCTGTGAGCTCTGGTGGTTTATTCTAGATCAAACAGCTCCCAAAGTTTACCCAGAGATAAAAAACAAAACATGACCTACTTAGCCCAGCATCCAGCCTTTCCCATAAAATTGCCCGGGCTTCCATATTTACTTGCATATTTACTCTGTATCTCTTGAATTCAGAAGGTGGCCTACTGAGGAAAAAGGACAGTTTCTGTGTGAGGTGTTCAAGGTTGAGAAAAAAATTTACAGTCAAAAGGCTGGGTCAATCTTGGACTGGCTACTGGCATTTAAAACCTCTCCAATCACAAAATTGAGACTCCAAGGGACTATGGATTCCCTCAGATTAAAGTAGTAGCTTGTCCTGGCATTAACTTATTTTTTCTTCTTAGGTTTAAGTTTACAAGAAAAATGAATAAAAAATTAGCAGTCCCCTCAGCTCTCATTTACTCTGTACCTCCATCACAGTTTCCCATATTATTAAAATCTGGTGCAGGTGTGGTACTTTTGGATAAAGGATGGCAAATACTGAGAGCTCATGAAGTCCACAGTTTACAGTGGGGCTGACTCATTGTGTTCAGTAGTTCAGTGCTCTGCCCCCCAAATCCCCTGTGCTTCACCTAATCACCCCTCAATCTCTGGATACCCCTGGCCTCTTTATTGTCTCCATTAATTGCAGCCTGTCTGTTCCATGTGTCACATGGTTGGAGTCATATTATATAGAGAACCTTTCAGACTGGCTTCTTTCATTTGGCAGTATTCATTTAAGATTTTTCCATGTCTTTGCATGTTTTGACAGTTTATTTCTCTTCTTTCCTTTTTTAAAAATACTATTTTTATTTTCTTATATGCATATTTATATGTATTGTATTTGTTTATGTGTATATGTACATGTGTATATACATGTGAGTGCAGGTAGTATGCACAGACACCAAAAGAGGGCATTGGATCCCCTGGTGTTAGAGTTACAGGTGGTTGTGAGCTGCCTGATGTGGGTTCTGGGAGCTGAACTTGGGTCTTCTAGAAGAGCATCAAGAACTTTTAACCACTGAGCCATCTCTTTAGCCCTTATTTCTTTTTGCTACTGAGCAATTCTCCATCATCTGGGTATGTCATCTTTTATTATCCATTCACCTACTAAGGGACACCATATTGGTTTGCTGAGCTCTGTAACAAAACAACACAGACAGAACTGGACAGAACAGGTTTACACAATCTGAGCGTGTTGTCTCAAAGCCTGAAATGAAGATGCTGGTACAGTGTTGCTTCCGCTGAAGCCTGTGGAAATGCTCCGGGGCTTCTCCCCAGCATCTGGTGGGGTGGCTAGCATCTTGGCTGTTCCATAGCTGGAGTAGAGGTGAACTCTCCCATTGTCTTTATGTGGCTTCTGACATTTTCTCATAGGGATACCACCTTAGATTAGGAGCTCACTATACTCCAGTATGGTCTCCATCTGACCTAACTAATTACACCTGTGGTGTCTCATTTCCAAATAGTTCACATTCTAAAGTTCCAGGAGTTAATACTTTATGATATCTTTTTTTGAAAGAACTATGTCAGAAGGCTTTGTTGCTTCTTATTTGGGGCAGTAAATTCATATAAGCATATATGTACAGGTTTATGTGTTCGCATTTATGTTTTCAACTTGCTTGTGTAAATACCCAGGGATATAATTGCTGGATGACATATTAAGAATATGTACCTTTGTTGTTTTTTTTTTTGTTTGTTTGTTTTTTTTTTTTTTTGGTCTTTTTGAGACAGGGTATCCCTGAGTCCCAGCTGTCCTGGAACCCACTCTGTACACCAGGCTGGCCTTGAACTCACAAAGATCTGCCTGCCTCTGCCTCCCAAGTGCTAGGATTAAAGGCGTGCGCCACCACGCCCGGCAAGAATATGTACCTTTGTAAAAAATTGTTGAAATTTCTTCCAAAAGTGGATGCACCAAGGTATGCCATTTTTAATTCCTACTAGGTCCCTCCAGTCGGTTCCCATCTCAAATCCTCGGTGGGTATGCATACCCATTCTTTGTTTTCTTTCTAAAATGTGTCATGTATGCACACTTTTGTGACCTTATAAACTTATAAACCTTTCTCTCTTCTGCCCTGAAGTAGCCCATCAGCTAATGATAATGCAGTCCTTATGGACACTCACATAGACTAATACACATCGCTTTTATCTTGTCTTTGGTCACAGGCCAGTTAGCATGCTCATGGCACAACTGGTCCCTTGGCCTACTAGGATGCTCATGCTTTCAAGAGCTCAGTAGAGTCCTTCTTTGTGGGCAATGCCAAGCTTCTGATTAGCCCTTAGCTTTCAGGCTTCTATCTCCTTCTTTTGCTTGCCCAGTATTCTCACTAATGCTGTTGTTTCCCCACCCCGTGTTATTTTCAAGCTGGTCCCCAATGCCAACTCTGTTTTTCCTTAGGAGTCTCTATACTTCGAAGGACAGGCATGCATTCAACCTTCAACCCCACCTGGCTGGCCACTCTCAAGTTTATTCCCTTTGTCTATTACAGATCCTTCAAAGTGACCTAGTAGTTCTGTCTTCGTACCCGCCCCCCACATCACTCTCATGAGAGTACCAGAATCCCATCTCCATTTGTTTCCTCCAAATTCCTTTTGTCTTTTGTTCCCTTAGTCAATAAATATTCACTGGACTTATATTAAGTGCCAGAGCTGTGGGTACAGTGAAATACCCACCCTTCCTCACACCTCTTCAGCCACAACACATCTGTTTAGAGGCCAACACTTCCCTCTTTTCTCAAGCTAACTTCTCTATGCACCTTCCTTTTCCCACTTACGAACCTCCCACATAAGTAAACAGAACCTCAGAGGCTCCATCTGTGGCCTGACCAGCCGTCCTTCATTAGGGGTGAGTGAGTGGCTTGTCTCCTCCTTTGCTTTTGCGCTGATTAGTCACAGAGCTTGCCTTTTCTGGAAGAGGAACTGCCACGGCTAGTTTCCCAGCTGTGGAGGGCAGCACAGCCTCTGTGTAATGCAGTATTAATAGTGCATCTGCATGATATAGAATTCTGTCACTCTCTATACTAATAAACATCGCTTAGCCCAGGGTAACGATGGGTGTTTATTCCCAGCTTCTTAGCTCAGCATCATAGACTTGCACATGAAATATGGAAAATGGGCTCCCTTATCTGGGAGGTGCAGGCCCCTTTTGCAATGAGTAGCAGAGGCCACAGCAGCAGTTGTGGCTGAGTTGCTTTTCTAGCTTTTAATCCTGCAGAATCCCTGGCTGGACTTGCCTGATGGCAAGATGTAGATCTGGTTAAGGGGCTGATCTAGGAACTCTCTGGGGTGCGCATCTGAGAAAGGAAGGCTGCTGTACTGGGGCCTGCTGCCTGTGGGTGATGGAAGAAGTAGCACTGGTGACATGTCAGAAAATGAGACATATGTGGAGGTACAGAGTTCTGATAGAAACGCCCCTCCTTTCTTCTCAGGTGGATCTCCATAGTCTCCCTTAGGGGAACCATAGGCCGAAGATGGTGGAAGCCATGGTGATATTTAGCAGTTCCCCTTTGCCACTGGTGGTGTGTGTCGAGGTCCTGATCGACAGGCAATATTTCACAGGACATTTTAAATGAACATAAATTAGGACTGCTCCCTCTCTGGTTTTTCTTCCATCCTCTTTTCAGGTCTAATTAGGATGAGTAGCAGATCTCTGAGAATCTTGTAGTGCTAGGTTTAGTCAGCCCAGTTTTCTTTCTTTCTAGAGAATGTAAGAATGGGCTATCTTTTTTTTTTCCACTTTTTTGTTTATTACTTTTTATGTGTATGAGAGTACTGTCTGCATGTAGGTTGGTGCACCTGTGTCGTGCAATGCCGCCGCGGAGGTCAGAAGAGGGTGTCAGATTCCCCTGGAACTGGAGTTAAAGACGGTTCTTAGCCATCATGTGGGAGCTGAGAATTGAACCCGGGTCCTCTGCAAGAGCAGTCGGAGCTCTTAACCACTGAGCCATCTCTCCAGCCCCAAGAATGGGCTATCTTAAGAGTCAAAGGGCTAAGGCCTGGGCCCTGAGGATAGAGCTCATATATACTCCTGTGCTTGTTCTTAGGGTCTCAACCCCTAGAGATGAACTTCTGAACAATAACCAGATGCTTTGACACAACCCAACCATAACATTTTGTCATCTGCCCCACTCCAGGAACACAAAGTCAAATAGTGACATTACCCCCAAATGTCCTATAAACCCTCAACATACCTGAGCATGCATTTCTATGTGGCAAGAAGTGACTGACTCATGTTCACCTCCTTGGGCCAGGGCAACCTGCCTTCCTATTTATCACCATGACCTGTCTGCTCAGTGCTTCACAGCCATAATCACATACTCAAAGTTAGAAGCTGCATGTAGTCATGCTAATTAAGTAATTAGGTATAATTATGCTCACTGTAAATATACAGCAATTGACTAAAAAATGTACTTGGGGGACAAGGATGTACTTCATAGTCGAAGGTGAAGAACGATAAGGCCCCCAGCCATCCTGGAGTGAGATCATTTCATGGTGTAAAGTGAGCCCACGGGGAGATGCACCCAGCAGGAAAAGTGGCTAGGCTTGAAGTGGGCCATTCTCTCCCTGTCCAGAGCCCTAGGTGCAGAAGGGCTGTTTGTCCCCCTGGTGTGTTCAGACCTCCATCTTGTGTTCAGAGAATGGGGAAATGAGTTTCTCAGTGACAAGTTTACTTCTCTTTATCTGGTTTGGGGTACCCAGCCTGTGTTGGGATTTTATTAGTATTGTTTATTTTTATATATGTGTGTGTATGTGTGTGTGTGTGTGTGTGTGTGTGTGTTTGAGAGAGAGAGAGAGAGAGAGAGAGAGAGAGAGAGAGAGAGAGAGAGAGAGAGAGATGGAGACCAGAGGTAGACACTGGGTGTCTTTCTGGATCATTCTTCACTTCATCTTTTGAGGCATGGTCTCTCATTGACTTATTACAAAAGTTTCTGTGGAGTTCTGTAAGTCTCGAGTACTAAACTTACTGTAACTTTTCAAGAAGAACCTTGGCCTGGTTGGAGTGGCACAAACCTGCATCTTAGCACCTGGCAGGCTGAAGGCAATTTGGTGACTAGTTAAAACCATGGCTTGAAGGGGCTAGAGTGATGTCTCAATGGTTAAGAGCACTGGCTGCTCATGCAGAGGATCCAGGATCAGTTCCCAGCAACTACAGGGTGGCTAACAACCATCCTTAACTCCAGTTCCAAGGGATATAATGCCCTCTTCTGCCCTCCAGGGGAATTGCGTGACACAGGTGTACATGTATGGAGACAGAACACACACACACACAGACACACACAGACACACACACACACACACACACACATATATATATATATAATTAAAAATAATTCAAAAAACATGTTGTATATGTGGATACCCAGTCTCAAAACAAGCAAACAAAAACAAAAATGAACCAGAAGGACCTTAGGTCTTCAGTCTTCAAAACCCATCACATCACAGAACCTGGTGCTGAGCATATCCGGTTACTGTCTCTGTGAACAGTACATTCTGGCTGTCCTGGTATTCAGGATCCCACTAGTGCCTTCCAGGAGATGTAGCTCACTGTGACAGTGCCCATATGTGCCCCTTTGGCACAGACATTATCACATTTCTTCTCAAGGTTCTGTGAAGGACATGAAGTGGATATATTCCATAAGAATAGCCAGTCAGGGTGCGGCACTCTTCAGGATTTCTGACAAGGCGCCATAAGCGCCTGTTAATTGGAACCAGGAGTCTTCCTCTGTTGTTCTATGCCCAGGATCTCAGGGAGATGCTTTTGACCCCCTAAATTGGAGCTTCTGGCTTTAAACAAAAGTTCACTGTAATCTGTATTTCTGGGCAGATCTGACTTTTCTGATGGGAGCATCAGAGGGGCTGATCCTAGAGGGTGGTGTGAGCCAAGGAGCAAGAACCTTCTTAGAACCTCTATTTCCAGACCATTGTGTAGGAGGTAGAAGCATATCTTTCTTTCCAGAAGACAATGTGATGGTCTTGGCATGGGGTGACCAGGTCAAGCTCTTACATCTGAGAGAGTGAACTGCACCTTGGTCATAGTGGATCTTTATTCATCAGAACGTAAAGAAACGGATGTGGGTCATCTCAGCCTGCCTAGTCAACTACTACTTGACTGTGGCCAAGTCATCTGCCCATTCTTAATTGTGGGAAAAAAAAAGCAGTCACCATGGTCAATATTTGTGGAATTAATGCTGTGAGAATTCAAAAATCCTCTGTCAGTATCATATAGTCAGCATAACATGTGATTATCTTTGCTTAAAACTATCATTACAGTTTTTGATAGGAATATATTTTGGGGAAGACACCAGGTTAACACATCCCGAAAGCTTGTTTAACAGAGCTTGGAGTCCTTACAAAGAGCTGCAAATTCTTGCCTTCCAGCAGCTTTCAGAAACTCTAAGAAACAGCATTTCATCACCCAGATCCACATCCCATGTAGTGTTCATCGGAGTTGGGGATGTAATATGTGGGCTGTCAGGAAATGATTGATGCAGATGAGTATAGGGCTCTGGCCAATTTCCTTTTGGGTTAATGGAACTGGAAACCCATAGGCTCAACTAGAAGGCACAAAGAGATTTGTGGAGGGAGTCTTCTGCTTTCTTAAGTCTTTGTTTTAAAAACTCTCCTCCCTGGTCAGCCAGTTTTACTTTCTGGGAGCATGTGTTCCCATAGGAATGTGCAGTACTGCCTGTGTGTACTGCATTGGGCTCTGCTGTACTTGTGTTGGCTCAGGAGCTTTTAGAGTTAAGGTTCAAGACCCATCACTCCACCTTAAGATACAGGTGGATGTAGGGCTAAGTCTTGTTCATATCTCTGCATATCCATCATGTTTTGAACATTTGATTATATTAGTCAAGATCCTTTTGTCTGAAAGTAATGTTCAATCTTGCCCCACCGGGCTTAGATAATTATGAAAGAAGTTGACAATCATTTAGATCAATTAAATAAGCCGGGAAGGTTCCTGGAGAGGGATTTCTAGCTCTAGTTTTCAGAATTCTTTTGCCTATGTCTTTGTTAGTTTTGCTTTATCACCAGGTGAACTTGCCTCATGATTATAAAGTGGTTGTAGAAACCAGCCATTACAGGCAGTTCTAAAGATCAGATGTAGCACAATGTTGTCTCTTTGGTGGTTGATTCAAGTTGAGCCACCAGCAGTCTCCTATGCTTTTGGGCAGAATTATATAACATATTTATTCTAACACAGTTATTACTAAGGGGAATGGAATTACCACAAGCATGTTAGGCTCCTCAAGAGTCTCTTCAGGGGGGGAATAGATACCATTTTCCCTGAGGTATATGCTTGTGTGGAGGGAAGCGAACATCTCCAAAGAAGCAGAGTTCTGCTGGCAAGAAATGGCAGTGTCTGCCAGAGCTGACAGTGGCTCCCACCCCAGTTCTCCTCGATGAGTAACATACATACTGGGTCACTTTTCAGCTTTGTGAATACTGTCCCTTTGCCTGTTGGAGTGAGTAGGAGCCTTCTAAGGTATGAGAAGAGGGGAGATAAGAACTCAGGTGCTCATTAGTGGTCGCTGTCCTCACTGTTCAGGTCTGGTGAGCTGTGCTTGTTTCAGGGTTGTGCTTACACGCCCAGGCAAAGGAGGATGTCTTCACGTGGGTTTAACTAGATCAGGGGGAGGAGTTCCTGGGAGAAGCTTTGGATGCAGCTTTTGGAGAGTAAAAGGAAGTCGGGTGGGTGGTTAAGAGTGGGTCAGAGGAGAAGCAGTGAGGAACAAAGACTCCTGCTTACTAAGTACCTGCTGAGGGGCTGGCTCTGAACTTGAAGTGACTTTACCATAATAAGATCTAACATAAGCAATGTTTCCTGTTGCTTGGGTACTGACTCTTTAAATGTAATAAATAAGTTGTTTAATATGCATAAAATTCTATTTGACAAGTACTCTAGATATCCCTCCTTTGCAGATGAGGAAGCTGAGGCATGGGGGGTGGTTCACACATGCTGTAGCCTCACAGCTCGGACATGATAGAACTGACATACAAGGATCACCACCCTCCACCCTCTCTTCTCAGTTTTTCCTCCTATATTAAATCAGCCCATAATTAAATATTACGGCCCTAGCTTGACAGTGAGGGATTCTCTAGGAACTCAGGGAAGCTGAGGGACTTATTCAAGGACACTTGCTGGTCAGAAGCAGAGCCAGCCTTAGGGGTATCCCAACTCTGCCACTTCTTCTAGTACAGTCCGGGTAGCTGACCTTTAATTTACTTACATCCCTTCTTTGGGAGACTTAGTATGTTCTTTGAGAATTTCAGATAGAAGCTGTTCAGGGTGACATGATGCCCAGAAGCAGGCTTTGAAAGAGCAACCTTTTTTTATCTATTCCAAGCTTCTGTGGAGCCAACACCTCCCTCACCCCCAGTATAGGTAGTGATCTGGAGTTCAGATGCCTGAGAGGGAAGCTGGTTTCCTGGATGATAGAGGAGTTACTAGAACTACTGTAGAATAAGACCAAGAGTCCTTGGAGCCACATTCTCATCTTTCTTGGCTGAGGCTCCTTTTATCCTGTCCTCCATGGTCATGACTTAATTTGTTATCCAGATTGTGACCAGGCCTCTCCCCAGACACCGTGTTCACGTTTGTCCCCAGACCTAGAAATGCTGGTGATGCAGCAAGTCTTCTGATGGGATTCTGCTGAGTCGGGAGGCCCTAATGCCACTAGTAATGAAGAAGTGTTGGGGCTAAACTCCTAATGGCTCATTGATTGGTTGAATTATGCTCGGCGTAATTCTGAAAATAGATTTTAAATATGTGCTTGGGGATTTGTGGGGATTTGTTACTGAGCAGCCTTAACTCAATCGTGGCTGATTTGACAAAGACATCAATTCTCAGAGCTTGTTCTTCAGCCATGATATTTATCTTGGTGAGAACGCTCCCCAAAGTCAGTATAAGGTTTCAGGTGGGAGTGTGCGGCCTGGTGTGAAATGGTTTCCATCCCTTCCTGTACATCCTTGACGGTGGTCTTTAAAAGGTCAGTATGGTTGGACCAACCACTCAGACCACTTGGTGTTGTGTGTGTGTGTGTCTCTGTGTGTGTATGCATGTGTCTGTATCTGTGTGTGTGTGTCTGTCTTACTGTGGGCATGTGCATGCCATAGTGTGGATGTGGAGATCAGAAGACTTCCGGTGTTAATCCTTACCTTTTTTTTATTTTTTATTTTTATTTATTTATGTGTATGAATGTACTGTCTGCATGCAAGTTTGTGCACCTGTGTCATGCAATGCCGCGGAGGTCAGAAGAGGGTGTCGGATTCCTCTGGAACTGGAGTTCTCCTGGAATTGGAGTTTCAGATGGTTCTCGGCCGCCATGTGGGTGCTGGGGATTGAACCTAGGTCATCTGTAAGAGTGGTCAGAATAATCTTTCTTGTTCACTGCTTCTTACACCACTCTAGCTGGCCTGTGAACTTCTGGTCATTTTCCTGCCTCTGGGTCCCATCTCCAGGTAAGGATTTCACCCAGGGCTTCCCACTTCCTAATGCCAAGATTTTACCTTTCCTGAAGCTGCCACTTAGAATAAGAAGCAGGAGAGGGCTTCCAGGAGTCTTAGCTTATCAGCTCCCCGGCATAGTCAAGCATCGCCATGCCTAGCAGAGTCCCTGGATCTCAGTCTTTCAGTGGGACAGGATCTATCTCAGGAACTTCTAGTGGGCTGGAAAGATGGCTCAGTGATTAAGAACACTGACTTCCCATGTAGAGAATCCAGGTTCTAATCCCAGCTCCCACATGGTGGCTAGCAACCATCTGGAACTCCAGCTCCAGGGTCTTACACCCTCTTTGCACCACCATGGGCATTGCATAGCACGGGTGCCCTTAGATATCATATAAGTGATATACTCATACACATAAAATAAAAATAGCAAACGAAATATTTTTTTTTGTCTTTTTGAGATAGGGTCTCCCTGTAGCCCCAGCTGTCCTGGAACTCACTCTGTAGACCAGGCTGGCCTTGAACTCACAAAGATCTGCCTGCCTCTGCCTCCCAAGTGCTAGGATTAAAGGCGTGTGCCACCACACCAGGCTGTTTTTTTTTTATTTTTTTTTAAAAGCTCCCAGTCTAAGGCTGGACTTTTTTTTTTTTTTTTTTTTTTTTTGGTAAATGCTAGTGTCATTTGGAGATGATAGCCCTTTTGTAAGGGAGCGACCATTAACAACACATCGTACAGGGAGACCACCAAATACGCCTAAACTCACCCACCATCTATTTCTTTCTCTCTGATCTATAAGAGAGCTAAAATGCCTTCCATTTTAGGCTCAGAAACAAATGAGGGTTGCTGTATATGCACCTTCATGAGGAAAAGGGGATGATGGAGTGATACTGAGTTTCTAAGGGGAAATTGGTCAGCAATCTTCTTTTCACCCAGAGCTTGCACTCTTCCATTTTAACCTTTGTTTGAGAGACTATAGCCCCCTTCTCTGGGGTAATTTATACTCAGTCAATCATTAGAAACAAAAAAGCATTCTCTAGGAAGGGAGGAAGTAAAAACAAAACCTGGAAATAAAGAAAGAAAATGACAGTCTGCTCTAATAAAGAAATTACTGACGTTCTGCATTATGAACTGTATTAATTTTTAATGGGTGAGAAAGGAGTTGATTTATAATGCATCTTTCCTGGCTGCAGAGGCTGTCCCCAGCTAATAAATAAATGACAGGTCTCTTGTATTAAAAGTATCCGTCATTTTACATTGTTGGAATGTGAATGGTGAAAGGCAGTGAAGGAGAGGCCCCTGGGAGGGGGTGTGCCCTGCTGTGCCCAGCTGGAGAAGGCACTGTCATGAAGCCTGGCCTCTGAAACTGAATTGAGCTCATTCCTTAGTCACAGCAAAGCGACCCAGATAGCTTCTTATTTCTGTGGGCCAGGAGAAAGTTTGCAGGAAGGGACAACAGTTCACTATGCAAATTCAAATTCCTCAATGTTCAGAAAAACACATATCCTAACCAGTGGACTTTGGTATTACTCTCTCAGTTTCCTTGAGTGTGGTTGGGATGACTTCTTGAGTGATTCATCCTTTGTTGACAGTGATCTGTGCCTCACAACTTTGGTTTGCCTTTCTAGAGCTCTTTAGAGAGCAAATATGCAAACAACACTCAACATTTGTGTTTGGTTCTGAAAGGCTATATACTCATTCTAAATATTTTAGAGGCATCAGAAAAGTAAAAAGAAGACAATAAGAATTACCCCAGATACCACACCAGGAGATGAATGCTATGAATATTTTTGGGCGGGTATTACTTTCCAGTGATTTTTTTTTAAACATAGATACACATGCAATAATATAGCATACTAAGTCACACACACACACATACTAGTATGCACATGTATCATATGCAAAAACTGAGACCTTATTCTGGTTATGGTTTCATAGTTCAAATTTGTAACACAATTTCACAGACCTCTATTTCAAGTCATTAAAAATGATATAACAGGGCTTGGGAGACAGCTCAGCTTGGAAAGTGCTTGTCTTATGCATGAGCACCCAGTGGGAAGTGCTTATAAGCCCGGCACTGGAGAGGTAGAGATACGAAGATCCCTGGGGCTCAGTGGTCAGCTATTCTTGCCTTCTGGATGAGTTCTAGCTGGTGAAAAACTGTGTCTCCAAAAGAAGGAAGGAATGAAGGAAAAGGAGAGGAAAAAACCCCTAAATCAAACAAACAGAAATGGTGGACTAGCCGCTGAAAATACGTGTGTGTGTGTGTGTGTGTGTGTGTGTGTGTGTGTGTGTGGCCAGCAAGTATCCACGTTGGTGTCGTTGTGGAGCTGGCAAGAGGTCACTCAAGATGGACCCTTTGTTCTCCATGACAGTGTCAACTGCAAAGTCAACCAGCGTATGAGATATGAGAATGAGGACAAACGATGTTTTTCTGTGCAGAGCTTCTAATTATGGAGCACCTACTATGCTGCAGAGTCAGTGCAGGAGGCTGAGGCGTAAACAGAGTGGGCTCCACCCAGTATGGCAGAGTCCACACTCCAGCTGGGGAGACAGGCGGTAAATAGTTCCTGAAGATATAAGCATAATGTGATGCGCGTCACAGACATCCACAGCTGAAGGTCTGAGTGTGCTTAGAGCCCAAAGCCTTGTTTAAATGAGAGGAACAGCAGAGGTTTGCCTGGGGGGAGGGGAGAGAGTATTTGAACTAGAAAGCTATGAAAGATTTAACCAGGCAGAGTTACAAAGAAGGGAACTTCCATAGCAGTAGCAGGAGACAGAGCAGAGTGGGTGGCATCAGGGATTTGGAGAGGCAGGGTGGGAGGTTGGAGCAACTCCAGAAGAACCTCTGGTATAGCTGGATGTGATTGATATATGCAATTGTACAGCTTATTGAACAATAATTATGAATTCATTTATAAGATGTGTGGCTAAATATAGTTCAGACCTACATTTCCATACTTGTGACTATTACTGGTTTCTTGGAAATAGGTTATGATCTAAGAACTAAAGAAACATTCCAATAAGATAGATGGCGGTGTGCGTATAATCTCAGTGCTCAAGAGGCTGAAGTAGAAGGATCACGAGTTCAAGACTACTGTGGACTACATAGCCAGAACCTATCTCGAAAAAGAAAAATTTAAAAATAAATACAAATAACAAGCAAAGTGGGTTATTAAGCAACTGTTTCAAGCAGACAAGGAAGACCCCTGCTCCAGAAAGGAGAGAGATGAATATTCTCTGGATATACCTTTCAGCAGAGGGATGGTATTTAGAAAATGAGGCTTTGCGATCTCTGCTGGCAGGTTGGACTCCTCTGATTTATTTATATTGCCTTCAGAGGCTTATAAAATGGAAGTTTGCCTAGATTTTCAGACCAGCATTTCTATCCTTCCACAGAGAAATTTATTCCTTCACTTGTGCATAGTTCAAAACACAGATAGATCAATGCCCTTTGCTTTAAAATAAAATAAAAAGCCTCTGAGCTAGGAAGGCAAAGGCATAGAAACTCTAGTATACATTTCAGCAAAGAGCCTGCTCCCAGGTTGCAGGGACGATAAGCAAGGCAGGATCCCAGAAGCATTTATTCCTCAAGCACGTGAAGAGCCTGTATTTTTGCCATGTTGAGAAGTGACAATTCAAGATCAAGTACTAGAGAGGCATGGTCTTATAACCAGTCACTTGCATTTGAAGTATGATCCTCACTTGTATTTTTTGCCTTCAAATCTTGGACCCAAAATTCTTCCAGCAAAAGGACTTGGCTGAAAGCAGACATTTTCCTTCCTGCTCTTCCATGCTTTTTCCTGAAAGTTCCTTATATAACATGAACATCGTTTTTTTTTTTTTTTGAGAAAAGCCTAAGAGATCCAGGAAGACATCTATTTTCATCCTATAGATGAGGAAACGGGGGTCTGGACACATAGTTTAATGACATTAACCCACATATGTGTTTTGAGAAAGGGACAAGACTGGTACTGACGGCTCTTGTCTCCTGACATTTCTCACGTCTCTTGAACCTGTAAGTGGAAATGCAATCTTTTCATTTCCCCCAAAGAAGTTGATTTTGTCTGGGCCATTTAATAAGGAACGTCTGACAAAAGTGAACTGTCTGGCTCAGGTGCAGTAATTGCTACAGAAATTGGTTTTAGAGTCTTTGGGGAGTTCTGCAGTTGAACCTTATCAAGTACAGTTTGTTCCAACACTTCTACAAATTTTAAGAACCTCAAATAACTGTTTCTGTTTGGAGCTTTTCTTGGTTATTTTAGAGAGCTTCCCAGGGGCACCGTGTCTCTGCCCCACCCACTCCTGGAGAGATTCTGTTTTACTATCTTAATGTTTTCCCTGGCTTCTTGAAGTCAGGCTTTGCTACTGGCATCTTTGAAGGTGATCTCAAATGTCACTTACACCTGCTGGATTCTTTGGGTAGTGACTGATTTCTTAATGGCATTAAAAAGGAGCTAAGTTCCATTTGATCCCAATTCAGCTTTCCTGTTACTGCTCTCAGATCGCAAGGAAGTTCATTTCTATTCCTCCATTTCCAAATGGCTTCACATGATTTACAGCTGATGAACAGCACACTGGGACTCTTCTTGGATTGTTCAGGTTCTGTGAAAGATTGGTTGGTAATACGTATCAAGGAGTCTAGCTTCTTGCTCATGGGTACTTCATAAGCTACCTCTGGTAGATGGTCCAATCTTTGCAGGGCCCTATGCTAGGAAAAGGGACTTGGTTTTCCTTCCACACTTCTGTTGCCTAATCATGCTCGGATCCAAAGGAACGTGCTATTAGTCATCTAGTTATCGTAAGCTATCTTACTGCTATACAGTCTCAGCTGTCCATTGTGGAATTTCAGAAAACCATCATTCCTCTAGGATAGTTCTTCTCAAAGTCCCCAGACCGGAGCATCAGCACCGCCTCACAACTTGAGTATAAAACTCTGTGCCATAGGCACAGCAATCTATATTTTAACAAGCCTTCCAAGGGATTCTGTTGTATGTTAAAATAGGAGAAGCCCTTTGTAAGATATTGGTACTGCTTTGAAAAAAATCTTGATCTAAAATAGTTGTTGAAGTTGACAGAGGTACTTCAGTGCAATTATTGATAGTGTATTTTTAAAAACATTATATGTGCTGTAAACATTTACTGAGCATTTAACTTCCAGATACTATAGTGTGTGCAGAACACAAGCTGACATTCGCCTTGGTGAAGCTGATTTGTCATGACGAATTTTTTGTGACAAATGTAAGCCAGGCTCTTAACTCTCCTTCTAATTCTGGCCTCTTATCATCACCAAACCTGTGACTTCCTCCAAATGGAGACGTTTGCCAGGCTTTGGATAACAGTGTTGAGAGGGAGAAATGGGATGTAAGCAGCGTAGGGTTGAACATCAGAGCTTGGATAGGCTACTGTGTCATCACTTTGGGTCTCCTGGGACTAATGGAAGACCCCATCTTAACGGTTGTGTGTGTGTGTGTGTGTGTGTGTGTGTGTGTGTATTAAACAGAGGAATGGTGGAAGAGTCTTGGAACAGCTGCATGTGTTGAGGAAGCCATCACTAACTTCTAGTTATTGGGGTACTGTGATGGTCTTCTGCCTTGTTTATACTAAAGGAGGAATTGTGCACATTGAGAAAACCCTTCTGCCCACCAGATCATCTCTGAGGGTGCCCGAATCTTCACATTTGTAGTGACATCATTCATAAATTAAACTTTTCCCTCCATGGAGCAATGCATAGTGGGTAATATCTCCCCACATCACACTGATTTTGCTTCATAGCTGGTTATGGTGCAGTTGCTGGGCATTTGTATCTTAATTATGGCTTCTCGGAGGTGACCACCATGATCCAGTCCTGAAGTTTCTCTACAATATCAAGGTCAAGAGGGTGATTTGTTAGAAATTAACAAATTAGTTAATTTGTTATGATTTCCAAATGTTCTAAAAATTACACGAACACAACAAATATCCCTTAGTATATTGGATTTAGATACATCTAACTTCTTCCTGTTCAAAATGAGATATGCATATTTTGTAATTCCTTTATAGACTTATGAATAGAGCCACATTTTAATAGTTACCCAGCTAAACTGTTTCAATTCCTCCCTGTTTTGCTTTTTTAAAAACAAGCACTAGGCTGAGGCTTCTGTTGGTGAATGATTCGTGATGAATAGGAATTATGGAAAGCAAAAGGCAAGAGGCAGGCCAGGTGGAGGGGAGGGGACGTGTAAGCAAAGCTATGGAGGTGCATTTTGGGGAGACTCAGTAGCTCTGGGTGAGTGTGTGGAGGGGTGAGGTATGTGGGCAGGAACCAGTTATAGTGACCTATGTGTTATGTTTAGTCATTTTCAGTCATTTGATTCCAAACTGAAGAATAGGAATGTGCCCCTCAAACAAGTTACACATTAGGAAAGAGCAGAAAGAAGAGCA
The DNA here is from genome assembly GCA_009823505.1 of Rhizomys pruinosus. NCBI lineage: Eukaryota > Metazoa > Chordata > Mammalia > Rodentia > Spalacidae > Rhizomys > Rhizomys pruinosus. Next base: position 2,278,881 of record VZQC01002915.1, read on the forward strand.
TTTGCCAAATGGGAGGGGAGTGTCTATTTTCTCATGATTAGCATAAGGGTCACCATGTTGTATGATGGTAAGAACTCTGAGCTAAAAAGCTGCAAGTCATATCCAGGAAGCTGTTATGAACCCACAGTGTAGGATCAGGGAAGTTAGCCAGAGACACTGACGCACGTCTTCTGCGTGGAGTGCAATTAGTCCTGCTAGCTTCTCAGGTTATTTCTAGTATGACAGTTATTTGTTATTTTATGTGCGTGTATGTGGGTGTAGGCATAAACTCTATAGTGTAGGAGGCCAAAATACATTTTGCTCTTATATTTTTGAGTTCTGTCATTGGACCATAGGTGAACAAAAATATAACACGTGCTTTTAGAAATAAAACATTTAGTCAAATGGCTTATTATATCACATATAGGAATAAAATCAGCAATATGTGAATATATTTAACATACTATTCATAACTTGCAAAAATAAGTATCATTTTATTCTTTTCTTCCTTGTCTTTTTCTGCAGGGACAAATACTAACAAAATTGGAGGAGGAAATACCAATGTAATTACATGTCTTCTCTCTTTTTCCTAGAATATTTGTATCTTAAATCTTTGTTAAGACAACATCTCTTTATGTAGCCCAAGTTGCCCTTTAAGCTGTGAGTCCTTATGAGCCATTTATCTTCTCATATCTAAAACTGCATCTTGCAGGTTATTGGAAGATAAAGGTTGCAAACTGGCAGCACCATGTGGAGCATACAGTAGTATCTTATTTGAGTAATATATGCAAAGCATGCCATTTTTTAAAAAATGGTTAAAATTTTAAAGAATTGGGAATGTTCACATAATACCTCTGCATTTCCTTTCCCTTAAAACAAAAGGAAATTACAGATAGGATTCCGTTCTAGTATCACATCAGTTAGAACCTAGAGGCCACAGCCCTCCCTAGACAGAGTTTTCTCTCCCCTTTGCTAAAGCCCTCTTCACTTCTCATTGTATTAAACCTTTTTCCTTCTACTCACATTGCTTATGTAGCCTGGCTGTGCAGCCATGTTGGCTTATAACTCTTTGACAGTGAATACAGGAGGAGGGTACGTTCTTCACATCTGGGCAGAACTCCATCAACTGAATGTCAGAAAATGTTATCAACATCAACATCAAATTTAACCTCAATTTTTTTGTATTTTTTTGAGACAGGGTCTCCCTGCATCCCCAGGTGGCCTGGAACTCACTCTGTAGACCAGGCTGGCCTTGACCTGGCAGAGATCCACCTGCCTCTGCCTCCTGAGTGCTGGGATTAAAGGGGTGTGTCACGATGCCTGGCTTTATCCTTTTAAATGGAGAATTAATATCCTTGGATATCCTGAATATCTCAAAAATTTTAACCAAGTGGATAATTAATATCCTTGAATGTGTCACTGAGGCTGTGGTTCCTCCCAGACATCGTTAGTGGTTTAATAAGTAGGAAATGGGCACTTGCTTCTCACTCTTCAGACCTCTTCTGTCTGAATAGAAGCAGACAGAAAGCAAGGCTAGAAGACTGTTCTTTAGCTGAGAGTTGACATCCCTGGGCCCAGGAGGGGACTAATCTGTGAGGTCTGGGACATCTGAGCTGCCGCTAATGGAAACAGAACCTTCCAGCAGGGACAGTGATGGGGGCGATGCCTATGGTGGTGGATCTTCTCATCCCATTTCCTGGTAGTGGTCAAGATAATATTTCAGTAATTGATACGACTTTATGAATAATGGAGCAAGGATCAAAGGGATCATAGCATCTGTTTAATATGAAGGCTCACTGGGGTGGAGCTCTGGCTACTCCTTGCTGTAAGTCCAAGGCCATCTAGCATCTTGAGTACCAAGAGACGTCGATGAACAATGGAAAGCAGGCCTTGTACCAGATTCATAGAGTTTAAAATATGAGTCACTTAAAGGTCACCTGAAACCATGCTGAAATCCACAAGTCAGAGACTCTCATAGACTATCATTGTCTGAGCCTATGCGTGGGTGCTAGTGTGGAAAAGTTCAGCTGCCCTTTGCTCTTCATGTGTGTGGATATGCCTGTACTCACTTGTGCTTTCCTAGAAGCCTCATTGTTAAGGCCATGGATGTGCTAACCCAATTGTCACACTAAGGGGAACACTTGCTGTTTCATCAAGTCCCAGCATGAAGACATCCTGCTGGACAAGGTTTCTTCACTCACCCCGTATTCCCACATGAAGCAACATGGAGCTAGCTGCCTTTCTGCTGAACAATCCCTTTTCATACGACCCGAGGGTGTGTGTGACGATCTCCATCAGTGCTCTCTCCAAGGGCTCCTGTTAGGACATAGCATTGCACCAGGTGCTTCAGCAAAAAAGCTGCTTCCCATCACTAATCTGCAAAGCACTTTGCCTGGAAAGACACCTGAGACGTGTAAGATATTAATAGCTGCTGAAGTTCGTCCCTGTGCAATTCAAATCCCTTTCCTGAGTTATACTTTATGGAGGGGGTGAGAGAGAAGGAGAGAAAAGCCTAGGATAATTATGCGAGGTTGTGGAAAAATATTTTTTAGATGACTGAAATATTCTCGTTTTACCACTCACCCAGTGCCTACTGGATTTGGTAATGAGGGTTTTTAAAGTTGGAGGCTATTTTGACAGCTACAGATGCTGTAAATTAGATGCATTCTGAAGATCACTGGTCCTGTGAGAAGCTCGTAAGGAAAGGGTCTCATATATAAGCGTGAGAAGGGATGCACCTAGCAGCTGCCTTCGAGGGAGCTCTATTGCTACTCGGCATATTATGGGATGGTAGATCTTTCCTATTGAAACATGCTGTGCTGTTGTTAACCTTGGATTTCCATATTTATTTGAGGATAAATTTACTACCTTGTCTCTAATGGGTTACTAATAATGTTTCAAGGATGAAAATGTGAGTTGAAGGGAAATGGGGCATCATAGAAGTGGAGGTGCGGGTTATGACTGTGGTAGAGAATGAGAATGAACTCAGCCTCAAATCAGTACGAGAGGGAAATGGCCTTCGAGTGTCTTTCTCTGGGGCACTGTCAGGCTGTTAGATTGTGAGGCAAATAGATATCAGATATTCTAGGATTTGGAGAATACCAAAGAGATCATTTCAGAGTTGAAACTTTAGCTAGAGCCAAGGTTGGAAGTGACCTGGTCTATTCATAGAGGCTGAAGCTTTTACAGATAAAGGGGATTATCACATAGTTGAATTAGAATATACAAAGATAAAACAAACAAACTTCAGGTTTTAGGGACAATTTTGTTGCCAAATTTATTGATAGAATCACTGATCGCTTGTTTGGAAGAATTTCCAAGAAAATCCCATTACTATAAGATTTGTGTCTTAAGACAGGCATCTGAAATGGTGGTTTCTCTGGGTCTATCAGAAACATGAATGACCTGGGGAACAAGCTCATAATATATGTAGGTCTTCCTCAGGGAAGCATGTCAGGTGATAGAGAAACCTTCCTGGCACTCGCGTGTGTCCATAACACCAACCAAGAAACCCAGCAGGAGCATTGAAGGACTGGATCGTAGTGCCCAAGGAGCCTCAGTCTCTAAAGGGAAAATGTGTCAGGTGGAAACCTTTGGAGTTACCCAATCACGACTTCAGATTTCAGCTACTTCTTTTCACAAATTATTTAGGCTCTTAGGGCCTTATTTTTCCTCAACTGTAAGATTATAAATGCTACTTTGCTATGCATTGGGAGGATTAGAGTTTTCATCTTCAGAAAACTTCAGTGTTATGATAAAGTCCACCCACCCCTTCTGCTGGCTCAGATCAGGAGTGGTTGTGAGACCATCAGCCTCTTGGGGCAGGCCTTCCCCTAGTCCTTATACTTTGAGCATGTTCATATTCACCCCTGAATTTCAAGGCTGTCTCTCAACTTTAAACATCTGGCCTCTCTCATATTGTCCACACCTATAAAGTTCTTCCTTCCCCCGGCATTCTCTAGGCCTTTCATATCAGTATTGTGCTGTGGAAGTCACGAGGGTCTTCTTGGTGCAAATGAGCCTCGAATTTGCACAAGCACAGAACCATATCATCTTTTTAAAAAGTAGCTCCTTGGTGCTTTCGGATAAAACTCAGCAGTATGCTTGTATTTTGAGCCAGAGTATTACATACTGAGACCATATCCTTAATGAATACTTCCCAGTATGGCCTGAGACTCTTCTCTAGATGCATAGTTTAGATTTTCCATTGATGAAAAGTATTATTCTTTTCTTGCCTACCTAAAAGTTGATCTGCTGCTTCCCTGGTCACCTCTCTCCTTATGCCCAAGCCTTGCGTAAGAAACTCACTTTGTGTCCTCCTGTACTTATGCCTTTTGTCTTCATGTTCTGTCACCCAAATGAGCTTAAGATCATCTAAAACTAGAGGTGCTCAGATGCACTTCTGGGAGGTCAAGGCTGCCAGAAGGAACACGGAAGATGGAGGCATCAGGAATTCTTCAGGGGTGAAATATAAGGCTTTGACCAGGCCAGGGAGGGCAGCCACCGATTCTGGGAGACACAGCAGACAAGACAGTGTTTAGAGTCTCTTTCTTTATTATTTTTTTTAGGGATGCATTGCCCTGAACCACGAGATTCTTATTAAACAATATTTTATTTATCATTTTTATTTTATGTGTATGAGTGTATTGCCTACATGTGTGTAAATGCAGTTGTGTCATGTGATGCCTGGGAAGGTCAGAAGAGGGCTTCAAAATCCCCTGGAACTAGAGTTATAGATGGTTGTTAGCTGCCATGTGGATGCTGGGAATCAAACCTGGGTCCTTAACCACTCTTAACCGCTGAGCATCTTTCCAGCCCTATGCCCCGAAGCAAGAGATTTCTTGAGGATTTTCAAGAAACTCTTTGACCACAGTCCCAGCCAGGATGAGACATCTTCTCAATTATCATAGAGAACTTCCATATCAAAAATAGTCATTGGGCAGAATGCTAGTGAAAAATTCCAAATATATCATAGCACCAGTTGGTTTCCCACACCTTAGAGCCCATTTACTCCCTTGAGTATTTCATCAGAAAGTGTTTATTACTCCATATGCCACACTGGCTTAGCAAGGAATTGTTTCCTGGTTGAAGCCCGTTATATAGTCCTGCAGCTTTTTAAGGGAGCAGAGGATTTTGGTGGTTAGTGATGTGGCTATTAGAGGCACCCTGCATTGGATCAAATCTCTGTTCTTCCTGTTAGTCATTGTGTCACATCAGGCAACTTACTTAACCTCTCTGTGTATGGCTTCTCACTAATGAAACTAGCTAATACGTTTTTATAGTTTAAGAGAAATCAGCAGGGCCCAAACTGAGAAGAGTGTCTGGTATATCACGGGCTCTCAACACAGGGCAGTTCAGATGATTGTCTCTTTGGCTCTCCAAAGCATACAGTGTGCAATTTAGCCTTGGAGATTAGGCTTTGCCTATGGATATTTTAGTCAACAACTTAAGAGAGTGGCTTCAAAGCTTAAAGGTACTGGTTTATATCTCTCAGTTTATCTGTGTCTAGTTGTAGGCTAGATCCAGAAAATTCCGTGTGTGCTCATATCTTGCTGCTTTAAAAGAGAGTTTGTTTATAGTGTCAAGTTGACTCAGTGGAGAACTAGTTAAATAATATAATGTTTTTGTCTTCCCCTTTTCGCAGCTCTACTCAGTCTTTTTTGTTTTGTGAATGTTGGGTGGAACTCAAGAGTCCTGTTTAGGAACACCACCTTTGACAGAATTAACTTCCTTATGGCCTTTTTGAGTTTTGCTGAATGACACTTCAGAGTTTGGAAATCACCAGAGGTCCTTTTGAACTTGTTAGCCAGTGCTCTGTTCTTCTTTCCCTGGAACAGGAATCTAGCAGATTCACTTTTCTTTTTGGTATACCTTTGCCCTTGCATAAGGTGAGATTCACCTTGTCGGACTATACTTATTTTATTTTCTTCTTTTTCCTTTGAGAGTTTTGTGCACACATATTATGCATTTTGGTAAAACTTAACTCCTTTCCCCACTTTTGATTCCCCTCCTATCCCTCACCAGTATTCCGTCTCAGCTTAATGTGCTCTTTTTAATACCCATTGAGTCTATTAGTGCTACCTGTATATAGATAGTGTGCTTCGTAAGAAGTAAGCAAGACTTGGAGAGATGGCCTAGCGGTTAAGAGCGCCGACCGCTCTAACAGAGGACCCGGGTTCGATCCCCAGCACCCACATGGCGGCCGAGAACCGTCTGAAACTCCAATTCCAGGAGAACTCCAGTTCCAGGGGAATCCGAGACCCTCTNTCTCAGCCGCCATGTGGGTGCTGGGGATCGAACCCGGGTCCTCTGCAAGAGCGGTCGGCGCTCTTAACCGCTAGGCCATCTCTCCAGCCCCTTAATGTGCTCTTTTTAATACCCATTGAGTCTATTAGTGCTACCTGTATATAGATAGTGTGCTTCGTAAGAAGTAAGCAAGACTTAAAAGAATCTTGGTTTTGTGGGTTTTTAAAATATAGACTCTCAGGTTTGTGGTTGAATCGGTTTTTAAAACTCTTTGTTTTGATTTGAAGGTGAGGTTGACAGTGAAACTACGCAGCTGTTTGTCCATTACTTTGGTTTTCTACTCCATAGAGGATGAAGGGGGAGACCCTGCATGTACCTAGGATGGCAGGTCTTGACATGGGCCAGATGAACATATGCAGTGAAGTGCGGCATTCTTGTTTTCTGTGAAGTTTCTGGCCACCTCAGTCATTGGGGATAAAAGTGGGGTGCAGAAATGTGGTCACAGAGTCAACATTTCCTTGAAGGTCAATCTGCCAGGGGAAAGGTCTTGAACATAATCTTCCATTATTCATCCTTGACTGAACTTATGGCAACTCTTTGAGGTTTTCTAGTCATGGTTTTCCTGTGTGATCCTGAGTACTTTACAGCCCAAGGAGCAGAGAAAGCTCAAAAGTGACTAACTCCAGGATTTTCACTTTGGTGAGAACACTATCCTCCATAGAGAAGAATTCTTCCTACACTATTGCTGGCTAAAGTTATCAGCCTTATCCATGAGAGCACCAATGATGATGAGTCCATGACCTCCCAGGACCCATTATTATATTGGTTAAAAATATTTGTATGTGTCCCTTTATTATTTTATTTAACAAGTAATATACATGTATATAGAAAAGAATTTAGTATTACTAAAATGGCAATATTCCCAAAATTGATCTAAGATTTAATATGATTTCTATGAAAACGTAGCTTGCCTACTTTTTTTAGACAAAAATTGACTTGCCAACCCTAAAATTTGTATGGAAATATAAGGGCTGAAAATAATCTTACAAAACTTTCAAAAATGATTTTTAAAAAGTTGGAGGACTTAATTCCTCAATTTCAATACTCATCACAAATATATAATTGTGAAGATTGAGCATTGCCATAAGGACAGACATCATACAGATCAATGGAACAGAATTGGAAGCCCAGAAACAGATGCATGTGTTTAAGATCAATTGCTTTTCAATGAGAGAGCCAAGATAACTTAACGTGAAAAGGACGTGTGCTCCCTATCACCTACCATGTACAAAAGTTAACCTAAACATAAAAATTAGAATTATTATAAGAAAATTTTGGAGCCAATCTCTAAGGACTTTGAGTAAGCGGTGTTTCTGGAAATGACATTGAAAGCATATTCGAGAAAAAAATGTGTTCTCTGGATTTCATGGCAATGTGAAACTATTTATTTATTTATTTATTTATTTATTTATTTATTTATTTTTGCTGCAAATGCATGAAGATTTCAAACCCTCCGAACACATGCACTGGTAATCGAGCACTGAGGAGGTAGGGATGAGGAGACCTCTGAGGGTGCCTTGGCCAGCCAGTCTAATCTATGTTGGGCTCTAGGTTCAGTGGGAGATCCCATCTCACATAAAGGCAGAGAAATTATTGAGGAAAACAGCTGATGTTAGTGTCTGGCCTCAAAGTACACGTGTACATAGTGTTTGCATGGTACTGGCTCCAATCTCTGCACAGGTGTGTACATAAACACGTACACATGCAAAAACAAGTATATAGAAAATAAAATTCAGAAATGAGAAGCATTTGTACTTTTAAAGGAGACCACCAATAAAGAGAAAAAACAATCTACTGGATAGGACAATATATTTATGGATTACATATCTGATAAGGGAACAGAATCCAAGACATATAAAGAGCATTCACAGCTCAGTAAAATGATACCTAATAAAATGGAAAAATATTTTCACTAGACAATTCTCCAAAGAAAATATATCAATAGCCAATAAGCATGTGACACCGAGCTCTACATAACTAGCTACTAGGACAATGAAATATAAACTGAATTATCAATTCATACTCACCGGAATGGCTGTTTTCAAAAAGTGAGATGAGAGAGAGAATGAAAACATTCAGGATTTACATTGACACTATAGGTGAATAACTGTGAGACCTGCTGAATTTTTCAATTTAAAAGGGTGAAATTTATGAGAAGCAAATTGTATCTCAATAAACATTTGTAAGAGAAAATTTGGCATAGACGCTGGCTAGTTTCAAGGGATACCTCGGCTGAGCTTACCTAAGTCCTTTGATATTGGGTTGTGCAAGTTCTCAGAGAAGCAAAGCCAGCTTGACTGTGATGCAGGTCTGAGCACACAAGGCAATCACTATATTACCTGGTATGGATACATGTCAACATGTGGATGTGTGTATGGACATACATGTTAGTGTGTGTGCATGCAGTGCAGGTACATGTGTATGCATGTGCATATGGAGGACAGAGGTTAGTATTGTGTCTTTCTAGAATGTTCTCTACCATTTTTTTGAGCCAGGATCTCTCACTAAGCCTGGAGCTTGCTGATTTGGCTAGACGTAGCTGCCCAGAAAGGCCCAAGAATCTTCCTGTTTCTGCCTGGGGTTAAAGGTGTGCACTGCCATAACCAGCTTTCTATGTACTAGTGATCTGAACTCTGGTCCCCAGGTGTGGGCAGGAAGCATTTTGCTGATTGAGCTATACTCTCAGCCCCTGCACATTGACATTTTGATAATGAGTATGAACTTATCAGTCTATGTCTCCCAACTGCTAGCTAGCATCTTTGTTGGAATCCTATGATTTTAACATAGTGTTTCTTTACTACTGCACACATTACCATTGTGCCACCGGAAGGCTGAGCTCTGCACTCTCAGAATATGCAAAGAATATTTACAACTCAATAAAAGATAGATAACTCAGTGGGGAAAATGACCTAAGTCTGTAGGTCAGGAGCTGATTAAATCAGCATTTCAATCAATATTCTTGGGTTAGGGTCTCAAAGAAAATAGTACAGGCATGTCAAGCCCCTGAGGAATCATAGAATACGCTATACAGATTTTCTCTCTCCTTTTGTGATCTGGATTACTTGTATTCTCCATCAAGCATTTATTATCTTTCCCAATGCCATATTCATCATGTAAATTTAACATTCTGGTTACTTAACCCAGGTCTTGGTACATTGCAGATCCCTAACGAAGTGAGTGAACTTTTCTAACAGAACCCCTTGTCATGCCCTTGACCACAGCAGCATTGTGTGTTGAGGCCTGCCATATCTTTCCTAGAGAAATACCTAAGTGGCTCGACATGTGGGAAGCAGAATTTATGTGAGGAAAGTAAAGATGTTTGTGTTATTTATTGCATGACACAATATCTCTTTGCTGAAAGCATTTAGGGGATTTTGCAAAAACAGTTATGACAGTGCAGCAAAGTGAATGAAAATATTTCAAATATAGCACAAATAACAATAAAATAAAATAAATAAAGCTGGTGCCAGATTAGATTATGACATAGATAGGAGGGCCTGCAGATTTGACTGTGGGCATGCTGATGGCCAGTACACATTGATGAACATTGTAGATGGCTGGTCACTGTGGAGAAAGGATAACCACTCCAAATGTCATAGAAGAAGCTTCCCTTTCCCCAGTGTCTCACAAAGATCAAGGCAAAGAAGATGTAGTACCATGTTCACCCATGCCCTGACAATAACTCAATGTGTGCCTTTAGGGACTGTTCACTAAATATCATCTGATACAAGCCAACAGCTTCATGCTCAAACTTACTTCATGAAGTCAGTGGATCAGAGGTGGAAGGGGGAAAGCTGGCCAAGCACCCATGGGATTTGCCATATACTGCCTGGAAGGGGAGAGCCCTGGGGGAAGCCCAAGGCCAAGAGTTGCAGGAATCACCTTCATCCACAGCAGTATGGGCCTCTGCGTCTGCAGCCAGGGACACTCCCCCTCCTCCCCAGCAAGGTTTTTCTTCCCAGACTTATTGGAACCTGATTATGTGAGGCAGTAAATCATTGAAGTCCAGAACAAATCTCATTTGACATTTTTATCTTGACTCTTCTGGGGGCCTTTAATTAACATGATTGCAGTGCCTGCGATTGCTGTGATGGACTCTGTATTGCTCATGGTTGGTATAATGGCTATTGAAGTTTCTCTACTTACTGTTTCTGGTCATCTAAGAAAGTCTCTGATTCAAAGTAATTAAACCCATAAATGGGGTATAATAAAGGGTCACTGGTAGCAAGTTTACATGAATTTTAAAAATGGATTAGAATATAATTTACATAGTTCTAAAAACCTTGTTCCTAAAGGTCTGAAACTTGTTTGCCACCACGGCTCCCACAGCCATGGTGCAAAACACCAACATACACACACAGAGCTTCTGTGTGGAGCTGGCATGGCCACTGTCCTGCAACATGAGCAGGCAAGATATTCTTGGTCACATTGCCACAGCATGGTTCACCCAGCCCTAGCAAGCAGCAGAGGGATTCACCTGCCGCTCTTGGTCTGTGGGTCTGTGGGTTTTGAGCTGCATTAGGACATGCTGTGGTTGAAGACTCAAGTGTGCCTAGCATCAGTGTTCATGAATCTACCACTTTCTCAAGCAGCAGAACCTCCCCAAACTAGAATAGAACATGCTATTGCAATAGTACACAACTGGAGTGATTTGGCCCTTAGGGGACATGTGACAGTGTCTGGAGGCATTATTGATGATCACAGTGAATCTAGTGAATAGAGATTAGGTCTATTACCAAATATCCTACAATACACAGATCACCCCTCTGATAGCCATTAATTACCCAGTCCACAATGTCAATAGTACTGATGTTGAGAAATGCTACCCTGTCAAAGATGATTCCTATATTTTGTTATTTAAAATGTATATCTTTGTGAAGGACAAGACATGAAAGTTTTATTTACATTTTGCAGATTAAAACCCTTAAGCTTCAAGAGGTAGTGACAGGGCCAGGTCACCTGATCAATTGTTTGGTTCTTATTCTACCATACATGTACACATTACATGGCTTGACATGAGTTTTGTGTCCAAAAGTATTTAAAAAGTATGCAGGTTTTTGTCTAAATGCCTGTGATACATCTTTCTGGGCTTTTGGAAGGAACTGAATTTTTATATCTTCCCCCTAGGAACCAAGGGACACATCTAAAGTGCTGTATTGTAAGACTTGATCACAGTTGAGAGTTGGGAAGGATTAAGGTTTTCACAGTGGGTAAGAGTCTGATACCAGCTCGCATAATCAAATTTGGGGGTGGTGATGTTTACACAATGTGCAGTGTGTGTGTGTGTGTGTGTGTGTGTGTGTGTGTGTGTGACAATAGGGAGGAATGCGGTTTTTGGAATGAGAGCACATGATCAGCCAAGTAGAATTTGTATAAAAAGCCATCATGCATCTGTCAGATGTCTAAGTGTCCCATTATCAGAGGCTGACTTTTCAGGACCTGTCAGCATATTGGAATAAGAAGTCAGGGAAGATCACACAGGGCCATAAGGGTGTTACAGTTGTGTTCCCACCATCATTGTCTGGGAGCTGGGAAGGACCTGTGGACAGATGTGAGTGAGTCTACAGTGGAGCTCAAAGCCACTGTTTCCTTGTCATTTTACTTCCTTGATCTACTCTCAAGCCATGTATGGCTTTGTGATTGCACAGTGCCTCCAGGTCACGTTTGGAGTCTGGAAGCCTTCCTGTTCCTGAAGTGCATGATGCAAACAGTATAAAGAAAGCCCTTGCTGGTACAGAACTGGAGGGTGCATGTCACATATATCTGCATTCCCTCTGGTTCCCAAGGGAAGTATAATCCTCCCCATTTTACAGATGAGAATACTGAGCTCATGTATGTGATCCACACTGCTAAGTGAAACTGCAAGTTTGTTCATTCCCCTTTGCCTGTTGCCCCATCAATGCCAGAAATGGGTTTTTATTCTTAGCTCTCAATCAAGACAGCAGTTGCCATCCCCATTTACAGAAGAGGAAACAGGGCGCCTGGGTATCAAATGCATTGTGTTGTCTTCTGCCTGAAGTAGCAGATGTGCTTAGGATCATAGTAAATGCAAAGACTTCCCTAAAAACTTCATCCACACACTCAAAAGTTCCTAAAATAAGCCATAACTAATCTCAGGTCTTCGGAGTGTCTTATCCAGTCTAGAGTGGGTGGACCCTAAGTAGAATAGACTACAGTTCTCAGAGCTGTGAGTCTGCCCCATCTTTCTTTAAGAGCATCATTTAGCAGCAGGGTCTTAAAGTCAAGGGGATATGGTTCCTATTTTGTATTCTAATTATTGGCGTACTTTCTTAAGGGCTGCAGACATGCTTTTTGGTGTTCCTGCTAATGTATCGCTGGCTCCCTTTTGAGCCCAGCAATGTTGCTAATGGTCCTATTGTTAGTCACACTGGAAAGTCTTGGAACAGAAGCTCAGAATCTATTTCTTCTTTTTTCTATGTTTTATCAGATGTCAAGTTTCTGATTTGCATAAATTCTACCTTCGGATTTCTCTGGAACCCTCCCTCTGGGCTCTCCTGTAATTCTAGCAGTGATCTAATGCTTGTCCATCTTGCTTCTACCACCTTTAATCCAACTGTCCACAACTAGAGCATGCAGGTCCACTAGAGCCTACATCTGTTTTCATATAGCTCTTGAGCTAAGCTAAGAATGGTATTTGCAGTTTAAATGGTTAGAAAGGTTCAGAAGAAGAATCATCTTTTGTAACATATGAAAATTACATGAAATTCAAATTTCAGTGTTCATAAATAAAGTCAATTGGAATCCAGCCACGCTCATTCACTCTCTGTTGTCTGTGACTGCTTTCGCACTGCCATGGTGAAGCTGAGTAGTGCCAGTGGAGGCCATATGGCCCAGAAATGTAAGATATTTGTGATTCGGCTACTTACCCCCTTAACAGGTCCAGTGCAGCCCCTGGTAAGCTTCCTTCTTTCCTTCCACTCATGTCCATGCTCTCAAGTCATGCTGCCCTTCAAATCCTTCAAGACTGCATACTGCCCAAACTCCCCAGCTTCTTCAACATTTGATCCAAATTAATCAACTCCATTATTAGTGGGAATTTCTGAAACTTCCCCAGATTTGTCCTGTATCTCCTCTCTTTGACCATCCCTTAGAAAAAAATCATGGGGCTGAAGAGATGGATCACTGGTTAAGAGCACTGACTGCTCTTGCAGAGGGCCCAGGGTTCGATTCCTAACACACACATGATGGCTAACACCTGTCTGTAACTCCAGTTCCAGGGTATCCAACATGCTCTTCCGACCTCTGTGGATGTTGCCATATGGGTGCACTTGCATGCATGCAGGCAATACACTTGTACACATAAAATAAACATAATAAATAGCATTTTATTTTTTATTTCTTCTTTTTTATTGAATTTTTGTGTATTTCTCAAACAGTCTTAATAACTTCTCAGTCTTAATTGCTTTTATATCTCCTTCTCCACTGGCACCTTCCCAAAGTCCCCCCCTCCTCACACTCGAGTTCATACATTCTGTCATTTTTGTTAGAGTTTATTGTGCCAGGTTACTGTCCCTGACCATTCCTCAGTGCCAGTTCTTCCTCTGAGCTCTAGTCAGCCTATCTGGGGTCACTCTCTTAAAGAAGGCCAGTTCTTTCTCATCCAACCTTAATCAGCTGCCATTATTTCTTCAGCTAGGATTGGGCTCTGTTACCGATTTCACTATTACATGTTGGGTTTTGTCCAGCTGAGCTTGCATGGGTCTTTTGCATGCTGACACCAATGCTGTAGGCTCCTTCATATGAATAGGGGCCCAGGAGCTTGTAGGATTCATTTCTTACCTCATCCCTGTCTCTTAGATTTTTGTTTTTGTTGTTGTTCTTATTTTTTTTTTATTGATGCTTTGTGTATTTCATACATCATTTTCCAATTCAGTTCAGGCATATATCCCTTTCCCTTCCCCCCACCCCACCCCACCCCATCCCAGATCATGCATTCTGCCATAACTGTCCTGCATCTTTCTCTAAGTTTCTTTTTTCATTTTTTAACAATAAGTGATAATTTGTGAGTACAAGCATCCTTCATGTAAAACCAATTTGCAAGCAGTTGTGCCCAAACCCACACAGCTCATGGGTCCCACCATCCAGCAGGAGGGGCTTGTATGTTCAATCAAGTTGATCAAATGAGTGTCCAGTCTATATTGTTGTAGTTTCACCATTCACCCCAATTGCAGCCTTTACATTCTACCCCGCCCCCTCTTGAAGACCGCAGATTGTTCCCTAGGCTTAGAAAAGGGACACAGGTGGATGAGAAGCAAAACAGTCTACTTTCTCTGGAGCTGTTGTCTTGGTCTCTGGTCAATTCTGGCTGTTTTCTTTCATGGGCTGACAGCTTGTCCAGGCATAACCTTTCGATCCTACTAATGAAGCACAAGCAATTAGATATATAGGTATTTAAACAGTACTAATTGTTATGGTAGGTTACTTTGGTATAGACACAGATGTTTGGATGGTATGTTAATCCATGAATTACATTTTCTTCTGTTAAGTATGACAGGGTCTTCCAAGAAGGCAATTTCATCTCACTCCATGGCACCCCCATCAAGGAGGCTGGGTCCCCTAGTCCACCTAGCTTCTAGGAGTGCTTGAACACTTATCCTGAGCTGGGTTTATGACATGAGGGCCTTTTCTGCTACCCTCTGGCTGTTCTCATCTCCACTGTAAGACACTGTAGGGTTCTTGCTAAGGGCAGGTGCTGTGAGGACTGAGGCATGTAGTAGGTGAGAGTAGATCTGGCTATGCACGAGCTCTCTGGATCATTCTGTATGCCATGGGGATTTACAAGACTTTTGTTCTCCCAAGCCTATACAACATTTGTTTGAAATGGGTGATATATTTCATTCAGCATTTGGAAACTGCTTTTTAACATGCAGTGAACAGACCTTTGCATCAGTTGGAGATGCATTATATAATCCAGATCTGTCATTTAGCTATCTATGTATTAATCAGTCCATCATGTATCTATCTTCATTTAGCTACCTACTCACCAGAGTGTCAATCTCCATCTCTCTGTTTATGGATTTGTGCCAGTCCTTTCTTCTAAATTCTGTCCACAGTACAGATCCAGCATGGACACATGGTTGTGCTGTTCTATTTTTATGTGATCACTCCCAGATAGATCCCAACACAGTACTTCTTTTTTTTTTTTTGTTTCCATATTTTATTTTATTTTATTTTTTTTAATTTAATTTTTATTGATGGTTTGTGCATTTTATACATCATTTTCCAATTCAGATCAGGCATATTTCCCCTGATCTCATCTACTGATCGGCTTCTTGTTTCTTCCTTGATCCCTGTTCTATGTTCCAGCAAAATTATATGCCTTGCCTTTCAAGGAATCCAATCCTCTTTTAGCTTACTAGAAATGCCATAACAAAGCATCATGTTTTAGAGCAAAAGTGATTGAGTTCCTCACAGTACTGGAGCCTAGAAATCCAAGCTCAATGTGTTAGCAGAGCCCTGGTTCCTCTGATGGCTTGAAGTCCAGATTTGTTCCAGTTCTCTCACAGTATAGTCAGTCTTGGGCATTCTTTGGCTTGCAGATGCCTTACATAGATCTCTCTGCTTTCATGCGTATATAGCAGTGTGTATGTGTGTGTGTGTGTATGCATATGTGTGCCCATGTGCACAGATGCATGTGCACACACACAGGAATCCCAAACTTTTTCCTGGCTTTTTTTATTTGTCAGGAAATAGTCTATGTTCAATTAGGATCCACTCTATTTAATTATTTTATTGTAACTTGAGTAACAGTATAAACCTGTTTCCAAATCAGGTCACATTCCAAAGTTCTGACGTCATGTCTGAAGGGGGCATCTTTCCATTAGTAATGACACCCACTTGCTATGCTTCGTCCATGTTCCTTCTTCCTGTGTGCACTTCTCACCTCCTTCCCCCCACATTTATTTAAAAAAAATTTTTTTATTATTATTATTTATCTTTGTATGTGTATGAATGTACTGTCTGCATGCAGGTCT
Organism: Rhizomys pruinosus; assembly: GCA_009823505.1. Classification (NCBI taxonomy): domain Eukaryota; kingdom Metazoa; phylum Chordata; class Mammalia; order Rodentia; family Spalacidae; genus Rhizomys; species Rhizomys pruinosus. Next base: position 2,295,161 of record VZQC01002915.1, read on the forward strand.
GTGCACCCGTGTCGTGCAATGCCGCGGAGGTCAGAAGAGAGTCTCGGATTCCCCTGGAACTGGAATTCTCCTGGAATTGGAGTTACAGACGGTTGTTAGCCACCATGTGGGTGCTGGGGATCGAACCCGGGTCCTCTGCAAGAGCGTCGGTGCTCTTAACCGCTAGGCTATCTCTCCAGTCCCTCCCCCCACATTTAATCATATGATTGTTCCCTCATCAAATTCCCCTAAGCTGCCTAGCTGTGGGTGGGTACTTCTTTAGGTTCCCACTTATATATTTCTCTTATCATAATTATTTGTCATAGGACCCCAGTTAACTATAAACTTCTCTTTTTTCTTCCTTTTTATTTCCCTTGACTCCTGAAGGTCGACACTCAGTTATTGCAGTATTTCCCTTAGGGAGCCTAGAAAGGTGCTGCCCTCACATTCCTGGCGCTGCAGTTTAGGACTCTCTTGTCAATAATTGTTTTTTTGTCCTTGTGTTACTATTCTCTCTCCCTTTATCCGGCTCTGCAAAACGGCCACAGGCATAGGAGTATGTATCAGCATTTGTCAGTCATGTGACAGTTTGGAGCACAGTGAAGCAATGCTTTGAGTGTATTGGCTGGATCTGTAGCAAGCTTTGTTGGTACCACAAAATATTGAGGCTCTGTGACCTGCATAGCCCAGATCACACAGGTTCTTTGTGAGCAGATAGATATAATACATATGCCGTTTTGTTGTTATTTTCATTTTATGGTTCTTGGGACCAGACCCAGGATCTTGTTCTTGCTGGAAAAGCAGTATACCACTGAATTACAACCTCAGCCCTAACCTTGTAATCTTAATCTGGGTCTTTGGGGAGAACACGACAATTGCACTGACCCAAATGCATATTTTCTTCTGTCTGTATGTGTGTTTTCTCATTATTTTTTTAAAGGGCTTCAAAAGGCTCTACATAGATGTTGCTCTTGGAAGGCTTTTGGTGGAACACACTTCCTCCTTTTTCCCCTTCATGGTCATGCTCAGTAAGTTCATCACTATCTCTGGCCATGGGAATCCAGAGCCAGCATGGCAACTTGCAGGTTTATGCTATTTAATTTTTAGGGATATAAATTTAGAATGTGCCAGTGATCTGAGTCTATTACTTCATACACTACTTTAAAGTAATCTGCTTAAAATTGATGTCAGCTAGGATTTAGACTTTATTGATTACATTTTCTGCTAGATTCTGGTCTTTGACTCTTACCACATCCTGGACAATATGGCCCTGAACTCCAGAAAAGTCATCTTGGGGTACCAGATGGTACTTGAGGACTTTGGTTCTGGGGCACGTTGATGGTGAGAAAACATTGTTTCCATACTTTATAGAGTTATTTTGAAGCTAGCGGGGTGATCACTTACAATCCTTATAATAGTTTGCAAATATCAAGATACTAAAGTAGAATTTGAGAACAATATGGAGTATTATTTTATAGATTCACATATACACACACACAGAAATTAGATCACATAGTCCTGAAAAACAAGCTGATTCTTCTAAAAAATCCAGTCTATTTCAGAGGAAATAGAATTGTTGAGTTTTGCCCTGCCTAGGGCATGATACACAGTTGAGCTGGATGAGAAATCCTGAACTCAAATCCTGGCTCAGCATCATATTAAAGAGAGACTTGGCATAAATGATTGAGTATCTCCAATCTTCAGTTTTCTCATGCACAAACTGGGTGCCATAACAATTATTTTGTCATGACCCTAACCTAACATCCAATACCTATAAGCATTGGCAGCTAGTTAAATGTTATGCATGGACTTTCTCATCTACCTTCCTGAGAAACCCCATGACAAAATAATTGTTATGGCACCCAGTTTCTCAGGAAGGTAGATGAGAAAGTCCATGCATAACATTTAACTAGCTGCCAATGCTTATAGGTATTGGATGTTAGGTTTTACTTGTTTAAAAATAATTTATTGACAAATGTGAAAGAAATACATGAAAACGTTTCTTGTAGTGTATGAACTTAAAATGGTTCAAGATAATAGAATAAATATCATACAGAGATTTGCAATTAACTGCCAGGTAACATAAGGAACATGGATTTAAACTGATCCTTAAGAATTGAACAGGAAGCAGATGAGAAAAAAGGCTAGAAAATAATCACCCAGGACAGTTGAATTTCATGGATTTGAGGACAGAAGCTGAAAAATTCAAGGTGTGGTCAATTTAGAGTTAAACTGGACTACAAAGTATGAATAGAGGAAGAGGGGGTAAAGCCAGGATGAGTGGCTGAAAACAGTGTGATAAGCCTGGGATGGCAGCCTATACCCTTCAGCCACGACGCAGGAGCATTTTCAGATCAAATCATAGACGGCTTCTGAACAGGGTAGTGGATTGATTGGTAAAAGTATTGTCTCCATGACAAGAATATATGGTAGTATGCAAGGTGAATTAATATATAAGGAACAGAATCTGGGAAAATTGTTAAAAATCTCCAATCAGTGACCAGAGTGTTTTGTGGGAACACACAAGCCAACATTTGTGAGAATGTGTCATGTTTCAGCTGTTGACCTGAGTGCTTTATCTCACATTTCTTAATTGTGAGATTATCTGTGGCACAGATTATGATATCCCCACTTTAAAGAAGGGAAATTGAGGCTCAGATAAGTAAAGTAATTTCCTCTAGGCCTTAAAATCTCACACATTGGTAGGTAGTAGATCAAGGTTTGAAAGCCAAGTCAGTCTGCCTCCTGATCTTTGTGTTGTTCTTTTGCTAAAACGGGGAATGAGATAAATGTATGTATATGTGAGATATTACAAAATAAACATTTGAAATCTAACATTTATTTAAATTCAGGGAGTAAAGAAGACATTGGCAAGAAACGAGGATCATTCAAAGTTCTTTTGTCTGGATAATTATAAGAATGGTGGTGACTTTGGAGACTTGTTTTCTTCAGAAAGGGAGATTGATTTTGCTTGAGATGGAATTTGAGATTCTGCATTTCTTGCAAGCACCTGGTACTGTTGCTGTAGTGGAAGTAGTGGTGGTCTTGAAAACCACACTTTGAATACCGAAGGGTGAAACACTGATCCTTGAGAAACCATTACAGAAAATGGAAAAAACGAAATAGCCAATAGAAGGGCAGCACAGATGCAGGAAGGTGACCCTAGTGGCATACTAATAAATTGGGGATTGGGATATCAGAAAGCCATGTTCTGGGAATTATCAAGTTGAAGAAGAATGGAAAAAAATTGGTCATAGGGTCACCATTGGTGATCTTCAAGGAATTTGCTTTTGTATAGAAAATGTGGAAAATGTCTAGTAATAGTTGAGATTAGGGTTAGAGATGAATCATGTAAAATCTTGATATATATATATATATATATATATATATATATATATACACTTATATNTATATATATATATATATATGAACTAAGGAATGAAAATGAATGGTAAAGTAGGAGGCTTTGCTTTATCACATTAGGTGAGAACAGTAGTATGGGCATGTTGAAAGATAGAGGTGGCCTTGTATAGACTTCCATAAAGAAGGAGTAGATGTGACCTTGTATAGACTTTTATAAAGAAGGAGTAGATGTGAGCTTGTTATAGACTTCTATAAAGAAAGATTAGATGTGACCTTGTATAGACTTCTATAAAGAAGTAGACGTTACCTTGTATAGACTTCTATAAAGGAGGAGTAGACGTGACCTTGTATAGACTTCTATAAAGGAGGAGTAGACATGACCTTGTATAGACTTCTATAAAGGAGGAGTAGACGTGACCTTGTATGGACTTCTATAAAGGAGGAGTAGATGTGACCTTGTATAGACTTCTATAAAAGAGGAATAGACATGACCTTGTATAGACTTCTATAAAAGAGGAGTAAACATGACATTGTATAGACTTCCATAAAAAAGGAGTAGACGTGACCTTGTATAGACTCCTATAAAGAAGGAGTAGATGCGACCTTGTATAGACTCCCATAAAGAAGTAGATGTGACCTTGTATAGACTCCCATAAAGAAGTAGACGTGACCTTGTATAGACTCCTATAAAGAAGGAGTAGACATGACCTTGTATAGACTTCCATAAAGAAGGAGTAGACGTGACCTTATTATAGACTTCCATAAAGGAGTAGATGTGACCTTGTATAGACTTCCATAAAGAAGGAGTAGACGTGACCTTGTATAGACTTCTATAAAGAAGGAGTAGACATGACCTTGTATAGACTTCCATAAAGGAGGAGTAGACATGACCTTATTATAGACTTCCATAAAGGAGTAGATGTGACCTTGTATAGACTTCCATAAAGAAGGAGTAGACGTGACCTTGTATAGACTTCTATAAAGAAGGAGTAGACATGACCTTGTATAGACTTCCATAAAGGAGGAGTAGACATGACCTTATTATAGACTTCCATAAAGGAGTAGATGTGACCTTGTATAGACTTCCATAAAGAAGGAGTAGACATGACCTTGTACTTCCATAAAGAAGGAGTAGATGGGGCTGGAGAGATGGCCTAGTGGTTAAGAGCGCCGACTGCTCTTGCAGAGGACCTGGGTTCAATCCCCAGCACCCACACGGTGACTAAGAACCGCCTGTAACTCTGATTCCAGGAGAACTCTAGTTCCAGGGGAGTCTGAGACCCTCTTCTGACCTCCACAGCATTGCACGACACAGGTGCACAAGCCTACATGCAGACAGTACACTCATACACATACAAAAATAAATAAAAAAAAATTAAAAAGGAGTAGATGTGACCTCGTATAGACTTCCATAAAGGAGTAGACGTGACCTTGTTACAGACTTCCATAAAGAAGGAGTAGACGTGACCTTGTATACACTCCCATAAAGAAGGAGTAGACGTGACCTTATTATAGACTTCCATAAAGGAGTAGATGTGACCTTGTATAGACTTCCATAAAGAAGGAGTAGACGTGACCTTGTATAGACTTCTATAAAGAAGGAGTAGACATGACCTTGTATAGACTTCCATAAAGGAGGAGTAGACATGACCTTATTATAGACTTCCATAAAGGAGTAGATGTGACCTTGTATAGACTTCCATAAAGAAGGAGTAGACATGACCTTGTACTTCCATAAAGAAGGAGTAGATGGGGCTGGAGAGATGGCCTAGTGGTTAAGAGCGCCGACTGCTCTTGCAGAGGACCTGGGTTCAATCCCCAGCACCCACACGGTGACTAAGAACCGCCTGTAACTCTGATTCCAGGAGAACTCTAGTTCCAGGGGAGTCTGAGACCCTCTTCTGACCTCCACAGCATTGCACGACACAGGTGCACAAGCCTACATGCAGACAGTACACTCATACACATACAAAAATAAATAAAAAAAAATTAAAAAGGAGTAGATGTGACCTCGTATAGACTTCCATAAAGGAGTAGACGTGACCTTGTTACAGACTTCCATAAAGAAGGAGTAGACGTGACCTTGTATACACTCCCATAAAGAAGGAGTAGACGTGACCTTATTATAGACTTCCATAAAGGAGGAGTAGATGTGACCTTGTATAGACTTCCATAAAGAAGGAGTAGACATGACCTTGTATAGACTTCTATAAAGAAGGAGTAGACATGACCTTGTATAGACTTCCATAAAGGAGGAGTAGACGTGACCTTATTATAGACTTCCATAAAGGAGATGTGACCTTGTATAGACTTCCATAAAGAAGGAGTAGACATGACCTTATTATAGACTTCCATAAAGGAGTAGACATGACCTTGTATAGACTTCCATAAAGAAGGAGTAGACATGACCTTGTATAGACTTCTATAAAGAAGGAGTAGACGTGGGGATATTGGAAGAAGGAGATACAGTTGAAAGCAGTAGAAAATGTCTTTGTAACCAAGGAAATACATTTTTTAAGTTCATTTTTTAATTTTTAATTTTTTTATTTTTTATGTATATGGATGTACTCTCTGCATGTAGGTCTGTGCACCTGTGTCATACAATGCTGTGGAGGTCAGAAGAGGGGGTCGGATTCCCCTAGAACTGGAGTTAAAGATGGTTCTCAGCCACCATGTGGGTGCTGGGGATCGAACCCGGGTCCTCTGCAAGAGCAGTCAGCACTCTTAACTGCTAGGCCATCTCTCCAGCCCTGGAAATATTTTTTTATCTTTAATGTAGAAAGAAAGAAAAATAATGGAGCTTTGGTCACAATGATACAGTGAGTCCATAATTAAGAGTATTCCTTCCCTCTGCTGCACCAAATACATAGCAATAACAGAAAATAGAAGACATGTCTGGTTCCCCAAACATCATAAATGACTTTGTGGTCAACAAATAAAGGGGAATGAGCAGAGGCAGACTCAGACTCATGGTGTGTTCAGTTCTAGAGGCAAAAGTAATGGCAAGGGTTTCTCTCTGGAAAGATCTTCAGAACCATGTGTGCTTGGTCCTTGGGAGATCAGAATTTGATTCCCAGCTTGAAGCCATGCACTGGGGACAGACCTCTATACTCACTTCTAGAGCCTGAAAGAATAATGTTCTTCTCTTGTGAAGCACAACTAATAGGTATGTCTGGGTCTAAGGCAGGAGAGAGAGAGAGAGAGAGAGAGAGAGAGAGAGAGAGAGAGAGAATAAAGAATCTGCCTTTCAGACCAGAGCACTCATATTTTTTAAGGCTGTATCCCCAATATTATCCTGTAGAGGCTCTAAGCCAGTCTGAGATTTAATTTAGAAGCTCCAAAAGGTTAAATGTAAGCAACAACAAATTGGCCAATATGCATGAGCAGAAAAGAAAAAAAAAACTGTGAAAGTCAGGAAAATCTTTCTACTCAAGATGAATTACAATTTAAAATTATGAAATATGCAAAAATAAAATTATAAGGATGTTTATTAACATGTCTTTCATTTAATAATAATTTGGAAATACTAAGCAATGCAATAAGTCAAGAAAATAAGTTAAAGATTTGGAAAGAGACGATGGTCCTCATTGTGAATGATATGGTCAGCCTATATAGAATATCAAAGGACATTTATAAATGAGCCATTAGAGAAGGTTAGGATATTGTGCAAAATTGCTAAAACAAGATTAGTAAATGAAAATAAGTGTGTTCCCAGGTACACACTCCTGCAGTGCTGTCACTCACAATGGTACCAGTAGGATGATACCATATGTTAAGATGCTTGCTGGTAAGTCTGATGACCTGAATTTGATCCACATTGCATACTCCACTTTAATTAATTAATTAATTAATTACAAAAGTGTTTTAAAATGGCAACAAATACTTATTAAAAACTTAAATAACAGTAGCAAAAATGAAACCAAACAAAATATATGCCCTGAAATAAAGCTTTCAGAACTGTTTTCCAGAAATTATTTGTTTGTACAGTGTTGATACCAAAATAAAATATCTAACTTCTTTTTTAAAAAAGCTATAAAGACAACAATTTTATATTATTGCCAGTATTTGTTAACTTTATATTATTATGGGACAAATATAAACTAGTAATGGGTATAAAAGACTGAGTAATTGTAACATATAACTGATGATGGGAGCAGCCATTATAATAAATGTTGGTTTTTACTCAGACCTGTAAACTGAATATATTTCCAATTAAAATCCTAGGAGATTTTTAAAGCTTTGTACCTAATAAACATGTCATATCATTTCCATGGAAGAATAAAAGGTAAAGAACAATCAAAGAGGTTTTTAAGATAAAGATTGGAGATTCTTTAGTAAACAAAAAGACATCAATTTATAGAAACTAAGGCTTGAAAGAAAAAGATCCAAAGTACCATGAATATTTTTAGGGCTCTGAAAATGGAGGTCTATGCTTATGATATATCTATAGGTTCTGGGTTTCCTTCCCAGAATTATAAGAAAATAAAATAATGACGAAACATTTTTCAAATAATGAAACTACATATCAACACAAGAAAACATGTTATTTTGGTCAATGTAGTGGTACACATGTGCGAGGCCAATATCTGAGAAGTGGGTGCAGGATTAAGAATTCAAGGTCATCCATAGCTACATAATAGATACACAGACAGAAATATACAGAAATCTGAATTTTTGTGTATGTCATTGCAAATCAGTATGCAAAAGAGAGACTATTCAATAACATAATTGATAGTGTTACTTCATACCAGTCACAAAATAACTTATAAAATCTGGGTGAAATTAAAAAAGAGTTTTGTTTTAAATTAGCTTCTTGAGATCTGGAGAGATGGCTCAGCAGTTAAGAGCAGTGGATGCTCTTGCATAGGACCTGGGTTCAATTCCCAGATCTCAAATGGCAGCTAACCACCTGACTCTAACTTCGGTTCCTTGGGCATCTGACTGACCTCTGAGGGCATTGTATGACACAGATTTACTTGCATACGTGCAGGCAATACGCTCATACACAAAAATAAAAATAATTAAATATTTAAATTGGATTATTATTTTAAAGTGGTTTGGAGTATTCAGGAAAGTTTCAATAATAGTCAGTGAATTTTCTTGTGTCCCACACCCAGTTTTTCCTATTGAAATAATCCCTCTTCCTCATGATACATTCATTATACCTAAGAATTCAGTGCTGGTAAACCACTGTTGAGTAAACTCAGCATTATGTTTTGATTTTGTGAGCCCTCTCCTCCATCAATATACCTTCTCTGTCCTAGGTGTCTCACTGCTTTTAGTGACCATGTGTCCTTAGTCTCATTGGTGAGGTTTTATGTAGATGTCTTTCACTTTAAGATTTTCAACTGGAGTGATAGGAAGACCATAGAGGTAAAGTGTCATTTTTATCATCAAGATAGACACTTATGGAATATGGCTAATCACTGCGATGTCCTGGTCACCTAGCACAATGTTTGCCAGGATTTTCACTGCTTGAATATATTCTTCGTCTTTCCACACATTTTTAGAAGTAAATCAAGAGCAGTACACTTAAGATGAGGGAATTAGACTTCACTCCTTTGACTGAGGAGTCTCTATGTAAAGTATTTAGAACTCTTCTATAGGGACTAAAGGATAAGTCCCTCTGATTTATAATTATAGAAATATATGTTGCTCTCAACTTTGGGAAATCATTTAGTGGTGAAGGTTTTATATAACTTAAAGAAATGTCCTCTAAAGATGTGCTTCTCAAATATTTTTGTGCATGGGAATCACCTGCAGAGCTTGTTCAAATGCAGATGTTGATGCAGTAATCTGAAAACTTCTTGATTTCTACCAAACTCCCAGCTGGAGATACTGAGGGTCAGGGGTCGGCAACTTGTGGCCCATGAGTAGCGAGCCAATCTGACTCCTGACTGTTTGTGTAAATGAAGTTTTGCTGGGATGTTCTCCTTTCTTTACCTGTCTCTGGCTGCCCTCAGATTGTACTGGAAGAATTCAGTGGTGACAGCAGGGGCTGTAGAATATCCTCAGCATAAAATATTTTTGAACTGGCCCTTTACAGGAAAAGTTTGCTGCCTATTCTTCTAGAGCAATTCTTCTATGTGTGCATAGAAAGACATGCGTCATGATGTTCATTTCAGCTTTAATTTGGAGTAATGGAAAAATAAAAAACCAAGTATCAGTTGGTAGACCTGGTGACTAATTTGTAGTATATTAACACTATGAACTCTATCATTTAAAATTAAGGAATGGAAGGCTGTGGATATGGCTTGGTGGTAGAGTACTTGCCTGTCATGAAAATAGCCTGTGGTTGTAGCTCTGGTATTACAGGGAAATAAAATATCAACAGAAGTAAATAAAATTAGTGGATGAAAGCTACATGCATCAACACAAGAAGGCATCCTGTTCAGCCGGATGTGGTGTGGTAGAACTGTAATCCCAACGAGAGAGGTGCACACACAAAGATCAGGACTTCAAGAAACACAGGATTAGAAATTCATTGCATCCATTGCTTTTCTATTGCTGTGATAGAATACTAAGAACAAGAACAACAACAAGAAGAACAACAGCAGCAGCAGCAGCAGCAGCAGCAGCAGCAAAACAACTAAAGGGAGAAAAGGATTTAAAATACATGTTCCAGAGGAGTGGAGTCCATCACAATGGGGAGGGTCATGCTGGCAGGAGGAGGAAGCTGACTGGTCACATTTTCATCTACACACAGAAAGCCAAGCAAGAACAGGAAGTGGAGTGAAATATATAATCAAAGCCTGCCCGCAATGATATACTTCCTCCAGCAAGGCTGCATCTCCTAATGGTTCCACAACCTTCCCAAACAGCACCATCAATTATTGACCAGATGTTCAAATACATGAGTCTATGAGGGACATTTCTCATTCAAACCATGACATTCTTCAGCTATATAATAGCAAGGTTGAGGGCAGCTTGGACCATATGAGACTCTGTGTCACCAAACCAAACCAAACCAAACCAAACAACCAAACCAAACCAAACCAAACCAAGCAAAAAACTCATCTTAAAGTTTAAACGGTATGCAAAACAATATTGTAATTTGGCTATGGATGCATACGTAGGTAAGAATGCCTGTGACAGTCATCTTTTTCAGAGCAGTAGATAGCTCTGGAGTTGAGAAATAGGGTGATGGATAGACACAGATGAGTTCTCATCCATGCTTATAATATGCTGTATGCAAAAATCTGAAGATACCAAAAGATTATACATTTAATGCTAGGCAGCAGATAGAGCAAGCTCCACACAGATATAAACATACTTGGCCGTGCTGGCCAGTGAGTTAGGCAATCTCGTCACATATTTTCCCAACAGTCTCAATTCTACTTTATAGGAAAGGGCACTCCATAATGAAGCCCGGGGTCAGGGTCCAGCATTTATTCATGGAGCATACAATAGGTATATTTCAGTTTCAAGTACCTTTTAGTATCCTAGAGAACCCTTTGTATGTTGTTTCTTTTTTTTTTTTTTTTATCTTTTTGAGACAGGGTCTCCCTTTAGTCCTAGCTGGCCTGGAGCTCACTATGTAGACCAGGCTGGCCTTGAACTCACAGAGATCTGCCTGCCTGATGTTTTTATGAAATATTATAGAGGTATAGGAATAGCTAAAGTTGAATCCTACCCTAAGAAATAGAACAGCTTCATTAAAAAGCCCAAGGACCATTCGCCACATGACTTACACATGCCAGGCACTACGGATGATACAGTGGCCACATCCAATTCTACCAGTGGCATTTTCAGTGGCTCCCAATATATTTTCTTTTCATATTACATTTATTTAGTTATTATATGTGTATTCGTGTTTGGGTATATGCATTCCAGCAGTGCATGTGTAGAGGTCAGAGGCCGGCTAGTGAGGAGTGATCTCTCCTCCCACTCTGTGGACCCCAGGATCAAATTCAGGCCCTCAGCTTGCACACTGAGCCATCTTGCCAGGCCCAATATGTTTTCTAGTTGAGAACTTCATTCTTTAACATAGCACCCTCTCACTCCTACATCCATATTTCTGAGCTTTTCCTCTTGGAGAGGCTAGGTTTACTCATCTGCTGTAGTTTTCCAGTATATTCTTTATAATTGTGAACTATGACCACAAGATATATTAGTTTTGTAATAATACTCAGTTGGTGTTGAATGGCATTCCCTAGTTTTTAAGATACAGATAATGATTGTTAAGTTGTGTGAAGACTAATCATATGTGTATTGAAAATAAGTGAAAGAGTGGAGGGGACAGGGAGTGGAGACACGGTGAACTGGCAGTCACACACCTGGTCCAGAGTGCATGGCTACATTTCTGTTTCAGCTGTTTATTACTGTGCAGAAATGTTAGTTTGTCTTGGCCAGAACTGTTAGATTTCCAAGGAACACTACAAATAGGAGGATTTTAAGTGTGAAGTCTGACTTTTAAATGCTGGCAAGTAAGTAAAAATTCAAAATATTTAAAGAAATGCACTGGTCTAGGATGGAAGTACAAGGAGCAGAGGTAGAAACTGAGACAGAGGCACAGTCAGAGAGGAGAGAGAGAGAGAGAGAGAGAGAGAGAGAGAGAGAGAGAGAGAGAGAGAGAGAGATTGTGTCTAGGGCTATACATAGCCTATAGACTGGCCTTACTATCTCAAATTATAGAAGGAAAGATGAGTTTTAAGCAACCCAGTTTGCAGCCACCTAGGCTCAGATTTGAGACTCCCCCACCTGAGCCATCACCTCCAGACTTTTATTGAATTCGATGACAAGAGAAGAAAGAACTTAGATTCAAAGGGGCAATTGCTGTACTGGTAGTAAAGGCCCAGCACAAAGCAATCATAACCATATCCAGAGACTCCGAGAACTTCTTAGTGATCTCTTCCCCTGACTTTGGCAGGGCCAGCAGCTAGGCAGAAAATGAAGCAGGAGGAACCTGCCTAGGAGGGGCTTTTTTCTTCAACACAGTGAACTGTTCTGTCCACTCTTGTTCATACAGGCAAGGACACTGGATGGAGGTAACTGGCACTGTGCTAGGCTCTCCCACCCTTTTCTGGATCACCACTATGTTCTGAACAATGAAAGACTTTCCTCCAGGTTCTTTACTACCTTCTATCTTTTGATCATAGGTTAATTTTTATTCTTCCTAGGTTGAACATCCAGAAATAATATCCAAAAGGAGTTAATGTCTAGACAGAATTTGGGACTCCTTACTGGAAAGTCTCATCCATGGAGCGTGTTACTATGAGGGTGGTGGGGACCCAGGACAAAGCTGGCCTTATACATCTCGAGTAAAAGGAGTGTAGTGTATCAGGAGACTATGTGGCTCTTCAGCCAGAGAAGCTGTTTGTGAGGGAAGAAAATCCCAGCCCTCTGTCCAAGGATGGCTGGAGGGGCCAGGTGCCTCTTCACTGGAGAATGTTCTAGCAACCACTGCCTTGGCTGGTTTTCAAACACCCGTTCCTGGGTATTGGTTTTCAGAAAGGGGTGTTATTGCAAGTAGGTCATTTCAAGGACTTTGGAGTTAGGAAGATCTAGATTCAAATTTAAACTGCCACAAAATAACCTTGAATCCCTTTTGAAAATATGATTGAATGAATACCATACACTTTCTGAGGTTGCTGGGGGATATTTGATTAGCTGTACATGATACACAGTTCGTGGCATGATAAGGAATTCTTGAACTCTGGAGTGATCAGTGGTATTACTCATGATAGGAGCTTTGCCTGAGGCTCTTCCATCACCCTGTGTCTGCTGGAAACATGGTTCAATGACATTTTACTCCTCAGGAAAGTCAGGAGACTGTGGCAAGAATGGCACTCTGACTGCTGTGGGGCGGCCCTCTTTCCTGGACTTTGTAGGCTTTTGTTTCCTTATTAATGAGCTACTCCTGACAGAATCCTGTGTATTTCAGTGCATTCTGAAGTATAGAGTGCTTGTTTTATAGTCAATGTTATATAAGCACTTAGTGTTCCTGTGACGTAACAACTTTAAGTTGACAAATACATTAGAAGGGGGAATATTGGAAAGTACAAATGGAGCTCTATCTGGTACCTAAAATAATCACTGTATGAGTAGGCCAGATGACAAAAAGAAGGAGGAGCAGGAGAGACTCGAGAATCCCAAGTTATATGAAGTAAGTGTGGGCAGGAGACAAGAAAGACACTTGTCACTGTGGATGCTGGAAAGCCAGTAGCTCTCGTCAGAGTGTGGGGTTGAAACCTCAGCCAGGAAGAGAAGACTGGGGTCTAGGCTGTTGTTGGAAAACAGAGAGATTTGAAATCTGGGCTTGCCTTTGCAGTGCAAAGCCAACGGGTTGCCTTCCCTTGCTGCATGAGTACAGAGGTCTCGGCCATGGAGGTTTACTCTGCTCTGGGCTCACTGGGGTCGATTCCAAACTCCTCAGCAAACTCCTCAGTCTTACAGGCCTTCCACTGCCCTTCTTTCCTAACTCCATCCCTTACAACTCCTTTCCTTTTCCCAACCACATCTTAGAATTTCTGGCAGGCTTCTCAGGAAATGTATGCTTAGACAATCCCTGAAGAGCAGGCTCTGTTCTGAGTTACAGAGGGCCCAGAAGTTCCTTCATGCTGGACGGCTGTGGGGAGAGGTGCTAACAGATAGAAGTCAGTTGTGGGGGTCGGCGGGCCATCAGTGGCAAGGCCTTCTAAGAAGGTGGTTTGCTTCCTCTCGGCCCTCCATCTGCCCTTCTCGCCTGTTTGCCACGTCTCCTATGCTCCTGGTCCTCCCTGACCTCCTCTGAGCAGATGCCCCTTCTGTGCTTTTCTAGAGTCCTTCTGAGGAAGAGGAGGAGGGGTGCAGGAGTTTGGAGTGGTGCCTGGTATGCTATCAGGCTTCAGCGTTCCCAATCTTGGATAGGCTCCACCTGGGAAAGAGTTCCAGAGAAAACAAACTTTAGATGGGGGCTCATAGGGGAATGGCTTCATGTTTACAGAGGCGGTTTTAGGGTCCTCGGCAGGCACGTAGGCAGGTTTGGTCCTGTCCTGTAGTGGGTCTGACATGGTGCCTGCCTTCCCTGGCCCGTTGATGTGCATGGCCTGGAGAGTTCTCTGTCAGAAGTTGGAATGCTATCTCCTCCGTAGGAGCTATGCCTGAGTCTCCATGGGAACAGCAGCTTTTATTGTTCCAAAGGTTTTGTCCCTAACGAAAGCAAGGAAGACTTAAAGGAGCCCTCCTCCGCCTCATCATCACCCATCCCATCACTGTCCTCTTGACATTAGCTGAATTTCTTCTGTGGGGGATAAAAAGCCAGAAAGGGGGTCTCAAATTCAACAGAATCATCTTTCGAGACAGAAAACTCTTCCTTGCAGATGGATCTTTGTGAGTTCAAGGCCAGCCTGGTCTACAGAGCGAGTTCCAGGACAGCTGGAGCTACAGGGAGACCCTGTCTCGAAAAGACAAAAAAACAAAACAAAACGAAAAACCCTCCCCCACAAAACTCTTCCTCCCCAGCCTTCCTGGGAATGGCATCCAGAATGGTAACAACAGGAACGGTATGGGATTGTTGAGGCCTGGTAAAGAGAGGTTAGGAAAAGGATCAGGAGAATTTCATGGTGATGGCAAATCTTCTTCCCTGACTCCAGCCTGATGAGTTCAGTAATACCAATATGCGATACTCAGGATAATGAACAGATTTTTTTTTTTTTACAAAAACTGAATTGGCAAAGCAATGTTGATAACAGGTGCCGGGAACATTTGATTTATGTTTCTGGCACTGTGCATTTAAAATGACTTCCCCAAGTTTTTGCACTTGGGGTTCGGTACTGACCATTAATACCCCCATGTCTGCCTCTTCTGCCAGGGGTCTTTTCAAACATAGACAATCATGGGATATTAAACATGAAGGACAATAGAGACCATCTAGTCCCATCAACTCACTATATATATGAGGAGCCTGAGGCCCACAGTGGGGATGTGTCTTACCCAAGGTCACATGGTGAGTTACCTCCTTTGACATTTTTGTATATAGTAAACACCCCTCACCCTACTAGTTTTGATTCTTAAGACCCAAAGACTCACAAAACCTCCGTGTGTCTCAGAAGGCTAGGATATGACTAGGTGTCCAGGATGGGATTGGTACTCAAGTCCCTTACGTGAGAGGAATCTCTTTCAGAGGAGGAAACACCACAGGGCCCTGGTAAGGCTTGTAGAGAAGCAAGAGAGGGACCATGGCCCGAGAAGCAGGGGTGTCATAAGCCTTCTCAGCAGGCTGCCCAGGCTTTTGGCCTTCTGTCCTTTTCCGTCACATTCCAGAGATATTTTCTTGGGAGTTCAGCACAGAACAGCTATAACATCCCATAGAGAACTGAGCTTCCCTCATTACATAATGTCAAAAATAAGGGAATTAACCTCCATTTTCAAAAAGCTGACCTTACTCCCTGAAGACATAGGTGCCATAACTCCCCAAACCACTCACTCCTGTTTGGATCATACTAAGTCCCTGGCAAGAGGATATGGGATGTCTCAGTGCGACTGACCCACTTTGGTCCGTCCCCATCAAATATCCCCAGCTACTCAGTGTCCCATTCGGTACTCTGCATTCCTGCCTATGGCTTTCATAAAAAGGTGGGATTTCTCTGCTCACCTACTCCATACTCCTCCACACACCCCCTTCAGGCATTGTTAAAAATCTGGGGTTGATTGAGCCTCCTGTTTCTAGACTTTGATTAGGAATTCCCCTCTCTCTGGACATCAATTCTGTCCCTGCCTGTGTGGCCAGAAAGAAAACGAAGCTGTCTTGGAAGTCGTCCCTGTTTGAGGCAGCCCATGACCTTGTGACCAGTGACGCTACTCACTCCTCCGTGGCATTTCCATCCCCTGTCAGGCTAGAACTACAGAAAAGCTGAGTTTTCAGACATCCTTTCCAAGCTTTCCATAGCCCTGGCAACATAAAGCAGAGTCCATGAGAAAGCTTGTAGGCTTGGGTAGAACGATCCCCCTTCTTGGTGTGGCTGAAAAGTGGTATGAAATTTTAATTCCTAGATTTCAAGCCCTCAGACTGTGAGTTGGAGCAGAGTGTCCACAGCCTTCTCCCCCATCCCCTCTGGGAAGCCTAGGAGCCACACCCTTTCTCTCACCTCCCCTGGAGCTCAGGGTCAGGATCTCTTCTTTGCAGAAACATGCTCATGTAGCAAGGCCCTCTTAACTAAGTCTGTTCTACCTCTTCCATGACAGTCCCAGGCAAAACTCCCAAAAGTTACGCTTACTTCCTTTCCTCTGTTAGTGGAGGCTGCAGCACAATGGAGTGTTTCCAGTTTCTCTGACCATGCTTGGTTTTAAGTTACCCCCAGCCCCCGATCCTTCCCTTTTGCTGGCAATTCATTTTGGCTATTCCCAATATATATTTATATATCTGTATCTATATCTCTAGATGCCCTTTTCAAGTTCCCCGTCTATTTCCCCTCCTGGTTTTGATCTTCTTTGGGGGTTTTGGTTTTTACTTTATTTTGCTTTTTTCTGTTTTTCTGTTTTTTTTCTTTTTGTTTTTTTTTATAGGTTTCAGAGAAATTATGTTGAATCCAATAAGCCTTTCCGGACATTCCAAGCCTCTTAACCATGGTATCTATGTTGAGGATGTCAATGTTTATTTCAGCAAAGGACGTCATGGCTTTTAAAAACTCCTTTTAAGCCTCCTTGTTCTGATGTCACCTTGGTAGGATGGGCCCTCTGAGAGGTTGGAAGCTCTAGGAGTTGTTCTTTTTGGATCCAGGGATGCTAAGTAGAAACTGCATGAACCACCGGTGCTCCCTGCACCCTTTCCCAACACTGAGATGGGCGTGTCTCCCATCCGCCACTGGCGGGTTGCCCCTTCCCTCCAGTCATCACTGTGCTCCTTTTGCCGCAGTCTCCGAGGCAGCTCCTGCCAACATCTTTAGAGCCAATAAAGAGAATTAACAAGCTGAGCACCAGGAGCCGCCTTTTAAATACACTAGCCATTCTTTTGACCCAACCACCACAAGAAAGCCTGATGAAGTCCAGCCGTGCTTTCGCCTCACTTTCCTGCTTGGAAGCGTGGGGTCTCCGTGCTGTTCTCTCAGTGATCTCGTCGCCCTGCAATCTCCAGTGGGGAAGAGTCATAGAGAGCTCCTTAGCAGAGGTGGAGACAGCGCGGTAAGAGGAGGGGGAGCCAGGCCCGAGTATTGGCAACAGAGTAGGTCTCAGAGGGAAGAATGGAAGCCAGTCTCTTTTTATTATTATTATTATTTTTGTGTGTGTGTGGAGAAAAGTCATACCTTTTTTTGTGGACATACTTGGCCCCTCCTTCCTCTTCTATCTGGAATGGCTCAAAGTGAGTGCCATAGTAGAAAGTTCCCTGGAAAGAGATTTTCCTGACTCCTGGGCCCCTAGAGCTGCAGTTACAACAAGCGTTGTCTACAGGAGGTCTTGTCCGTGAATCGGCCATCCTACTAGGACCACAAGGGACCGAGGGAATCAGGGACCAAGGCCCTTCCTGCTAGCCCGTGACCCCGGGATTGGCTCTCCCCCTTCTTCCACTTATTCTTGACTCTGAGAACTTTTGGAGCCCAGTGGAATCACCATGACAAGGTGAAGATGAACTGAAGGGGACGAGAAGTAAAATTTGGCCTCCTCCAGCCCTGTCGTGACGCCAGTGGAAGCGTCGCCCTGTTCTCTGGTCAATACGTGTGTTCACTTTGCTTGCTTTCACTCATGCCTTACTCCATGGCCGTCCTCTCCCAAAGAGGGGGTTGTCCCTCCCCCACTCTCAATTTGACCCTCTGGGGAGAGGGAAGGGGATGAAAGTCCCTTGCTTAATAGGAAAGGCACAATTGCAAGGCTTGAAGACACTTGAGTGCATTCTGGCTTGGCCCAGCTCTCCCTAGCTCCATGAGGGTCCCCATTACGGAAAGGAATGTGGAGCACTCTGAGGAGAATTCTTGGGAAAACATGGCTGGTGGTTACTGAAGCCCACTATGTTCTGGTGTAGTGTTGCACAGCCATAGAAGACAGATCACATTTGCCTTTGGCAAATTTCGCAAATTTACCTAGGAGCTAATAATCCTTCTCAAAGGTTTTACTCCCTGGATCCCGTGGATGGTGGTTCTTCATATCGGGTTCCTGGCCTGATGCTAAAGACGCCTCCATGGGGTTTACAAACACAAAATTCTCCAAGTTTTTCTCCATGACCTGGAGTGGCCTCCACAGTGTCGCTTGAGGTCGAGGGTTTCTCCGTCCCCGTATGTAGTTGTCTGGCCCCTTCCATCTCCCCTCACCCTTCCTGTGGTTCCCTGCCAGGCTTTTCCCCAGCACACCCTGCTGACCCCTTGGGTTTGGGTCTCCTCCTGAATGTGGCTTTAAGGAGTAAGCCTGAGGATAGTGTTTTTAATTGTTGTAAATCATGACCTCATTATCAGCCTCTGGGCTCCATCCATTCCAGCATCTTTTATTCTGCCATTTCTTCACCTTGTGCTATGACAAAGGGGCGTTGTGTTTCCACAGAGACTTATAGGAGTGTTCAGTGTATAGTTTCTTAATAAACACTTTATTTTCTAATGAAATGACTGGATCAGACCTCTTATTTGGAAGTTTTGCAAAGAGAATTAAAGTACAGCAATTCTAGGCTGCCCACGATTTATTTCCTGTTTTACTAATTACTCTTTCTTATAAGTTTCTTAACATGGTTCTATTAGTAAAGAAGTTTCGCAATGTGCCCCACTGGTTGGTTTCATGGAGAATTCTCCAGATACATTAGGTTCCTACAACACTTCCTCATCTTATTGGGTTCTCAGAGAGCTTCATTGGTGGTTCAACTAGGAACACAAAAACGAGATTCGAACCCGACTCCCACAGTCACTACTAGAGCCACTGACATCCTCGTTCCCTTGGTATGGGGACTTTTCTCCTATTTGAGCAGCTAAGGCTTGTTGAGGTCTTTTCTCCAGAGGTGTTATACAAAGGGATCTGGGAGGTGGGTCCAGAGAAGAGGTGCACCAGCAAACCTGCAGGGTTTTCCCTGGGGCAGAATGGTTTTGTATCTCATCTGCGAACCTTGGATGTGACCTTACCTTAGAGAAAGACTGAGCTCTGAGGTTACAGGTCAGTCTATGTTACAGAGAGTCATTTTATGCATGCACATATGTACACACACTCTCAGTGGGTCAATCTGACATGGCAGGTCTCACAGAGACTTCTAGAAGGTAAAGACAAAATATTTGCAGGATCCTACTGAACGTAGAAGCTGCAGCATCCCTCTGACCTCGGATTCTGGTTCCTGCCACAAGTAGAAAGGTCGGCATCCCTCTGACCTCGGATTCTGGTCCCTGCCACAAGTAGAAAGGACAAAATCCTTCTGTACCTCATAATGTCCTCCTTTGGGGAGGAAGAGAATCTATGTAAGAGACACAGAGAATGAGGGCCAGAGAAGGTGCTGGATGGACTTGGACCACTCTCTGGGGCTCATCAGACTTTGTTGGGTCTCAATTACATAGTAAGTAAAGGAGAAACAAGCCAGGGTACATGGCAGCTCTGACAGCGTTGCTCAGATGAGATTAGTAGTATCTTTCTATATAACCTCACTCACTTTATTTCCTATGTAAGTCTGTTTAAATCTTCCCTACCCTAAATGCAAGTTCATGAGAGTGGCCTGGCCTATGATGGAGGTTTCTCTAGCTCTTCAGTTTTGTGTTTTCAGTGGTTCCAGGCTATCATGTTTGGAACAGGGATGTCTGACAGTTGGGACATCATCCTTGGGATGAAGGAGGGATGGGTGCATGGGCTCAAGGGACAGCTTTAATTTTTTTTCAGATGGATGAGTTTAAGCTCTGTCTTATTCTAATGCATGGAGACTGTCAATACATAGAATAGATAGTGGCTGGGAATGGCCCTTAAGAAGATGGGAGGGGGCAGGGCTTGGTTGGCATTATCCAGGTGAAGGGAGAGATCTTCCCATTTATCAAGAGGTGAGAGAAAAGGATGGAGGTTTAGGGGCAAGAAAGTGAGGGAATCTTTGGTGGCTTCTATTTTGTCTGTAAAGTGTGAGAGAGTTGAGAAGAGACTGCCGAAATGCCAGAGACCTCCAGGAAAGTTACCAGGCAGAAGAAAGACCCTCTTGAGTTAGAAAATGATGTTTTATCTCCACACCTCTCCTTTCAATGGTTTCCTTCTAGGGATTTAAGTGGCATGATACCCACCCCCAAATTAGACCATAGAGGCACTCCCAGAGCTGAGCTGCCAGTTTGGACTGGCTTCAGTATGGGGTTTTCAGGATACCAGCTGGGCCTGTAGCTCCCTGACTTGGGTTTAGAGTTCATCAACAGCTCTTCACAGTAGAGCTCTTGAACTTAAGCTTATGGTTTGTCCTAAGACACAGCCCATGAGCCCAGTGTGCTTGTGGAGTGCTTTCTGAGCTTCACTCTGGAAGAGTGTCTGCGAGGTACCAGTTGCATATGTTGAAGACTGAGCTGCTCACCTACATCCTCAGTCTGTTGTCCCTTTAGTGACTTAGCCTGCAGAAGCTATATGTCAGTAGTACTATGTGACTAGGTCTTGAAACTGATTCCCGAGTACCCCAACATGGGCCCTGTTAGTTCTGGCTCCTCCAGCATTCCAAGGGGCATGCAAATTGTCCACCTCACCCAGAAACTGTCAGTCAGTGACATCTTCCCCTTTCCCTGAGGTCCTGCACAAGACATTTGAAGGGCTCTGACCCTGACACTATCTTTTGCTGTTGGCCGCCACCTGTTAACAATATGTCGTCCAGCCCTGGCTATTCCTGAAATATATCCCAGAATGACCTAAGCCTGGTGTTTGTTTTATGTGGGGTTCACTCCTGCATAGATCTAACATAATCATGCCACTAATTCTAACAGGCTCATCATGGAGCACTCACAGTCACCATTATGTCTAACTTGGGGAGCACCTAGGCAGAGCCAGAACTTTCTACCCATAAAAAAACCAAGGCTCAGAAATTTCAATAACTGCTCTCTCTCTCAGATTATGGCTGGTGGTACCAGAAAGGACCACAGGGTATGTTGAGCACTCTGTTGTCCTAAAGAGAAGCTCACTTTCTGCTCCTGGAGTCTCCACCATCATATCCTGCCCACCGTCTTCCAGATGTGGTCCTCTAGGCACTATCTCTAACATCAACCTGGAACCATCTGAACAGTCTAAAGCTCTTTAGAACAGAACATTCATAATATTATTTATTGTTTTGATATTTAGTGATTCTGAGTTCCTGCAGGTATGGTTGGTCTTAGACCTAAAGTGGATCACCTCCTTTGCAGTTGGTAAGATTCCCAAATAGGCAGTAATGACATCTTTGATGCTGGAGAGGACCCATTTAGATAAGGCCAATCTTATCCTTAGGAATTAGATGAGGTATCTCAGGTCTGGGCTATTGCTCTAGAAGGAAGATGGTGGAAAGAAGATCTCTGCCTGACTACCTACCCCCATTGAACCTTTTCACTCTGCCTAGGAGGCCTCCTGGCCTGTTGAAAATCTGCCATGCGATTCTCACCCAACCAAAGAACAGATGCTAGGCAGCTTCAACTTGGAAGCTGAGAAACTGGCCTTTAGGTTCCCTGTCTCCCTTCTCTTGCATGACAATTCCTTAGTTCACCCAAGTAAGCCACAGTCCCATCCTCACTTCCATCTCTACAGGAATAGGTATGACCACAGCTTAATGCTAGGCTGTGATACTTCCTCTGGTTCAGCCCAGCTCCTTTAGGCCAAAGCCAGGCTACACAAAAGGATCAAGAGTCTCAGATAACAACAGCAAAGCATGCAGGGAGTGTTTGGTTCTCTAGAGCAAGCATAAAAGTGGGCAGATCAATGCAGGATGAGTTCACTGTTGACTAGCTTTCTGAGCTAAGCCAATTGTGGATTAGGCTGGAGCAGGGTCTTCATCCTTCAGGCTTGCTGACTGATGTGCTCAAGCCAGATGTGCACAAGTGCTGCTGCCAGGGTGACTACTGCTGTGTAAGGAAGGAGAAGAAGAGGGAGGAAGAGGGATGGTGTGGAGTGAAACTAGCCACGCGAGGCTTCTCTGAGGAGGATCAAGAAGAAACTGTTTAGTGCGACAGTGGAGGGAATGAGATGGACGGAGAACTACAGCACCTTTGATTTGCACCTACAGTGTCCCGGGAGGGCCTGAAGCTCTCCGCTCCTCTCTTCTGCATGCTCTACCGCCCACCTCACTCCTACTCTTTAATGCTGGTTGATGTGGGCAGATATACTTGCACCCTCGGGTTTCCTTGGATAGCTCTGGCTCTGCATTTTGCCTCTCAGATCCTATGGTTACCGCCCCCTCTGCTTCCCACTTCCCAAGAGAGTCTCAGCCTGGGATCTGACAATATATTTTCAGAGCTAAATCTGAGTCCTCCTTCAATCCTACTTGAACTCACAAGTAAGTTGAAGGAGATGTGCTAACAGGAGGTATGGTACTGAAATTACACCAGGATTCTGAGGCTCATTTAGGTCAGATTTTAGTCCCATTTCCTTCTATACAATGGGTGAAATTTCTGCAGAGTGACCTGGGCCATTTTCTCCTTAAAAGATGACATCACATCGTCTGGGAAGCTATTGCTGCATGGGCGGTATAAGTGCCGCATGACTTCTCTGCCCATGGTTTCTTTTCATCTGGATAATGGCCCCTCCTCACATGAGTGTGGGAGTATGCTTGACAGAGTTAGCTTTTTCTTGCTCCAGAGGTTAAACCATGACTGGAACAAGCTTGGGTTCTGTGATAGACAGAAGTGAGATGGGCAGGATGAACTCTGTGAACCATAGATCCTGCAAGGTCAAATACGATGCTAACGACACCTGTAGCAAGAGTCTCCATCCCAGCTCTGCTGGATCCTATTGGGAGGGGATCTGACGGATCCTATTTGGGAGGGGATCTGCTGGATCCTATTTAGGGGAGAGGATATATGCAGGATTATAAACTCCCTAGGAGTTATCAGAGCTGTAGACTGACAACTCAGGTGAGACCACCACGTCTGCACTTGGAGATACATGCATTTACCACCCAGGAGCAGGAGCACCCCTGGGTTTATCATAATTACAGTGTTAACTCATGACCCTCTGTGAATCAAAGTGTTTCAAAGCCTTTTGAATGCAAATGAAACTGACTGCCAAGTGGTTGAGTGTGAAGAGAGAAGTGTGTGTTATAGACATAAAGAACGGGTCTTGGATTTTCTGAGAACTCAAACCACTGAGCTCTTATTTTACCTACTGAGTAAGAGTAAAGTCCAAAGATGCCTGTGGGTTCAGAGAAAGGGTGGTCAAAACTCCTCATTCATCTATGGAGAAGGTTTGAAGAGCAAGGAGTGAAGCTACCAAAAAGTGTACATTACAGAACGGTGGATCCCAGCGGTGTCTTCAAGAGCATCTCGTCAGTGTGGTGCATTCTACCAAACCAGACTTTGGTAAGTAGTTCCTGAGGAGATCTCAGTAAGGATCTGCACAGCCAGTTCACCTTTAGAGCTCTCTTTCCTTTGGTTCCTTCATGCTGTTGCTATGGCAGTCAAATGAAGCTTGGCTCTGCCTTTGGGAACTGCAATGGAGTAAGCAGCCCATTTTCCTTAATAACATAGTTTCTTTCTTCTTTTGTCCCCAAAGTTCAGGACTGATAAAGAGTAAAATGACTTCAGTGCTGTCAAATGTAGCCTGGCAAACCTTCTCTCACAGACTTGAAATGCCACCAGTTCTCTTACTCTGAGCTCATGCTAGACTTACTTTGGTTCTTGTAACTCATGTGATGTTACTTTACAAGGTTTGTCACAGCCTATGAAAAGTCATGAAATCCTCATCTCCCCAAATGGACTTCTCAGAGAAAGAGAAGGTGTGTGGCTGGAGAGAGGGTTGTGACTTCATCCTCACACAGCCAGGTTCTTGAGATGCCCTTGGGTTTGAAGACAGAAGGATTCATCCTCTGTCACAGGAGGCTCCAGAGGCTGCAGCAGCTCTCTCACTGCCAGTCTTTTTCGAGCAAGCCATTTCCTAGATCTGTCGTTGTCCCCCCCAGCCCCCCGCTGCCAAAGTCAAGGCAAGAGGATACCTGTGACTTGAAGTCTGTGTTCTGAGTTGGCTAATGTGTCTCATCCAGAGTTCTTCTCCAAATAATCCCAGTGTTTGGAAGATCCTAGAACACATGCTAGATAAATGCCAACTCTCTCCACATTGTATATTATGTATACATCAGTAGTGATAACTTCCTGCTGAGAATGAGTAAATAATGGAGAATAAGTAAATCTCCAAGGAACTCTTGTCATGTGTGTTAGTCCCCATAGTCAACCTGCCCAAGAGGACATAACCAGAATTTATGATGCTCTCTGAGTCTTCCTGTTTGAGAGCCCAAGCCTTGCACTGATGCTTTTGCTTGAGAGGAAGCCAGATAGCAAGCCCACCAGTGATACCTGGAGTGGGGTCTTTCCCAGTCAGCGGGAAACAGCAATATAGAGCACATCTGAGAGTGTCCTGCCTGGGAGAATTTAAATTCTGAGTCCACATTTAGATGATCCACAGAATGGCTCAATCTTTATAGCTGCAATTTGGCATTTCTTGCTGCCCTAACAGACATTTGCTGCTCAGCACCTCTGGTGCCAAATGACCAACCTGGTCATAAAGAAGACCAGAATGACCCTATTGTGCATCTTTGAGATGGTATCTCTGGCCATCTTAATCATTTATTAGGTCAACCACTTGACCAACTGTTATTCCACATAAACAGATTAGTTTTCTTGGCAATGATTTAGTTACTGCAATATGGTTCTCCCTTAATTTTAAATTCCTAAATTGCAGAAAAATCTTGTTTTCACTTTAGTTATTATATAAATGATGTGAAGATGAAGCACCCCTTTCTTCAGTGGCTCTGGCGATGCAACCCTTGAGTCTATGAGATGCTAAAGACCCATCAGATAACTTTGGAGATTGTTGCATGGTTTAGCCAGAGCTTGCAGGTTAACTGTTTAATCAGGATATTACAGGCTCTGAGAAGCCCTGCTGTAAATAAATATATTTTTTTATTCTGTGGGTATTCCAGCCTAGTTTAATATGATGCATTCTCTATGTAACACTCACTAACACATTCAGCACACACACACTTCAGGGAAAAGTGGTTATTATGTTATCAGAAGCTTTTAAAAGAGAACCAAGACAGCTGGGGCTACAGGCAGACCCTGTCTCAAAGAGAGAGAGAGAGAGAGAGAGAGAGAGAGAGAGAGAGAGAGAGAGAGAGAGAACCAAGCAGGGTGTTTTTTTCAGTGACCCACCTTCTTATATCAAAGAAGGACCATATCCCACATCTCTATCCAGCAGGAGGCTCAGTCTTCCTTTTTGCCCTCCCCACAAAATCAGAAAATATTCTGAATGCTGGTAGACAAGAAGAAGTGTGAAAGAAATCTCCACTATGAGATCTCTAAGGAAGATGGTAAGTCCTTCACATAAGAGCTCTAGATGTCTTCCCTCCCAAGTTGTTGTCACCTAGTGGTAGCATGCAGAAATGAAGACCGGAATCCCAGTCTCAGCCCTGCTAAGCAAATGACATGGGGTAAGTTATTTTTCCTTGTTCTGTATTTGTTTCAGTAGCTGACAAAAGGCTTACTGACCTTTGGGTAAAATAACCTATTCAACAGGTGCTCTGAATGCCACGTCCCCAGGAGCCACTGTCGCCCTCTAGTGGGGGATATCCTTTGATTCTTGAGCTCTTCTCTCCCTGTTAAATATTTTGGCCTATCAGATGGGAAGAGTAAGAGACAGGCAGCTCTGGGTTAGGAAGAAGGCAGATGTCTGGAAGTTAACAGACCCTTTCTGTCACCTTTGGACAGGGCCAAGCGGGAGTTCTCGGCAAGATTTCCTGACTTTGATCTCAAGAAGGCAGCTCTGCCTAACAAATAGTCTGAAATGTCAAAGAATAAATGTTAAAGCTTGAGGGGTCTTTCTCCTGGGAGTTGCCTGGGCTGGTGAGAGGGAGAGAGAGGAGGAGGGAGAGAGGGACACAGCAGAATTCTTCATATAAAGATTCCAACTTGGTTTTGTGATATTTAAGAAAAAGGAAACTTGAATTATTTATAGCACAGAAGTTGGAAACAGGCTTAGAGGAGTGACTGAGCTGGTGATGGAAGTTCATGTGCCAGTGTTTGGGTGATGAAGTTTCTCTTTCCTTGATGTGATGCTGACCACTCTTTGAGTTGTCTGCCACTATTTTTATTATGACTCCTTATAAAATCCACCTCTTGTGATGTAGGGGTGAAGGAGGCGATCTCCAGAAATGACTATTACAAAACCATGGTGCCTTTCCCTCCTAGGGCCTCAAGCACATTCTTCAGGCAATTCTTTGGTTTTCCCAAATTCCAGCCTGTGCTTCTCCAGGCAAATTCAGACAAGTCCTGCTCCAGGGTGGGTGGGAAGCATTTTGAACTTGGTCTGGAAACCTTCTGGGGATGCTGGGAATATGAATGGACGCCACGTGTTCAAAATACCTTAGTACTTAATGTGGGGGCAGAAGCATGGATATAGATATAACCTCCAAATTGTGTGAGAGGATAAAGATCTGAAGAAATTTAAAGGGGATAAATCAAAGGTGATAGATTGGTGGTAAAGTTAGAGGGAATGGGATTCCTTGTTTATTTTGGTCAGTGCAATAAAACAATGCTTCTTGTTGTTAATCATATGCTGATTCTATAGCATGAGTAACTAGATCTACTAATAATCTCCAAATTTCATTTAAAATTAAAATTCCAAGCATCAGGTATTCCTTCTCCCCTCTTCACAGATGATGTGAATGTGCTGTTTGCCATCTCCTGATGACTGTGTCTGTGCACCCTTGACACTCAGAGACACAAACATTTGGAGCCAACCTTTGGACACTTTGGGATTGATAAAGTGGGGGTGGTCAAATTCCATATGAGTTTATAGGTGAATCTCCAAACCAGTGACACTGAATTTAAGATACATTGCTTTTATTGAAAATATTGCTACTTGGACTTTTGCCCTAGACCTGTTTTTATCTACCTTGAAGAACCTAGAGAGTTGTCAGTTAAAATGTCACAATGCCACTCTTGTTATAAAACTCCGAAAATACATTTATCTTAACATTCAGTAACTTACCCCACCTTCCGGAAATGTCTACTAAATGTTTTTCTTCCACTTTGTACTTTCTATGATTCAGAATTTTGACCAGGACTTTGATCTAGGGCCTTTTATACTCTTAAAAATGACTGAAGCTCTGAAGAATTTTATGTAAGATATATCCACTTATATTTACTGTATTTGAAATGAAAAATACACACACAGAAAAGCACACACACACACACACACGCAAGAGCACACACACTTTTCATTAAGATACCGCTCAAAGCAATGATGTCATCACATGTGAGGGAGTCATGGACAGCTCCTTGCATATTACTTAGGAGGGAATGAGAGGAATAAAATGCAAGTACTGTTTTAAGACTGATAGAAAAAAAAATTGACATGTGAATTGTCTGATTCTTTGAGGCCACCCAGAGTCTCTAGGTCACATTTTAATACCAGATGTTCTAGGGAAAACTGGGGTACAAGAGTCTGAAATCAAACCTGAATGCCCTTGGTGCCAAAGAATTCACCAGTCAATCACTTTGATCTCAGTAGGAATCTGTCAGAGGTTTGTTCCTGCCTGCAAACATCACTGATTGCATCCGGAGTAGTGACTTGTATACCTAGTGACTAAAATGTGAGAAATATACAAGGACTTCAGTTAATATTAAGAAAACAGAGAAGGGGCTATTGCTTATTCTAGGGAAGGAGCATAGGCTGGTATAGTCAACTTTACTAATTGATTGAAGAGACTCTTCATGAATGGGGCTTGCCAAATCCTACTGGTAATAGCAGGGACAAGGAATACCTGGGGGTGAAGAGAGGGATCCCATCATGTATGTTGTAGCCCTCATTGGGTTGTCACATCTAGATTTGTTTATGGAACATAAGAAACTCAGTAGTATTCTAGCCACCACTCGAACAAGTATAAGTTTGGAGATGCATCTCCATCATCAAAGATTCTCTAACCAGGTTGGTTTCAGTACAGAGATTGGACCATGACATGTGCAGCGTTGTAGGGAGACTTCTCAGGCTAACTCTGTCTAGGTTAATGCTCTCTAGCACTTGATACACCACCTAGCAGAGACATCCATTTTATGGTGCATGGGTGGGTGGCAGCGTCCATATCTCTTGAGAATGAGAACTACTCTGAGCTGGTTGTGATGAGGTCTTTGTACTAATATTTCTCAGTCTTGCTGGGAGAATAGGCTCTAAATGCTCCCTTTGAGGGACTGGTGGTCCAGTGCTTGTTCAGCATATGAAAGGTACTAGATTTTGTTTCTAGCACTGGAGTTTTTTTTTTTTAAAAGAAAGTCTTTGGGGTCCTGGTTCACTAATGCATCCTTTAAATATTATGTGGGCATCTTCTCTGTGGTATGCCCTCTGCTATTAAGTGAGGTAGTTGTGCTTTTTTTCCTGGATTCAAGAGTCTCATAGCCTACTGTAGTGATTGTCAATGGATGAGTAATTTTTATTCCCCAAAGAATGTGTGGGGAGGTATTTTTTTGTTGTCACAATTAATGATGGGTTCTAGTCTCCTGTATCTCCTTAACAAGGTATTGTCTGGTCCAAAGCCTTAATGATACTAAGATTGGGAAGCTCCAGTTTAGTAAGAATGTAGACCATTATTCTTTAGTCTTGAGTGAGAAGGACTTCTATACTTCTCAAGACTCTCTTTAGCTGCCAAAGTCTAAGAGCCATGGGAAGTGGCAACCCAGAGCCTGTAGTGTAGTCTACTCCCTTCATAGATAATATTTTAGCTGCCTGAACCAGAATTCCTTATGAGAGCCCTTCATGGTGCACCTCTGAGATCCATCAGAGGCAGTCTCTGAATGATGGGATGCATTGCAGGTGGCTACACTAGAGTTGACTTGGGGAACACTGGAGGCAGTGGGATACTAGGGTTGTATGATCAAGGGAAGGTACAGATGCAGGCTGAGTGTGCCCGCATGCATATGAGACTCCTTGTGGAGGCGGGATCGAGGTGAAAGGGAACAGGCTGGGGAAAAACCTCTGGCATTGTATGTTGTGACTCTAATACCAAGAAGCATAAGCCCTTGAGGTATGAATTTAGGTTTCTCTGTAGATGTATTTAGCAATGGAGGAAGACAGAGAATATATTATTTAATAGTAAATTCACCTGATTTAGAACTTCCAAATCTTTGGACATGTGAGATAAGGTCTTCAAATGAATAAAGGATGGGTCTGGTATAGACACATGGTTAATTATGAAGGAATATGATGAAATTGTGTGAGAGGTAAGCATAGAGGAAGAACATCTAGTTTTTAAGTATGACATTCTTTTCTATTTAAAAATTATTTTTAATTACATTTATTTGTGTGCATGTGTGTGTACATGCCTGCTCATACATGTGTGGGCATATCCATGCAACTACATGCATCATGTGGAGGTTAGAGGAAAACTTGCATTACTCAACTCTCTCCTTCCACTGTGAGGGTCCTGGAAATAGAGCTCAGGTCCTCAGGCTTGGCGGCAAGTGCCTTTACTCCTTGAGTCATCTTGCTGGTCCTTAAACATACTGTGTCATGACATCTATTTACAGATGTATAAGTAGAAGTGGCAATTCAGGGAATCCCACAATCAAAATGATCAGTTAAGATTTAAATGTTCCATCATTTAAGGAGCTGTAGGCACTCTGGAGCCTTGGAAGCCTGACCCCATCACCGTGCTGCTAAGCACTGTGGTCTTTCGGCAACCTTGGACTGTCTGAAGTGGACATTCTGCCTGCTGGGCCATCTCCACGCCAGGGCAATGCTCATCCCGAGTCATGCCCTTGTCAGGTTGCTATGGAGACTGATCTCAGGGAGTCCAGGATTGATTGGTATTTTGGGGCCTCTGCAGTTTTCAATATGCTGTGACCAGGATCATGCGGGGGTGTCTGCATCCCTTCTTCCTTCTATTTGTGGATTATTGTGAGACTACCTGCCTATAATAGAGAGGTAAAGACTCTGGAGAAATTGAGTGAGAAGTATTTTTTTTGCTTCTAATAACAGTATGCTTTTTTCTGATTACAAAAGTAATTTATATTCACAGTAGAAAATTCAGTGAAATACAGAAAAGCATACAAACACATAAATTATCCACCATCTCATCACCCAGAGACAACACTGTTAACATTTTAGCTTTCTGCCTTCTAATCTTTTTATGTACTTATTTAATTATTTAACAAAATAAAATCCTTCTATGTGCCCATGTACACACAAATAGTATTTTGATATTTCTTTCTTTTATAAGATTGCTTGCATGTGCAATGCTACTAATCTTTTGCAGTACTAAAATTTTGTGTATTGGTGGGATGGGGAGGTAGGGAGGGGGACACAGGTCTAGATTTGATTTGTAAAATAATAAAAAAAAGAAAAAATGGACTTCTCATAAAAAATTGTGTATATGTAATATATTTACTAGATGTTTCAAAAAAAAATACAGCTTACACGGCTTCTGTAGGAATGTTCATAACATCATTTTTTAAATCAGCAAGAAGTGGAAAAACCCAATGCCTGTGAGCTAGAAAACTGACAGACAAAATATGTCTTCCACACTGTGGAAGACCACTCAACATGCATCAATATGAAGAAACCTCAAAAATATGTTAGGTAAAAGAAGACACAAAAATCCCATTCCATGTAATGCTGTTCGTATCAAATGTCAGGAGACAGAAATTACAGGAGCATCACCAAGGCCTGGGGTAGAAAGAGAGATGAACTGTAAAGGGACTTATGGATCTTGCTGGGGTGGTGAAAATGCTCCAAAATTGGATTATACTGATGGTTATACCATTCAGGAGATTTACTAAAAGTCATTGAATTGTACATTAAAATGGGTCAGTTTTATGGTATATACATAATGCCTCAATAAAGTTTATATAATATATGTGCAAAATAAAGTTTATATATACAAACTCAGTAAGGTTTATGCATATGATATTTAATACATATAGCTTATGTGTATATAAACTTTATTAGGACACTATATTTGCCTCCGTTTTATTTATTGCAGTATTATTTTTATGTGTAAAGTATGAACATTATCCTTTCTAGACTTGTCTCTCATGCAGGTCCTTCTCCCACTATCACCACAACCAACTAATGTTCTGACATATCTCTTTGAATTAAACACAAGCACGTTACATATGAACAGATATGAATACCTGCTCTTATTTTCCCTGTATTTAGCACAAATGAAATTAGCTCATACATACTATTATGCACTCTTTAGTGTATCTGTCTTTATTTCTTGAAGCTCTTGTACTTTCTTGTTCTCTTTGACTTTCTTTTGTTTGGGATTATTTTTTCCACTTTCATCTTTTTTCTTTTTTTAAGCCAATGTTTTATTGAAGCTCTGTGCATTTCATACAAATCAAATTACATTACAAATCAAATCTAGAGCCATGCCCCCCTCCCTGCACCCCACCCCATCCCACCAGAGTTCATGCATTCTGCCAAACATTTTTTTTTTATCTTTTTCTCAGTCTCCCTCAAAGTTCTTGATGCAGAAGTTTGTTTCGAGCAGAAGTTTACCGTTTCAGTCAGTTCTTTGACACAGACTTTTCTGTTGTTGTTGTTGTTGTTGTTGTTATTCCTTCCAATATCCATCACTCCAAAATATGCACATATGCTTGCCACATATATCAAAGATTTTAGCATCTTCAGCTTATGATTTTTTTTTAATTAGGCTGAAAGATGTCATGTTTGAAGTCTCCTCCTTGGCAAGCCCAAACCACCATCAATTCTGCCCTTGTGTTCCACACTGGGGTTTCCCCTTCCCATGGTCACCAAATGAGGTTCAGTAAGCACCTGCCTTGAT
Source organism: Rhizomys pruinosus (assembly GCA_009823505.1). Classification (NCBI taxonomy): domain Eukaryota; kingdom Metazoa; phylum Chordata; class Mammalia; order Rodentia; family Spalacidae; genus Rhizomys; species Rhizomys pruinosus. Next base: position 2,327,349 of record VZQC01002915.1, read on the forward strand.
CTTCCTGTACTGGTCTCCATGATACAGCCTGGGTAGTCCCAACAATGGCAGTCTATACTCTGAAGAAGTGGAAACTCCAATAGTAGCTCAGTCCACAAGTTGGATGTTTCAGCAGTCCCCATCTGGCACTGAAGGTTTGGAGGATTCTTGGAGAGACATGAGTCTTCAGTCCATATTGGAAGGTTGAAAAGCTGTGTCTTCTCATGTCTTTGAAGGATGGCAAAAGCAGTGGCAGCCACAGGGTAGCTGCACTTGCCAGTAAGACAGGCAAAACAACTGTGCTCTTTTGTCCTTTTACTAAGATCTCAAGATTTATACCTGAAGTATGATTTCTCAGGACTTAGTACTTATTTATTTCTGGTTATACTTTCCTTTTGGATGTTTATAGCCACACAGTTAGCCCAGAAGACAAGGTCTTGTTTGGAGGCCTATCTAGGCTGCCCTTGAACTCTTCCTGTCTCTCTTCCACAGAGTCCTGAGTCCCAGGATTACAGATAAGTAACAGCACACTGGACTTGCCTCCTCATGTTTTTTTTTTTTAAATCTATGCTAGATCTTTAGCCATCTATCTATCTATCTATCTATCTATCTATCTATCTATCTATCTATTTTTGGTCTTTTTGAGACAGGGTCTCCCTGTAGCCCCAGCTGGCCTGGAACTCACTCTGCAGACCAGGCTGGTCTTGAAATCCTAGAGATCTGCCTGCCTCTGCATCCCCTCCCAAGTGCTAGGATTAAAGGTGTTTGCCACCATGCCTGGCGCCTCCTCATGTTTTTAACAGATGCATTTTATTATATCATATTGATATAATGATAATAACAATAATTTAATCTCTCTACATTATTTTGCCCTTGCAATAGGTAAAATAGTTTGATCCTAAATAAATATAGTTCAACCTAAATATTAAAATGAGCTAAATAATCCCCATAAATTTCTTGGTGTATTTATTTTGTATTTTATATATGTAGCCTACATAATGGATATACCTAAGAGTGGTATGTGGAAAGGAGAGACCCTACAGTCTCAATCAATAGGAAGTCCTTTCCTCTCTCTTTCCCTTCCTCCTTTCCTTCTCTCCCTCCCTGTTCCTCCTTACCTCTCTTCTTCTTTCCTTTCTTCCCTCTTTCTTGTGTCTTGCTATGTAGCCCAGGCCAGCCCCAGATTCTTGATGCTTCTGCCTCAGGCTCCCAAGTTCTGGGATTATAATAGGACCTATGCCGCCAGGTCTGATTCAGTACATGAGTGGATAATGTTCCACTGTGTCATATGTTGTATTTATTTCATTAGTACTTTATGGTTGGAAACTGGGTGGTTTTCTTTGACGTTTTTTAATTCTCTGAGTAACTATCAGGTATTTATGTATCTTTGATAGGTAAGCAGGACAAGGTCTTTGGCTTCGTGGCAGCTCCACCAGAGCTGCTGCATGGCCCTGCATTACTGCCCTGCCATCAACCCATCCTAATCACCTCCTGATAGTTAGATTTCCCAGGCAGGCAACCAATGTCTCCATTTAGTTTTCTTTTTGGAGGTAGTACTTAGGATTGAACCCAAGGTCTTGACTATGCTAGGGAATGGCTTTGCCACTAAGCTATACCCCTAGCCCACTTTTTGTAAAAATGTTATTAATTTTTTTGGTATTTTGTATAGAACATCTTAATCATCTTTATACACCCCTCTGCACTGACACCATCCTATAGCACCCTCACTGGAATTCCTACATTCTGTTATTTGTATTAGGCTTATTGTATCCAGTTAGTATCTCCAGATGTCCCTCAGTGCACGCTCATCCACTAGACGTCAGCATATCTAGAGTCTTTCCATTTAAGAAGATCAACTCTTCCTCACCCAACAGCTGCCAATAATTCTTCAACTAATATTGGGGCCTGCTGCCCATTTCCATAGTTTTGTGCTTTTTTTAAAAAAAACTAATACTTTTATTGATGTTTTGTGTATTTCAGACATAATTTTTCAGTTAAATTTAGACATATTTCCCTTTCCCTTCCCCCAACCCCATCCCAGTTCATGAATTCTGCCATACATGTTCTGCATCTTTCTTTCAGTTTTTTTTAAGTTTTTCTCTGCAAAAGTTTATTGTTTGGGACAGAATTTAACTGTATAAGTCCATTCTTTGACCCAATCCTTATGTTGTTGTGGTTCCCTCCCAATTGTATGGCTCCAAATTATGCCTATATAAGCATCATATGTACCAGAATTATGTCCTCCAGGAATAAACTGTATGTTAACTCTGATATATGTTTAGGAGTTCATATTTTTCCCTTTAATTTTATATTACTCTAAAATATGTATATATACCTTCCACCCATATACATTAATTACCATGTCTGAAATTAAGTGGTAAGTTAATTCTAGGGCTCATTAAGGGATTCACATTATAACATCACATTTGCTTTCAGCTAGAAAGAAATATAACAATAATATTGTTCAGCTTGCCTTTCAATTGGGGGATTTGGTATTATCATCCACAAATGAGGGAAACCATTCCCCGTTTGTTTTTGGGGACTGTGTTACTTCACTTAACAATGGCTTTAAGTTCCATCCATTTACCTGCAAAGTTCATGATGTCATCTTTGTTTACCGCTGCATAGAACTCTATTGTGTAGATGTACCACATTTTTGTTATCCACTCTTCAGTGGAGGGGCATTAGGTTGGTTCCAGCTAATAGAATATCAGACCTGCAGGATAACACTGTGCTGGGTTTTTGTCTGTTTGAGTTTGCATGGGTCTTGTGCTTGCTGACACCATGGTGTAGGTTCATATGAGCAGGGTAGCAGGAGCCTGTAGGACTCTATTTTCATATGGTCATGCACCTCCTCCTTGGCTCTTACAGCCTTTCTTCCTCCTCTTTCACAATGGTACTGAACCCTGGGTGGTTAGAGTTCAATGTAGGAGTTCTGTCCAGGCACCCACACTCTGCAAACTCTCATTCTCTATGCTTTAGCTATTTGTGACCTTTTGTATTCCTGGCCCTCTGTTGCATGAGGGAGATTCATTGATGAGAGTTGAGAGTTGCAGTCGTGTTCTTTACCCCTTGCTCTATGTTCACTGAGCCTTAGATGTAAAGGTTGCATTGTAGATGTGCCACTTAGGCTTGGGCAATTCACAGACCATTTCTGTGTATGACCAGTTGTGGAACTCTGTAATAATCTATATCTATTGCCAAAGAAGCTTCCTTAATGAGTGGTGACTGGAATACTTGTCTGTAATTATAAGGATTCTTATTTTGCATAGAGTAAAAAATTACATTTGTTCAGGGATAAGACAGCCTTGGGGTTTTCTCTAAGATCTGTGACCTCTACAGCCATGTGTATTTTGCTATGTTTACAGTACCATGCTTGAGTTTCCTTCCAGTGAGTGGGCCTTAAGTCCAATTACGTAGCCATTGATTACTCTCAATATAAAAGTGGCACTACTGTACCAATGCCATTTGCTGTGCTGGTCATTGATGTGGTTATTAGGCCTTAAATCTGGGGTTGGACCATTGCTTGACTGCCTCCCAGAACTTGAAGGTAAGATTCTCTTGCTGAACAACAGGTCATAGTTCAGACATGGGATTTGGAGCGATGAGGCTGGAACTGACCTGAAAGCCTCCTCCTGAAGGTACCCAGGCTCCCATAGCTTTGGAGAGCACTATACATGTTGCTAAGGGAGAATGTCAATCAATGGCCCCAGCACATTTTTAAATTTTTATTATGATGCAAAGTCTCATTAAGTTGCCTGGGCTGGCCTTGGACTTGTGATCCTCTTGTCTTAATTTTCCAAGTAACTTGGATCATTGGGTCACTGTGTCTGGAGGCCTGGCTTCTTCTCTTCATGGATACCTAGCTACCTTGTAACAAAAAGCTGCCTTCAGAAAAGCCATCTCCCTCTGAAACTTGGAGGCTTTAGGAACCAGGAGGCAAGGTTGGTAAAGGTAACTGACAGTTACCCTTTCTTTGGTGGCTGTAATGTGTTATGAACACTCATATAATATAAATGATGTTGTCCCTGGGGGCCAGAGTCTTACCTTATTTTAAGACTGGGGGTTCTGAGCTGCACTATCCAGAAATGTTAATGAAATCTGGAGTGGAGTCTCTAATCTCAGATGCTGTGCAGATGGCTAACCAAGCTTGATGCCTTGACTTTCTCAAGGTCAGAATGGCGAGGGGCTGCAGTCCACTTGAATCCTGACCTCCTCTCCTGGTCTTTAAGCTGTCAGCCTCCTCAACCACTTTGGGTGGGGTATAGCAATAGAAATTGAAGCAGACTATAAAAAGCCATAGAAAGACAGAAAGATTCAGAGCTCTGCATTTCCAGCCAACCCACTGATCTGGGGTGGAACAGGGGAGGGACCCAAGCTGCGCAGAAGTCAACCAGATGGATGGAATTCAAGAAAATAATAGGAGAGATAAACGGGTGGAGAGATCAATAATGAGATTATCTTAAGGCTTTTGAGGCCAAGTGACAGCCATGTTTTCTTTCCAGCTCTGTGGTGACAGCAACCCTGGGCTGAGATTCCAACATGCCTCCTCCTCCTTTTTGAACAAGGTCCTTATGACTCTGGGGGTGGGCATGGAAAAAACAGAAGGTGGCCAAGATAAATGTATTTTCTCTTTTTCTGATTCCTGGACTCCTGTCAACTGGAGATGGGGTCCTAGGGAGAAGAAAGGTCCCTGGACCACAGAGCAGACAATGAGGAAGAACCCAAACAAGAGGGACAGACACAAGCATAAGGGAGTAACATTAAGGATCAAGATCTGGTGGCAACAGGGAAGCATGGGGGGGCTGGAATTAGGAGGGGCACTGAAGTTGAAATCAACAAGTGCAATTACATTTGTGCCTCTTCCTACAGCCCCAGCAAGCTGTTCACTGGTCATCTGTTAGAGGTGGCTGCCAAGATGCCATGTGCAGTCCAAGATCCCTGGGTTCTGGCATTTCCTATCTGCCAGGTTGAGAGACAGACAGTGGGAGCCAGCTCAGGAAGGCCAGTTGGCATGTGCATCCCACCATGTGAGGCTCTGTGCTTTTCTCTCCGAAATCAAGGTGGCTGGGAATCAAGTTCAGGAAAAAGGTCTGAGAGCATGCCCTTCTCTCTAGCAAAGAAGCCGCTATAGCCGATGGGAGCTATTGATGCCCAGGCCACAGAGAAGTCTGGTGCTTTCATGAACATGCCGGTGTTCATTCATGAGCTAGTCCATCTGGCTATGACCTGGGCTCAGGAAGCAGAAGCTCTCAGGGCACAAGGGTTACTTACTGCAAACCTCTCTTCATTTTCCTTTTCCAACTTCTGCTATAGCTGGTGGGCCAGTTTCCAAATGTGCTGTTGCCTCAGTGCCCAGCACAGTGGGTGCTCAACAAATAGTTGTTCATTATAAGTTATTAACTATGACATTAATTAAATGTTCCTTTCCTTTTAAAGTTCTCTCAAGAACTTGTAATTTGACCCATACGGTTCATGTATTATTTATGTATCAGGACTATACATTTTTCTTTTAGTGACAGTCTCTGATTTAGTGAGTAAACATTGCCAAGTTTAGGCTATGTATTGGGTCATAAAGAGGATTCAAACCTACACCCTGCTTCACAGGAAAATAAGGCTACTTACAATCAAGTCACATTGTGATAGGTGCCTACAGGGTCTAGGTTTTCAGAAATTTCATAATCTTCGCTATAACTATGGCTCTGAAGATAAATGAACATTTAGTCAAGCATGGGTAGTTAATGGTGAAAGAGGTCGGTCAGATTAGCTCTGTGAAGGATTTGAGACTCCCATTGAATGAAGTCTAAGAAAATTTAATCAAGTTTGAGCATCCAAGATCATTGTAGTTGGGTGAGGTGGTACATACCTGTAATCTCAGCACTCAGGAGGCAAAGATGGGGAAATTGCAACAAGTTTTCGGGCAGCCTAGGCTACATAGTGAGTTCAGGATATGAAGGATCACATACTGAAACTCTGCAGAAACAGAAACAGAGGAAGCCACTGTGACTAGTGACAGGTGGAGAGTTGTATCAGTGGAATGACTCAGTAGAAATGTGAGTGTAAAGGGCTGAAGAATGAGTAGGTGATGATGACAAGTGTCAGGTAACACAGGTCCACAGACTGAGTCTAGGGATGAAGGGGAGGGTCCATGGAGTGGTTTCCAAGGGTAGTTGGGTGAAAGGGATGTTTTCTTTTTCTTTCATTTTTGGTCTTTTTGAGACAAGCTCTTCCTTTAGTCCCAGCTGGCCTGGAATTCACTTGTAGACCAGGCTGGCCTTGAACTTGTAGAGATCCGCCTGCCTCTGCCTCCCGAGTGCTGGGATTAAAGGTGTGTGCCACCACGCCCAGCGAAAGGAATGTTCTATAAGAGCAACTTCAGGGACTTCATCTCACAGGTGAGAAGTTAAAAGGAAAGAGCTGACAGTTCTGAAGACATGTGCTTACTAGACTGGATCAGCATTTAAAAAGTAGATGGAGGGCTGGAGAGATGGCCTAGCGGTTAAGAGCGCCGACCGCTCTTACAGAGGACCCGGGTTCAATCCCCAGCACCCACATGGTGGCCGAAAACCATCTGAAACTCCAATTCCAGGTGAATTCCAGTTCCAGGGGAATCCGAGACCCTCTTCTGACCTCTGCGGCATTGCATGATACAGGTGCACAAACCTGCATGCAGACAATACATTCATACACATACAGAAATAAATAAAATTAAATTTAAAAAAAGTAGATGGAAAAGATTGGAGACCAAACTTTGGGAATGTTTTTAACCTTCGGTGTTGGAAGGGGTGGAGAAGAAACACTATTAACTCATTTAAGACATGGAGAAGCAATGCTGATGTCATATAAACTGAAGAGAAAGGGATCTGGGAGAATTCTTCATATTCCTTAGCTCACCTGAATGAGTCAGGTTTTCTGGGGGAGTTCTGGGATCCCCTCTGAAGGAGGTCCAGAGTTAGTCTGCTTAAGGAGGAGAGAGCCAGATAAGAATCTGATGAACAGATGTTATTTCACATGGAGACAAAACAGCCATTTTCTATCAATTCACTTTCTGGGCACATTTAATTTTGTCTGATTTCATAGTCAAATTTGAGCACTGTATTTTATTTTTTCAGTAAGAGGCAGCAGGGAAGATGCAACCGACAGTCTCCTTGATCCCCAATTTCTTAGACTGCAGGGGACACAACCTGGTGGCTATAGCAGAATGTGTGGGTCCCATATAAGGATGCTCACTACATGATTCTCCCCTGCCTGACACCTCCTAGCCATTACCTATGAAGAGGTTCACAGAGCCCCCAAATTACAACCTGCTGGAGGACTTCCTGCCTTGTGTAGGTTTTTTTTTTTTTTTTGTCAGTGCTGATACTTTAATGATGATGATGTGGTCAAGAGCTAGCTCAAACGTAGAGCCTTGAGATGTAGGAGCAGCTGGATGCTTGGGGGGATAGGGAACCTAAGGTTCTGCTTTTCAGTACCTTTGACATTTGTATATTTGCTCATGGAATTTGTGCTTGAATGACTGTGGTCTTAAGTGCAGTTTAAGTCAGAGTCGTGATTGCTCTCCTGCTGGGCACTGCCCTGATTTAACAACCAGCACAGCTGCCTTAGTCTCAGAATTCAGAGCTGCCGAAGATGCTGCCGTCTGGGCTGGTGCTGGGTCTCCAGCCCTTACTTAATGCTTCCAGCTTGTCTATAATCATAAAACAGCAACAAAGGAGTCGCTCATTTGTTCAATTAGTGCATGTCGCTACTGTTGTGTGGCAGATACTGGTGGAGATGCTGGGGTGCAGTACCTGTCAAAACCACAAAGAGCGCCTGAGCTCTCATGGAAATGGTCCACTAAGAGGACTAGATGACAAAAGGGTAAATAAGTCAGCAAAACGGCTGTCTAATGTTGATAGTGCCAGGCTTAAATAGCATTGTCTTGGATTAGAAACGACCCCTTTGGAGTGGACAGTTAGACAACAAGCATCAAGGACAGATAGTGACTGCTATTTGGCTCTGAAATAGCACTGAGCTTGAACTATTTGAGAAGAGGAGAAAGAATATAGGCTAGAATGGAGGGCATGGTGATTGGGGAGTGGAGCTCAGTGATAGAGTGCTTACCTAGCATGCATAAACTTTGGGTTCTATCTCCAGCATTGAAAAAGAGAATGAAGGGAAAAGGAAAGAGCGATGAATGGGGGAAGAGACAGAATGAAGCTGGAGATGAGGTTGGAGAAGAAAGTCAGGTCAAAACCCACAAGCAGTGAACTAATATGTTTCATTTTTATTTCAAATTCAGATTTGTAGTACGAGGAACTTACTTTCCTATGTTCCTGTTTTTAAGAGATAATCTTAGTTTGGTGACCAGAGTCCAGAGTGGAGGAGTGCTTGAGGAATGGAAGCTTTCCTAAGGGACTGTGCCTTTGGGGATAGAGAGCTGGGTTACCAGTTACTAGGTTTTGCTAATTAGTAGCAGAAGACCTGGGTTTGGTTCCTAGCATTCATAAGGTGGCTCACGACTATCTTAACTTCCAGTTCCAGGGTGTCTGATGACCTGTTATGGCTGCCATAAGTACCAAGCACAGGACACATGCACACACATGCAGGCAAAACACTCATACAAGTAAAATAAATGAATGAATAAATAAATACTTTAAAAATTATAAAGAGAGACTTGTTCAGAAGAGAGATCCTTGTGGTTTGGGCTAGGATGGCTATGGCAAGATAGGAGAAGCTGATATATGGCAAATGTGGTCAGACTCGAGAAGTATCTGTGGTAGAATTCTTGGGATGTACTGATAGGCTGGAGGGCACTGAAGGATGGAGCCATCCAGCAAGATTCCCTGACAGGGACTGAGTCACCAAGAAAAGGTGTTCCCTCCTGTATAGGGGAGCCCTGGGGAAGGTCCAGCCCATGGACAACTATCAAGAGCATCAGTTCTCTTTGGTCTCTATTACATATGAAAGACCATTAGACACCAGATAGAGGAGTCAAGGAGGGAATTAGACAGTGATGGCTGCACAAAGCAGATGATAGCTGGCAAACTTCAGATGGAAGTGTTGGAGATCCACCCTATGTGGAGACTGCTTCCGTCCTTTTAAAGACACTCAGAGTGGAGCTTGGCTGAGGCAGCCTTGCTTCTTCTCTTAGTTACTTTTCCTATTGTTATGAGAAAATACCCTGACAAAAGCAACTTCATGGAAACGGGATTTATTTTGCATCCTGGTTCCAGGGTTCAGTCCATCATAGGAGGGACATCAAAGTGATTGGAGCTTGAAGTCGCTGTTCACACCCCACTCACAGTCAGGAAGCAGAGAGCTGTGAATGCAGGGGCTGCTCAGCTCCCTTCCTCCACTTACTCAGTCCAAGATCCCAGTCAAGGGATGGTGCTACCTACCCATACGGGGCAGTATTCTCACCGCAGTGAATGTAACCAGGGTAATTCCCCACCAGCATGCCCAGAGACCCATCTCCCGATGATTCTAGATTCCATCAGTTGACAGTTAACACTGAGCATCACACTTCTCTGTAACGCACCTTCAGAGGCTACTTTCATTGAGAGACATCAGTGTGCAGATTATCTAGCACATACCCCTACTTTTTGGAATCTTCATTCCAACACTTGAAACCTGCCTTGTGTGTACGAGTTTGTGCTTAGAATGATACTCATCCGGGGAGATTGTTTGCACATGGCTTTTGCTCTACCATTGATATTCCATAGAGGGATTTCTGTTGCAGCAACATAAATTACCAAATGTTGAATCCCAGATGTTTCTGTTCTTCACAGTTCCCAGCCACCTCAGCATAGGCCTTCCATATTGCTATGCTCCCCCTCCCTTTTCTCTTCCAAATAGCCTGAGTCTTTGTCACTTGTTTCTATCCAGGGAAATCTAGTTACCAATGCTTCAGTGTCCAAGAGAACTCTGTGCTTTCCTTACTCAGCCTTGAGTCTACTCTTGCATTTAAATTAACTAATTAATGTGTCACACAATAGAGCTCTAAGACCTAACAGGAACTTACATAGAAAATTGTTTTCTCTTAAAACATAGTGACAAAGTTGGACATAGAGCTTAGCAGTAGAGTGCATGGCTGGTATGAAGGAGGCCCTAAGTTCTATGAATGGTACCTCAACAAACAGACAAACAAACAAACAAACAAACAAAAAATGGTAGCTTAGTTTACAAGTACGTAGAATAACTTAGGGATTCTTTTTTTTTTAATCTTTTTCTTTTTTTTTTCCTGTGCACTTGTTTTTGTCACCAGGGTGATACTGAGTGGTACCTGTATCACCTGATACTATGGCTCCATCAGTGTGCAACTCATCATTCTCAGGGATTCTTTTATGCGTATGAGTGTATTACCTGCATGTGGGTAGGTACACCATGTCAGGCAATACCTGCAGAGTCAGAAGAAGGCCTTAAATTATCCTGGAACTGAAGTTATGGATGCTTGTTAGCCACCATGTGGATGCTGGGAATTGGACCCAGGTCCTCCATAAGATCAGCCTGTGCTCTTAACCACTGAACCATATCTCCAACCCCCAGGAATATATGAGACAGTGTCTCATGTATTCCAGGCTGGCATTGAACTTTCAAGGTATCCAAGCATGATTTTGAACTTCTTATCCATCTCCCTTCACCACCTGAGTGTTCAGATTATAGGTGTGTGCTACCAGATCAGTTTATTTAGTTCTGGAACCCAGAACCTCATTCATTCTAGACTAGCACTTTGCCAATGCAGTTATGTCCCCCAGCCCAATGTCTTTATTGCTGTTGTTGAGCTAGAACACCTTTGGTCACTTGCTGCATAAAAGTCATTTTATATAGAACTTCACAATTGATGCTTATGGAAGGCAGACAAAATAGCAACCAGGTCTTCTGGTTATGTGTGTGTTGGAAGGGGGGGGGCAGGGTTCTTACAATGAAGCTTATCACAATGCACTGGAATTGTCTGGTCTTTTGGTTTGGATATGAAAGACCCCTAATAAGTTCCTGTACTTCACAACTTGGTTTGCACACATTTGGGGAGGTTATAGGGCCTTCAGGAGATGGGGACTCTCTAGAAGAAGCAGGCCACTGAAGCTGAGCCTTGTGGAGTAGAGCCTGTCCTTGGCTCTGGCTCCAGTCTCTCTGCTTCCTGTTCCAGTGAGTTGAGAGCCAGCAGCTGCCACGTGCCCCTGCTGCAACCACTGCCATATCTTGTCCAACAAATGGATTCTATTCTTTCAAACCATGGGCCAAAGATAAGTAAGGAAATAATGAAATTAATTAACTAATTAAGATAAAAAGTTCCTTGTCAATTATTTGGTCACTATAATGAGAAAAGCATATGATATACCCAGCGTTGGTCGATCCTTCCCTCCTGACCAATGGGAGTACAAGGCCAAGAGAGTTCAAGTTTTCACTTTGTCCTCTCCATGATTCCTACCTGCTGGTGCACACTATAACTTTCAGGCACTCTCACAGAGTTCATTATGAATTCAGTGAACATTCAGGCCTTCATTTATGTGACAGAGTCCATAGGTACTCTAGTTTCAGTCTTGTTCAAAACAATAATTTTTGTCCAATTGGCTTCTTTTCTGTCCAGTATTGCCACTTGAGTCTGCACTGGGGCTAATGGCTGTACCTATGAGGTTGGTTTGGAGCAAGGTGTCCTCGCAGGGCTTGTGTGGTTGGACATCATCTAGCTCTTTCCCTGCCTTTCTTAGCTGAGTCTCAGTCACAGGGGCACTCACTTGCCAATATGCCATCTAACCACTCTTAAGTCTCCATTTGGCAATGTAAAAAGCACTGGATGATGGCAGTCAGTGTGGCTTTTACCTGCTAGGAGTGTATCATCTTTGCTTGCTGCCCTCCAGCCTCTCTGAGCCTTGCCCTGACACCTGGCCCTCTATGGTACGTAGCTGATTAGCTGATAACCTGTACTCAAGCAAAGGGTCCATTGAAGAGCCATGGTAGGTCAATCAGAATTCTTTACAGCAGAAACTAGCTGTCTACTTGGTGTGAGCGAGCAGTGCAGGTGTGTTCTTGGAGAAGGGAGGGCTTTTGAATCTGTGTTTGTCTTTGTATCCGGATGCAAAGGTGAGTGAGCATATTTAAAGCAACCTGAATTAAGGAAGGAGAAATGAATTTTAGCCTTAATATATGCACCATGCTCAGTAAGACATTTATAGACCAGTGATAACCCCTTCCTTGCAAACATCAGCAGTACTCTGTGCTTTGGGAACTACTCAGAGAAGTAAAATCCTCAGTCAGTTAATAGCAGATCTGGGCATGGTAAGGTCAGAGCTAGGGCTCTTACCATCCATGCCATAAGTAAGGCTTCTCCAGCTTCTGCACTTCCTGCACCATAGGACTAGAAAACTACTCTGGTCTAGCAATCACACAGAGCCCTACCACATTCCTGGAAAGTCTCTGGCTGGATAATTGTGTGCGAGAAATGACTTAAAAAAAAACAGACCCTAGGAGATCACTGTGGTCTGCAGAGAACTTATGTATGCACTTATAGATGACTTTCTTTTATTAGTTTGCTTGATTGTAATATTTGCTAAACTGAATGGTGCAGACAGCATCCCAGGGGAAAGAACAGTATGGCGATTCACACATATTAAGTAAGTGCGGTAACTGCACGACAAATTCCATCCCCCAAACACTGGCCTGTTGGAAACTTTGTTTTAGAGGGTGGAGAAGCCTCTTCATTTCAGTGACACATCCACCAAGTGGTTCTGCTCTGTTGTAGATAACATGATTTTTTTTTTCTAACTGGTTTTCCATCCAAATATTTAATTCCTTCCTGATTATATTACTTGGGTTTCCAAAACCGTTCTGCCTAAGTCATGACCTGGAGTAACTAGATATCCATGCATATGTTGATCCTAAAATCTCAGCCATGGAAAAGTTAAGCAGGAGGAAATCCACATCGAATTGACAGAAGACATGTTTGCAAGAAAGGCAGCCAGATACTCCTAGTCATTCGGCTTCTAGACTTTCTGTGCTGAAAATGAGGAAATGGTAAGTTCCTAGAGACAGAGAACAGAGGCCCGAGGACAGTTTCTAGGAGAGCAAGCTGGTATGAGAAGTGTCCTGTCTGACAGGTTCCTCTTGTTGCACTCTGTGTGACAGGGTTGTGCAAAGACTGCTACAGCTGAGCATTGCTCTCTCAAAGTGTTGGCTGGAGATCAGACCATCAACCCATGTTGTGGGTTCTGTCTGAATATAAAATTGTGAAGCCCATGGTATAGGTTCATGGAATCCTTCAAATCTTCTTAAAGAGCCTGGAGTGAAGACTGGCATTAGAGGAAAAGTAGAAAAGTGCACAAACACACACACACACACACACACACACACACACACACATGCACACACATTCATATTCTCTCTCCTCTCCTCTCCTCCCCTCCCCTCCCCTCCCCTCCCCTTCCCTCCTCTCCTTTCTGACCTGTCTGGAGCAGAGCACTTAAAGAAAGCAGTAAAACCAGGCCAGCATTGGAGGCTAATGACCCATGTTATTAGAAGGGCAGGTAGGCCAGGAAGCTGACTACGAGCTTTTTATCAGTAACAGAGTAGAGAGAGTGAAATGGTGTATGGGTGAAGGTGGCCACAGTGTGCATGAAAATCGAGAGAGGGAAAGTCCTTAAAGCTAGTAGAAGGGGGACAGGGACTCACCTAAAGCATTTGAAAGGAAGGATTTTGTTGGGGTTCCTGAGCATATCCAATGTGGATCATTGAAGATAATGTCTTAGGGATCTCACCTTCGTGTTTGGCGACCGCGTAAAGGTATCCAGATCTATCAGTTGGAAGTAGCCATTTGTTAGCAAATGATGTTCAATTTCTGGAAACTTCAAACAGTTTTTTGAAAATGCGACATTGACATTATTCAAAGCCTAAAGTCTATGCTATTCCATTTCATCCAGTACTAAGAGAACGATAAAAAAACTGTCTTCTGGTCCACATCATCATCCACCTAAACGTTTGCTAGTGACCTTAGCCAGTGCCCTGTTTGTGTGTGTGTGTGTGTGTGTGCGTGCGTGTGCATGTGCGTGTGCGTGTGCGTGTGCGTGTGTGTGTGTGTGTGTGTGTGTGTGTGTGTTTGGTAGAATTATAGGGCAGAGGGAGGATCAGGAGACAGGCCAGAAACCCATCAGCCAGTATGTTGAACATCTGGTGTGGGGGAACTTTTGGAAATCAGCTCAGAGGATGTGGTGGGAAAACACCTGGCAAAATGAGTGGGCTTCGACAAGGGGAAGCAGCATCCAGCACCGGGAGGCCGTGCGGAACGAATCTGCTGACTGCTCCAAGCTCAGGCTGCCCACGCCCAGGGCCGGTGCAGAGAGACCTTCTTCCTGTCATGGGGCTGTCTGAATAGACTGAGGGTCAGAGCAGGAGGCTTAGAAAAGATGGTGGAGACTCTGTGAAGGTAAGAGGTACCTGGTGAAAGCCTTAGTGTACAACTGACTTGTGGGCGTCCGGATTGGGAACATCCTCTTTGGAAGGGTCCCAGCCATGGACTCCCTGGGCTCCCCCATAGCCTCTGTAGTCTAGAGTTTGGCTTTGGGACTCCTAACAATGTTTGGTAAAAGGAATGTCCAAACCTTGAAGTTATATGATGGAGACTTGGCTAGAAATAAAGGGGCTTATGCAGGGTGAGCCTACAGCAGCAAAGAGTACTTTGTGCTGATGGGGCTAAATGAAGGCTCTGTGGGGCCTGAGTTGAGCTGGAAGAGAGAGAAAGAGAAAGAGCTGTCAACCCCTGGGGCAGGGAGAGGATGTGGGGCTTAACAGGTGAGACACATCACCCCACCACTTCACACAGCTGGGGGAAGACAGGAAGCTCAGCTCTGGATTACCCAAACTGCCACACTGCAGTTCTACTTACCCTAAGGCAGGAGCTCTTTCTAATCAACCTACCTCTAGCCCTAAGAGGTCACAGTTACATGTAGACTTTTAACACTGCTCCAAGAAGAAGAAGGACAACTCTTTTTTCAAGAAAGGCCCTAAGAGCTAAAAATCCCTTGTGGGGATATTAATTTCAAATTTTTCTAGGGAAAGTTTTCTCTTTTCATCTCTTTCCCTTCTCTTTGGCCTCTGAGCCCCTGCCTGGAGGAGCACTACGGTTAAAGATCTCTTCAGAAAACCCACCAGGGTCTCTAAGGCAGGGCTCTTGTCCTCAGTGGGAGACTTGCTTCACTTCCTAGGGTTTTCTGCATACAATCTAAAATGTTCCTTTTAATTAAATTCTCTGCTCAGGGGAAGGACAAAAGTGAATGGATATTTATTTATTTATTTATTTATTTTGGTCTTTTGAGACAGGGTCTCCCTTTAGTCCCAGCTGGCCTGGAGCTCTCTATGTAGACAAGGCTGGCCTTGCACTCACAGAGATCCACCTGCCTCTGTCTCGGGAGTGCTGGGATTAAAGGCATGTGCCACCATGCCCCACTTATTTATTTTTTATGTGTATATGAATATTACACCTGCAGATGTGTAAGCACACCCATGCCAGACAATACCCATGGAGGAGAGAAGGTGTTGAACCCCTGGAACTGGAATTATAGATGGTTCTTAGCTGCTGTGTGGATGCTGGGATTTGAGCCTGGGTCTTCTGCAACAACAGCCAGTGTTCTTAACGACTGAGCCATCTCTCGATCCCCATGAGTGGATTTCTTTAAGATAGCAATTTTCTCCTGGAAACTGGCAAAGGGTATTTGAAGACAAGCCCCGAGCCCACCAGTGGCCCAGAATCCTGTGTTACCATACAACTAAACAATCACAGCAGAATTGGATACTTGCCCAGGCTGAAACTATCACCTCTTCAGATAGTCAGAAACAACTGTGTTTGAAACGTGTTTTGAACTTACATATGGGACAGCAAAGTAGATAGAAGTGTTTCCAGGATACCTCATTTTGCATTCAGAATAGACATTCGTGGGGGATATATTTTTAAAGAATAAGGAGGATCAGGAAAAGACATTAGGATGAAAATGTTGCCCTAGGGGATTGGGTATATTTCTGCTACTTGAAGTGGGGTGGGCTCCCTAGGTGGAGAAGTGCTGTGGGCCACCAGTTGTTAGGAACATAGCAAATGACCTGCTTTAAGTATCTGTGGAACTATTCATGCATTGTCTATGAAGCAGATAAAGAAGTCTGGGAATTTGATCCAGGTTATCAGAGTTCTGAAACATCTAATTAAAATCTAAACCCCAGTTGGGGACAGTAGTGTACAACTGTAATCCCAGAACTCAGGAGGTGTAAGCAGGTAAGTCCTGAGTTCCAAGCTAGTCTAGGATATATAAGGAGATCCTATCTCAAAAAGCCAAATAAAATTTAAAAATTAGATGGAAATTAAAGATTAGCACAGAGGCATTGATGCTGTAGGCTAAGGTCTACTGGTCACCTATGTCCCTCCACTTTGTGAACACTTGCTCTTACCCCATTTAAAAATACCACAACTGCATGTAGCGGGAACATTATTATGGTCATCATCATCATCGTCATCATCATTTTCTTTTTCCAAGAGAGGAAATCGAGACTCATAATAAAGATTCCATCATCAGAGAGGACTATAGAAAGTCTGAGCACAGGGCAGTTGAGAAGAAAACACTTGTTCAGTATGTTTCAAATGGACCACTGTGTACAAGGACTCTCTCTGACTTCTCATGGCAGTTGGATGAGATGAGTATTTGTTTGATGTCACCCATGAAAGCATCTAGGCTGGAGATTGGGTTAATAAATTGCCCAGGATCTCTTCCTAGGGTGGACTTGTCAGTGCATTTATACCCAGTGACATCTCATTTCAAAGACGTTCTCCCTCCCTCCACTTGTGCTAACAACACTGGTGTTCATTCCTGTCCTTTCTTCTCTTTGCACTTGGTGTTATTTATTGGGATAGCTTACTGGGTTTCTAAACAGGTCTCATAATGTTACTTCCTTTACTTTCTGTCCGAAGGAGCCCACTTTCTGCAGGATCCAGGGTAATTAATAGTGATCAAAGACAATGGTGGCACCCATGAGTGGGTGATTGTGGTCCTCTGTTGTTCCCTTCTGTAGTTCATCCTGACCCCAAGATTTCTGGTGTGTAAGTCAAAGCTCCACAAGCCCAGCAGTCTAGGTCTTGTCCTACAACTACAGAGCTTGAAGAAACAAGTGAATCATGCCCCATGCTTACTGGTGAGACATCATAGGAAGGACTTTAGGGACAGTCTTCAGCCTGGAGAGCCAAGGGAGGATGCCAGGGCAGCTGGTGGGACAGAGGAATCTCTGGGGAGATGTCAGAGTAGAAGGCGCCCCTTGTTTGAGCATTCTGAGTGAAGGCTTGTCACCATCTCATTAGAGAAAAGATATTCAGGCTAGAAGAGAGGAAGGAAGGAAGGAGTTGGGTAAGTGGTTGCAGGGACAGACTCCTGGCTGGAGCCTGAATTTCATCTCTCAGCACCTAGCTTCTCAATTCCAGATGGCTTTCCTAGGGGACTTCCTTTACTCTTTACTTCTGGCTTCAGTACTCAGTGCTTAATGAGAGCCAGCGGTTCTCTTGTCTCAAGAAGGGTCAACACTCCAAGAAGACAAGGAAGTGGGTATGAAAGGACAGGTGTGATGTGGTTAGGGAGGTGATGGCAGGACTCACAGTGTCGGTGGAAGTCTGTGGTTACAGAGGTGGAGCTCAGAAGGGTAACACCTGGGAACAGGGACACATCTGAACATCAGCCTCCCTTGTGGAACTTCTGTCATGAAACGTGAGCTGGAAATTGCTCCAGAACAGACAGTCCTCTTCTGGTTCTTTCTTCTGCTTCCAGAAACAGCAGGGTGTCTTATATATTTATTCATCTTGGTGGGAACATGCTGTCTCTGTGTCCTACACTTATACCTCTTGTCTCAGGGTGCACATGTCCCCTGGAGTGGGACCTTGTATTCCCTGCACCTCAGTAGATCAGACACAGAAACACTTTGTTTTGGAAGTCTGAAGTGGCGCTGGAGATGAACGTTCAGATGTAAGACTCACGACCGTGCTGGTTCAATAGAATCTTGACTCTTCAGGCCAGTCTTGGAGTCAGGACATAAATAAATCTGCTCTTTGGGACTCCTTGGGTCCCTTCCCATCTTCACTTATTCCTTTTAACTATTTCCCCACTTCCCTTCTTCCTTCTTCTTTGTAGTATTCTCCCTGCTAAAACCCTTAGCTGTGCTTTGGAAAGAGCTTTAACTTATTCACTTATTCATCAAATATTTAGTGTGTGGTAGTTGTTGTGCTAGGCTTAACTGATGGCCTGGAGCACCACTACAAGACCTTTTCAACCTGAGCAGTTGCCAGGACCCTTTAGGAACCAACTGCAAAGGCTAGAGAGATGTGAGAAATCACATGTCCCTGGAGAGGAGACCTTGGGATGGGCCACAGGCTGGCAGCAAAAGCATCTGGGTTCTTCAGTAAATAGTCACAGCCAACATTATCCTAGGACAACGAGGAGTGCTGGTGTTCATTTGGATTGTATCCATTCCTATGTATTTGGATTGTATCCATTCCTATGTATTTGGATTGTATCCATTTCTATATATTTGTTCCCCTCATTTCGTTACTTTAAAATATAGAAGTCCAAGGAAGATTTCACAGAGTTCTTTTCTTTTTCCAGCCTTGGAAACATGTCCTACAAGGTCCTTGCCATCAGGAGATCTTGCTCTAAGAGTGGAAATAATCCAGGGGGCTGCTTTGAAAGAGCTACTATTTAAACAGTTCCTGTGCTATGCTCCTGTGACCGTCCATAAGGAGAAGTGGCTGGGTTGCCTGCAGACATCAGCACAGGGTCTGCCATTAGTCACAGGGATGCTCATAAATGTCTCCGCAAGGAAAGTGCCCCCACAGAGACATAGCCAAGGAGCCAGGAGAGTGGTGGGGGCTGATCTGTGTAGGCAACAGAAATGCCTGCTCTGGCAAAGGTGGGTGCCCCCCCCCCAGCCATGTCCTACTCTGCAATTCAGAGCTGGGCCTCTTTCTTCTGCCACTTCAAAAACCTGAAGTTGGAGCTCTAAGAATGTTATTCTTTTCTATTTAAAGACATTCTGTTTCATGTGTAATTGTATGTGTGGTACTGAATTAATGTTTGCTTCTGAGCCTTTTTGGCAGCCTGAGACCCTAGGGTCTAGTTAATGCAAAGAAAATACACATCTCAGAGATCTTCCCTTCCTTTCCCTGTTCCCTTGTCAAGAATCTTCCCTGTTCTTCATGCACACAGTCACCCTCACGATTGGCCATCCCTCACTCCTCAGCCAAATCCTAAATGCTGGCCTTTAGGTGTGGTTTTCCTCTCCAGGAGAGAGATCAGATGAGACAGGGTCTCTATGTATTTATGGATGTCATTAGTCTCTTTCATGCGCTGCTCTGAGCACAGGGTTGCTCTTTGCAGAAATGAGAGGGGCTATTGTAACCAAAACACAGGAAGGTGACCTGTTCACATAATTGTCTTCCTTTCTCCACAGTTTTGGCTTCTGTAGTTCCAGTTATATGTGGTCAACTGCAGTCTGAAAGTATTAATATATATCTTGAGTCTTTCAATAGAGCATAATAACATAACTTTTATTACTATATGTTATTGTAATTGTTTCATTATTAGTGGTTGTAAATCTTTGGTTGGGTACATAGAGTTTGGTAATACCTAGTCTCGGGCTTCCACAGGGATCTTGCAGCATAACCCCTGTGGATAGGGGGCACTACTGTACCAGATTTTGTAGTTTGAGAAGCCAACTCTGAAAGCTGCTGCAGGGTCTTGGGCAAACCTTAGTGCCCTCTTCTGGGGCACTAGGAGAGCAACAGGTTGTATTTCATTTCAAATTCTTGTAGAGATGGATGAAGCTGTATATGGCAAGTGCTTAGTCCAGCATCTGGTTTGCTCAAACAATGGCAGTTATTTTAAGTATTAGTAAGGGTACTAGGAAAACCTTATTAAGTTAAAGCAAACAAGCACAGAATGAAATAGCGTCTATGGGGGAAAGATCTGAGAGGCCTCAGCAACGAGTCTTGGAAACTGAGTGTTAAAATGGACTAGCCTTTGGGCTACACTAGGGCTGGAGGGTGTTCCAGAGCCTCTTCATACTTCAGGGGTGGACTATGCATATGTCCCCGAGGACAACAAGGAACTTCCGCTGGGGCCCCCTGGCTCTTTGGATTCCTGTAGGTAGTCCTCATTTTGACAGTTCCACATACAGCAGGCAAGATCACCATAATTTATACCCAATGATCTGGGGTTTCTGCTATTTCTCTACTGATCGATACCCATCTTGAGGAGGTGGCTGTTTCTACATTTGATGTCTTTATCCCGTTGTCTGGCCAACTTCCTCCCACAAACTATTTTGGACTCTGATGAAGAGGAGGCTAAACGTTATGGCGGCAGACTGGGTCAGACTGCCAGTGGTCCCTGAGTCAGTGTTTGTCCAGTCATGAGAAACCTCAGGCTAGTTTATTTCCAGAGACAACTTTTCTCCCTTCAAGTTTTTTTTTTCCAAGCCTGTTTTGTTTGTACCTAGGTTAACCCCTTAGAATGCAAATCTTAAAGAGACAGAACCATATGTCCTTTATGCTTTATGTATTTCTGACCATCTACCTCTATTGTCTAAAGAAGAATTAAGTCTCTCTCTCTCTCTCTCTCTCTCTCTCTCTCTCTCTCTCTCTGTGAAGTTTAAGGTCAAACCTAAGTATTGTTCCTTAGGCACATCTCCCTTGTTTATTGAGGGGGCAATCACTGGTGAGGCTAAGGTGGCTGGCTGCTAAGACCCAGGGATCTTCTTGTCCCAGACTCCCCAGTCCCAGGATTACAAGTGTGTACCATTACAACTAGTTTTTAAAAGTGGGTTTTGAACTCAGGTCCTCATGCTGGTGAGGCAGGTTCTTTACTGATGAACCGTCTTCCCAGGTCTATTATCTAAAAAGTTCATGTCCCTCTTCTTAATAATTCTGCCAATGGCCATCTGTGTTCCCAGTCTACAGATAAGGAACTGAAGGCTTGGAGAGGAAGGACACAGTTAGGAAGTGGGTTGACCAGGATTCTAATACAGACTTGCTTGTTTTTCCTAAAATCCTCACTTTTTGAGCAGTGTGGCAATTTTGGTAGGTTTTGGTCTGTATTCACCCCTGGGCTTCAAGACTAAACAGTCTGTGCCCTTACTGTGTGCACAAGTTGTCATTAGTCCCTCTGGGTCCAGCCATGCCATACTCTCCAGGAAAGCAGCTGTGCAGGTCACAGTAGAGGCTTCAAGAAGTCTCTGCCAGTATTTTCCTCAGCTCCCAGCCTGGGATGAGACAGTCCAGGTAAACATAGGCAGAACATTCACAAACCCAGCTTGCTGGCTTCTCAGGGATTTGAGTGCTTGAGGCCAAGCTTATTGCAGGCCTGGAAGAAACACTCACCCCCAGAGTAAGTCCTACACATATGGAATAGCTATTTGAGTCCCACTGTAGAGGAAGGATTCTTGGAGCAGCAAATGAATTGCAAAGATCTCATTCTGTATTTGTGTGGGATGAAGCTCTCGTCCTGTGGGAGCTAGGGCATCTACAGGTGGCTTCTTCTGGTGGAACTCCAGGGCTCTCTGGCTAAGGAAGAATTTGGGATGATCTTTGTCAGAAGTTCCCTGGAACCCCTTTTCTTCCTGGAGGCCCTTCTTCTCTACCAGCCCCTACTCAATCAGCAAGCCCTCTCCTTGCTAGAAGTGGAGAAGATTACCCATACCCTAATCTATGCACCCCCTTTCTTTCTTCCTCCTCTTCCAGCATCCTGATATGGGAGCTTGGTTACTCAGACTTCCAGGCCAGCCAGCCAGGCAGTAAGGAGATTGATGCCATCCTCTCTTAGGAGAATCCATCACTTCTTGGCGTGTGGGTCAGATGGCTTCACTGGAGGCAGCTCTGGGCATCACTATACAAGCTAAAAATAAGCAGTGCAGGGACATAAATAGACACATGGACATCAGAAGCGAAATGATTCAGTCCAGCCTGTCCCCAGGGCCCTTCGGTTCAGTTCCACATGCTCCACCATCATTACCCCTTCCCCAGAGCTTCGTGGGTTCCAAATGGCCTCCAGGGGAAAATGCCTGCCCTTGCTTGGGGACAATTCTGTAAGAGAGTCTGAGGATAAACCATGCAAGAGAATAAGGTGGAAGGCGAAGGGTTAAGTATCTGTGGACAGGACCAACCATGTAAGTGACCACAGTGTCAGGAAGGACCAAGTAAGGGCTCCTTGACAGAGAGAAAAGAACACAGGCTTGGTGATCCCAACAAGAGAGGCTCTTCTTGGCCACTTTTATCTCAGAATTTGGGAGGATACCCCTACCTTCACCTTCCTATCTGTGAAAGGGGTTCAGGGACACTTTCTGGGATTTTATGAGAATTAATTTTGCCTACTTAGTAGGAGTGAGCACACACTAATTCCCTTTGCTTTACTTCATTGGTGGGCTCAGGGAATGAAACAGCTCAGACTGCATTTTGGAGTCCAGAGTCTCATGGTACATGGGATTGTGCACATGGAAAGAATTTATGCTGCATATTTGGTCTCTGTCCAGCATTTCTATGCCAAACCTCCCTAGTCACCTTGTGGGGCTTCTTGTCGCAATAGCCAGGGACAGATCCTGGAGGAAGATTTGGCAAGGGATGGTGTCTATATTTATTTCTGGTGCCTTTTTCTTCCCATCCTAGTTCTCACCACTTGACCAAGGTGAAATACATGTATTGATCTCAAACTCTCTTTACTCTGAAGACAACTGGAATAAGCAAGGGGGTTTTATTCTGAGCCAGTGGGCATTTTTATGTCCCTCAGAAAGATCCATTTGCAGGTTTGGGGGAGTCACTTTGATCTGTCTTGGCTCTACCCTGCCTTTTCCATGTGCTTGCAGAGTAGAAGAGTGCATTCCTCACAATGCCGTCGCTTGCTCCCTGTTAGGTTCAAGGTCCACAGCTGTCCATGTTCACAGCACTAGCAGAAGGAGATTTGCTACTAATGCCAAGATATGAACTCCTGGGACACAGAGAGGGTTGGGAGGCCATTCCTGCCTGTCTGCTACTCCCACTTCGCTCCCCTGAATCTTTCAGGGCTTGAGACTCTTGCTGCCAAGAGAGGGAGAGGCAAAGGAAAGGTTCCAAGGCATGACACAGGCACAGCAGCTGGAAAGGAGTGCAGTTCTTCTGAAGCTCTTCTCTTCTCATTTTGTATTCAATATAGTTGAGAGTAGTTAGTCCTGAGGAGATCTAACCCAGAGCTGGACTTTAGGGAGCCTGGGAAATTCATAATGATGCTATATATTTGTGAAAGGCTGGACAGGTTCCTTCTCTGATGCATGGATGGGGAGTTTAGGCTTTTGAAAGAGAGTCAACTCAGCCTAGGCCACATAACTAGCAAACAAGGAAGGGCATGGAGGTAAATCTAAGACCCTTGACCTCTCCTGGCATTCTGGAGATGATATGCGACTTATCTCCTGATGGGCATGGTGCTTGTTAAATGCAACTTGTACAAGTAACTGCTGTTTTCAGCTGGTTGACTCCTCACCCCTGGGAGTATGCCTCCTGGACCAGCAGTATAACTGTCATCCAGGAACTTAGACATGCCTATACTCAGGCCCCAAGATAGACTCACTGAGTGGAAATCACTGGGGATGGAGCCCAGTAATCTGTTTTCAAGGAAATTCTGTGACTTCAATGTATTGCTCACTGGCAAGACAGAGGGAGGGTGGGTTTGGAATTTCCCTCAAGTGGCTGGCAGCTCTGCATCTTTGTATCCTGCATTCCATACCCATATCAGCCACCAGGGGGGGACTAGGCTTGGTTTTCATTTCTCCTTGTAAAATAATATGAGTCATGGTGAAAATGGTGTTTTACTGTATCTACAATTTGGAGTGAATTAATTGTGTTATTATTTACTCTGGGAGACATTTGCTCACCTCAGATTAGGACGCTTATAACAGACCAAGTCCAGCTTGGTGAAGCAAGGACTATTGGAGTTATTTATAGGACCAGACATGACTGAAAAACAGCTGCATCACTAAAATTTTTTACCTCAGCGTTGGTCAAAAGCTACATCATTGGAGCCCCCTAAGCTAACCTTCCACCTCTTATATACTTTAGCACCACCCTCCCACGACCACAGAGAGCTAGGAAGGATTACTTGTAGCAGGGGTGGCAGCAGGAAGGATGCAGTGGCTAGAATCTCAGGTGAGGGTCTGATCCTCTTCCAGTTCTTCTATCAATGAATGTTGATGGGTTGTTGTATGGTGGGGGTGGGGTATGTATGAATGCCACAGTGCTCCAGCAGAGGCCAGTGGACAACCTTCATGTTGATCCTCACCCCCACCACTTCATTTTCTACAGGGCCTCTTGCTTTGCTGCGGTGCACACCAGGCTAACCGGCCCCCAAGGTTCCAGGTGTATTTTCCTGTCTCTCCCTGTAGTCTCTCCATAGGAAAGCTAGAGTTACAGGCCTGAGCTCTTACATCTAGCCTGGGAACCCTAACTTAGGGAATCCCACCTGCACAGCAAATGCTTTACCATTTCCTTAACCTAATAGGATGATCTTGTCAGGGATTTAGGGGTGGTCATGGCTACTGTGATTTCAAGACCACAAATTAGCCATATTTTGCCCAGAGGATAGAGTTCTTCAACATAAATGTTTATAGAGCTCCACATACAACAACTGATGAAATGTATATGCATGAACTGGGGTGGGGTGGGGGACATGGAAAGGGAATGTGTCTAAACTGGACTGAGAAATGATGTATGAAATACACAAAACATCAATAAAATATTTTTTTTTAAGTATGGGAAAAAGCCGGGCATGGTGGCACACGCCTTTAATCCTCGCACTCGGGAGGCAGAGGCAGGTGGATCTTTGTGAGTTCAGGGCCAGCCTGGTCTACAGAGCGAGTTCCAGGACAGCTGGGACTACAGGGAGACCCTGTCTCGAAAAGACAAAAAAAAAGTATGGGAAAACAGCAGAGGAATGGAAAAGTAAATTAGGAAATAGACACTAAATGGACAATTATGCTATCATTAAAAAATAAGCTGTTTCCATGGTGCTTTAAAAAAAAGAAATTAGAAAAAAAAGAAATTAGATTATTCCTCTATACCCATTTTAAAGATGAGCAATCTGAGATCTAGCCTCAGGATGGAGAGCTTCCTTCCCTAGCCCCATTTCCACCCCTGGCATTGCCAAGACACAAACCTTGCAGGAACTGGTAGTCATCATTATTAACCTGAGCATGATTAGGAAGTGATGAGTGGATGGCGTCCCAACAGGGGACTTAGCCCTTCATTTTCTCCAAGCAGAGACTCTTTAGCCTGACATCGAGGCCAAAAGATAATTCCTCAGTGTAAACATGACATAGACAGGGCTGTGAAGTAGGGAAACAAGTTTTGATTCCCTGGTTATAGAATCTGAGACATAGCTTGCCAGTATGCACAGCTTCTTCAGAGGGAGCCCTGTGATTAGTAAGAAGTAGCCAGTAGGCCTGCAGGTCTGTCTTGCTGGGGAAAAGAAAGTAACTGCTCAACAATATTTCTTCTCACAAAGCCTTGCAAAGCAGATCATCCTAGACCCTGTGGGATATTGAACTCTGGCAGGAAAAAGCAGTCCCCAAACCCACCAAGCCACTCAGCATAGTCATCCGGCCATGCCCTTCTGTCCCTGTTACATGGCTCTTCACTTGTGGGGACAGTCTGCCTAGGTCCTTCATCTTTGACTTTCATTATTTGACAAGGTCATTTGAGAAGATCTTTCCTGGCTTGGCGATGTGCTTCATAATGTTGATACAGGTATTTAATGGCTTTTTTTCCTGGTGAACAATTCATGTAAAGGTCGGTGAGTAATCTCCAGCTCGCTTCTTTCATCACCAGCCCACTGCTTGTACAATTCTTTGGTAGCATTCTTTCCAAAGAGGTGGGAGGGCTGAGGTCACAGTGCTGCTTTCTCCTGGTAGACACACTTTAATTAGGCTGCTAAATTAACAGCAGCACTGGCAGCCCTTCTCTTTGCACAGACCCCTGCTCTGAGGCAGTCTTTGAACTTGCCATTTGTGATTTCATCTGGTATTGCTTTCTCTCAGAGGAACAGTATTGGCCAACTAGAGATTTTCCTGAAATAATCTTTGCTATCTGTGAGTTTTCTATCCTTCACCAGGTAATAGTAGGCTGGGGTCATAGCAGCTGTTATGTTACATAAGAAATGAAGGTGGTGTGTGTGTGTGTGTGTGTGTGTGTGTAACTTTGTGTGTATGTGCATGTGTGTGTGCAAGTATGTGTGCAAGTATGCCTGCAAGTGTGTGCAAATGTGGTGTGTGTGTGTGTTTGTGTGTGTGTGTGTGTGTGTGTGTGTGCTAAACATGTTATTAGTCTCTCCTGGCCAAAAAGCCAAGCTCTTATTTGAATTTTCTCCTTTAATCACCATCTTGTGATTTAATCATCACAAGACTTCTATGAGGAAGCTATTATTTTCAATCCCATTTTACACATGAGGAAATTGAGGCTCTGGGATGGAATAGCCAAATTCAAAAAGAGCAGAAATGCTATGGAGTCCGGATTCAAATTTGATTCTCAACTCTACCCTGGAAAGCTTGGTGTTTAAAGAGCTGCCAACAGCCCATTGACATCACCTACATCATCTAAGGATGTAGATTCTCAGATTCACTTAATAAGCATCTGCATCTTAGCAGGACTCTTTCAGACTCAGGTACCTATCTTCAGTAACATCACTGATTCCTGCCCGTGTGCTGTGCATGAACTACCATCAGCTCTGGTCTTCAGCTGAGGAAGCTTGGGTGGAGAGGGGCTATCTGCTAGGAAGGCACAGAGCTGAGATTTAATTCTGGATCAGACAATTCACAAAGCAAAGCCAGCCTCCATGCCAAAATTGGGCTACTTGCATTTGGCTTTCCTCGTGGCAGACTCAGAAGCACCCGAGATCCCTGCTGTCCTAGAGGATGCCAGGGACTGACTTCCTGCCTCCTTTCTGATCCTTCTACAGATGTCCAGCATATCAAGAGGAGAGACATCGTGTTGAAGCGAGAACTGGGTGAGGGAGCCTTTGGAAAGGTCTTTCTGGCTGAGTGCTACAACCTAAGCCCCACCAAAGACAAGATGCTTGTGGCAGTCAAGGTAAATCCTGGAGTACAGGGGCACCAGGGACACGGTTGGCAGAGGGCCAGTGAGGTGAAGGGCCCCTTAAGAAGGTGGTGTCAGTGGGTCCCACAGTCAGCCAAGGAATCTTGATCCAAAGTCAGTGAAGCCTCCAGGGGGCCAAACCTGTCTAATTTCAGTTTCTAGGACCCAGAGCTGGAACATGTAAGGGACTGGGCCTGGGAGCTGCTTCTGCCTATGAAAGGTTAAAGGGTCAGATTGAATGGGGACCTTTGGCTTATCTTCTTCTGTGGTTCTGTACTGGAAAGACATTTGGCCACTTCTGAAGAAGAGAAGTAGATGAAGGGGTGACTCCATGAGACAATTGTTGGGAGGTCTCAGTTCAAGGGTACCAAACATCACAGGGAACAAAAGGAGATAGAGCTGTGGTGGTCAGGCACTTAGTTTTGGGAACTGGTGAGTGGGACTGGGAGAAATTCTTAAATTCCTGTCAGGAGACCAGGGTTCAGATCCCAAGTTCGTGGCACAGGGTAATGACCTCTTGGGATCTGCCGGAGGGTCTTTATCCAAGACTGCGTATTGGTGAGGCAGGTTTATAGCTGTGGGTGGATGGACAGGGATGGTACAAAGAGGCCTTTTCCCACCAGGTCCCCTTTCCTCCCTTACTCCAACATAAAGTCCTTATCTCTGTAGAACAATGTTGTACACGGCTGGACATATTTGCACAAACAAGTGTCAGATAATCTCGCTGAGGCACCCCTAGGTCACTAGAGCCCTGCTCTGAAGTCAGGAGTGGAGAGTGGCTTCCTTGCATGCATCCAGCACATTATAAGGCCATCCTAGAGTCTGGATGAGGTTCTGGAATATCAGATGATCAAGGGGCTGGGGTGAGAGACATGACCACCTAGGAGAACACTCATTAGTACCTCAGAATGATACCATTCCTAGCACTAAATGGACTGAGGGAAGTGTCACCATGAACACAGACTCATGGTTCTGTGACTTTGGGGGTCTCAGTGTCTATAGTTGTGTGTATTTGCAGATTTTCTCTGCACACAGAGGGTAAACCTTCGCAAATGCAGGCAGTGGAGTGAAAAGTATCACCTATCATGTACATCAAATTGAGAGGCTGGGTACAAATCCCAGCTCTTCCACTGATCAACTACATGACTTGGGCAGGACTTAAGGTGGACAGAAGTCATAGTATCTCCTCCTTAAAATGTTGCTAAGTTACCTAATGTAGGTCAAGTCCTTAGTGCTTGGGGCACAGTAAATGCTCAGTAAAGAGTAGCTGTTGGTTTTATTCTTTATATTTGCTACTGATACTGACAACACTGAGTGCGCTTGGACACATACTATATGATCTGCTGAGCTTTCACTGAGTATAAAACTTACCAACCTTTCCCTCTAAAGGACTAGAAGGTAAACATTTAAGTGTTGAGGGCTGTGCACTGCTGCACCTTCAATTCTGCCTGTATCCGTGTAATGAGAAAATAGCACAAACCACACACGAACCAGTGTGTTTGGCTGTTTCCCTTAAAAAATAACCAGGGAGAGATCAGATAGCAATAGCTGATCTCTGTTCTTGAAAATAAGTGACTAGACTATTGCTCAACACAAACTAATGATTATTGTTCCTATGTATTCTGGGAATGAATATGTTCTCCATGTCTCCATCAACATGGATGTTGAGATGAGCACGGGTGTCTTTAAGCACCTTGGGCAAGGCATGTGGAAAGGTTTCTAATGTTGTCCCTGACCATTTGAAGCTGTACTACTCTGACATGTTTAATGAGTAGAGTGACACTTATCTACCAGCTGTCCCAACATCTGCCTGAGAACTGGGAAATGAAACAAATAGTTTTGTACTTTGAGCAGGAGATGAAATAATGACTGAGAACCCTGGCCAGGGGGTCTGCAGAGTTTTCTGGAATGGAGAGACACTTGCCAGGATGTATGATGCAAAAAAATGTGTTTCTGGTTGCATCTTTTCCAAAGGGTTTCCTCTCCTCTTGGCTTTGGGGACCTTGGGAGATGATCGTTTTGGAATTTTATACCATTTTTCACCCAGAGGAATTTCCCAGGCCAGCAAGCCTCCCTCAAGATTCTCAACTTAAATATATATATATATATATATATACATATATATTTTATTTATTTTTTAATTTATGTATATGAGTGCATTGTCTGCATGTATGTAAGTGCACCTGTGTCATGCAATGTCTGAGGAGGTCAGAAGAGGGTATCAGATTCCCTGGAACTGTAGTTACAGATGCTTATTAGCTGCCATGTGGATGCTGGGAATTGAACCCCCTGTCTTCTGAAAGAGCAGTCAATGCTCTTAACCACTGAGCCATCTCTCCAGCCCCAGATTCTCATCTTTTTTTCTTTTTCAAGACCACCTGGGCAGTAGAGCTCCTTGCTCTCTGTCTTTCTGGATTTGACTCTTGTTTGCAGGCCTTTCTCTTGATTTTGGTCTCATGTTGCTGCAGGGTGATTCTGTACCTCTAAACACTTACCAGCATAACTCAAGATTAGACTGTTTTCAAAATTGTGTTTTTTTGAATCAATTGGTTGCTATTTTTTGCCCAGCAGTTGCTATGCTAGAAACAAAAATATGGCGATCACAGGCTGTTTTTAAGGTGCTGCAGCTTTCTGGAGAGCCAAGATAAAATCTGCAAAACAAATGGAAGGCAGAACAATACGGTGCATAATTTGTGTGTAAGCAAGACAGCAAACTACAGATGCTCCTAGGCTTGCAGTGGGGACACTTCCCGACAAACCCATCATACATTGAAAATGTCTTAGGTTGAAGAAGACCTGGGTGGAACTAGAGCTGGTGGCACAGACACTCAGAAGGCTGAGTCAGGAAATCAGGAGTTTGATGCTGGTCTAGGCTACATAGTGAAACTCTGTTTAAAATAAATAAAGAAATAAATAAATGAGGAAATAAATCCCGCTGAACAAGTGTGTAATTTATTTTTTATTTTGAGGAGCTCACACTTAAGGTATTTTGGACTTTTTAAAAATTATTCTTTATGTGTATGAATGTACTGCATGCATGTAGGTTTGTGCACCTGTGTCGTGCAATGCCACGGAGGTCAGAAGAGGGCATCATATTCCCCTGGAACTGAAGTTAAAGATGGTTCTTAGCCACCAAGTGGGTGGTGGGAATTGAACCCGGGTCCTTTGCAAGAGCAGTTGGTGCTCTTAACCACTGAGCCATCTCTCCAGCTCCTATTTTGGACTTTTAAATCACTGGAGCTTTTAAAAGGTTGTAAGACTTTTCATTGCTTCCATTTTATATTTGTCTCTTTGAGACAGGCTGGCCTGGAACTCACTAAGTAGACAGGCTAGCCTTGATCTCACAGAGGTCCCCCTGCCTCTGCCTCCAAAGTTCTGGGATTATAGGTGTTATTTTAATTTTCTTAAATGTTTTATTATTTTTAATTTTATTTATTATTTATTAAATCAGGGTTGAGAGATGCACTAACCTATAGGTATAAAGTTAAGAACTTACATTTTCCCTGTATGTGTCATTCCGTATTCTGTCCTGGGTGACCATTGACATTCTGGCAGTACCTGAGCTCTTTTTGTTTTTTAATATGGTCTAGAGTTTTACTGTCTATAGAGTTCTTTTACCTTCAGTGACTATATATGGTTTGGTTCTACCATGTCTAATTGTTCTCTAATATTTGTCCTTTTAATTTTATTTTGTTCTTACTATCTAGGTTGGTGGGTTTTGTTTTGTCTTTTGGGACAGGATCTTATTATGTAGCTCTGACCCACCTGGAGCCTCCTATGTAGCCCAGACTGTCCTTAAACTTGTGATAATCCTCTTGCCTCTGTTTCCGCAATACTAGAATTGCAGGTGTGCATTACCATGAGTAGCCTGTGTTGTTTTTGTTTTTTTTACATTTATTTATTTATTTATTTATTTATTTATTTATTTATTTATTTATTTATTTATTTGCGTGTGTGCACTCACACACACCTGTGGAAGTCCAAGGAAAACTTGAAGGAGTTAATTCTGTCCTTTGACCTTGACCCTCCCCTCCCCACCCCCGCCCAAGATTCAAATCAAGTTGTCTGGCTTCTTGGCAAGCACCTTCACCTGCTGAACTGTCTCACTATATATTGATGGGTGGGTTTTTGGGGGGGGTGTAACTATTTCTTCATTTTCTTTTTTTTAATTTTATTTATTTCTGTATGTGTATGAATGTACTGTCTGCATGCAAGTCTGTGCACCCGTGTCGTGCAATGCCGCGGAGGTCAGAAGAGGGTGTCGGATTCCCCTGGAACTGGAGTTCTCCTGGAATTAGAGTTTCAGATGGTTCTCGGCCGCCATGTGGGTGCTGGGGATCGAACCCGAGTCCTCTGCAAGAGCGGTCAGCCCTCTTAACCGCTAGGCCATCTCTCCAGCCCCAATTTCTTCATTTTCATAGATTGTGTTCTTACTTAAAAATCATTACAGGCCTGGTCTGCAGGAATTCATGCTCTTGGTTTTGACAGTCTTTGTCACTTAGATTTAGCATGACATTTCTTTCGATGCACCTCAGTGGACTTGGGTTTGGATTTCTTTACGCTCAGAGGCTTCCTTTGTTTTCATATAGAGTGCTTATGACTTGCCGCTCCTTAAAATTGGAGTGACAAAAATTTGCTAAACATTCTGTGGATAGAATCTCCACTTTTTACTATTTTCTCAGCTTTTAAAATGATCCTGTTGAAGATCTGGTCTACTTTCCTTTCAGTGTTTACTGGTTTTAATCGTTGAACTTCAACAGATCTTTGCAAAGTATTTCCCAGGGACCATAAAAACTGCCCATTCTCTGCTCATATTTCTTTGTTTTCTATAATGTTTCATTAAATTACATAATCATAGGAGCAAGTTTAACTGTCATGAATAAATTTGAGGTTAATCACAGCTGATTCTTGTTATCCCCTTCTCAGGTCGAGAAGTATCTCTATAGCTTAATAGCAGCAAGGGTCCAGGGTTCCATGGCAATGTTCAATACGCTCTTTAGGGCTGACAGGAAGTACCATCTCAGCTGACAAGATATATACCTATAGCTGAGTCAGTGTCTTTCTGACCAAAAGAATATCAAGTGTAAAGCCTTGAGGAAGAGAAAAAAATCGAGGGTACAAATAGGTCAGTGAGATTGAAGCGTAATAAATGAGTGGAGCATAGAGAGAGTGGAAAGGAGGTGGAGAGATGGACAGACCAGGAATACTGAGTCCGTGACTATGTTAAGGAGTTGGGATTTCATGCCCAAGACAACGAGGAGCCAGAGATACATGAGAGGGGTTAACTGCTCGTGTGACACTAACCATCCTCCTCCTTGGTAGATTTGTCTGTGAGTCTCACCAAGAGGAAGTGACAGCAATATTTGAAGGGCTAAAATAAAAGTGATTTTCATAATTAAAACAGGTTGATGGTTTGTGTGTGTGTGTGTTTCAATACTTAGGAGTATGAGTATGTATAATAAAGTGAGTTTCAGGATATAACTGAAGTCTGAAGTCTCCTAAAATATCTTCCCTTACAAGAGAAAAGGCAAATGGAAGGCAAGAGTATCCTTCAGTTGACCAACATGAACACATTACACAGCCATGGAGGAGTTGGGCTGCTGAGCAGATCCATTCCTGTTATCTAGCTTGCTTCTCTCAGTCCCAGTGAACATTGCAGCTGAAACTTGTGCCAGGGACTTTGTGCTCATAAAATCTGGTGCACATGGAGGACAGCCAGAAGGAAAATGTCCCTACACTTTGAAGGGAAAAAAGGGAGACAAGGAACTAGATTCCAGTCCTCCTTTTTGCCTATGGCTACTGCACAGAAGGCCATACTAGGAAGATCCCCAACTCCAAGCTCTATGGCAAGACCCTCTCGTGCCAACAGTTGGGCCTATGATAAGCATTAGATCTGCCCTGCTGCTGCCTGGTGACCCATTTTGCAGTTGCTCAGCAACCAAGGAAGTAGTGGATATGGACTCCCCTGAGAGGGGCAAGAGAGCTTTTGGCCCAGTTTTCCTCCCCATTATTCTCCTGTCATCTCTGTCCCAATTGTATCAATTCCTGGGGACCAGGGTCACTTGCAGCTCTGGATCCCAGTTGCTACACCTCTCACTTTGACAATTGCATAGGAACGTCAGGTTTGACCCACCAGCTGGAAAACCCAGTGTGAAGGCAGAGGGAGACCCGGAGACAGTGGCTGCTTTGTGCTCCGTCTCTCTGTGGAGAAACTCTAGTCTGCTTTTCAGTGTAGGGTGCCAGCTCTAGGGACAGATGCAGGCTGGTATTGCTCAAGGCCTGAGAATGGAAATATCCCATGACTGCCTCGGCGTCGGGGCTGTGGGAGAGAATGATTTAAAGAGATGGAGAGAGGCCATTTGGCTGTCCCCAAATTTGATCTACTTTTCCCTCTCATAAATCCAGTGTTCACATAAATCTTTATAGTCTCCCAACCCACCCATGCTGGGTTCCTGTTTTTTTTTTTTCTTTCTTTCTCATGAAAATAAAGCACTCTCAGTCACCCTACAACTGCATTTTATCTGTTGTAGCTCAAGGCTGTGGCTGAGAGTTGGGTCGTCAGGAATGGTTGTGTTTCCCCACTAAGGTTTGGATTACAGAAGTCTTTGTTCTGGTGGCAGGTAGACATTGTAGCTATTCCTTTACTCATAGGCATCCCCCAGAGCTGAAGTGGATGTCACATAGAATTATATTTGATTGGAGCCTGGGATGAAGCTCAGTTGGTGGGTGCTTGCCCGGCATGCACCTAGTCCTGGATTGGGTCCTCAGCATGCATAAACATGGCCATGTATGTCTGGATTCCCAGAACTTGGGAGATGGAGGCGGGGATCATAAGTTCAAGTTCATTCTTAGCTATGTAGTAGATTCCACACAAGCCTGGGTTATGCTGAGAAAACAAATATTTTGCTTTATTTCTGTCTTTGGAATTTCTTACAAGCCTGGCAACCCTCCTTGGAGCCAGCTGCTCTGCCCTCGGCTGGCAGTCCCACCTTCCCCAAAGCACCCCACATTTTTTATCTGTCACTCTTCTGCCCATCATTCTCTAGGAAATGTCTGGTAACAAGTTCCTCTGATGAATTAATTCAAGTAGAAGAGCTGGGATTCTTCATCTAAGCTGTTGCCTGTTACATGATCATTGGCAAACTAATTGTCACGGTGGGCCTTAGTTTTCTAGTAACTTTCAATGTGTTTTTGTTAGCAGAACCTTTAATCAACTCCTTTTTTCGTGGGAGTGAAACCCTCCAAATTTTCCAAAGAATGGAAGGTGGAGCTGGTAGAAGTTCCAGGGGACAGACTTAAGGTCAAGGGACCACACCTGATGGCCCTAGAGGAGCTGCTATAGAAGTACGGGACCCACTGAAGCTTAGCAGTGGACCACTTGGGTACACTGTAACTCTAATTTCCTAGCATTTAGAATGTTTGAATGTGAGCTGGTTCCGAAATAGACTCAGTCTCAGTTTCTCTAGCTTCAGAAATGTGCAAGAGGGAGCTGATGCTATCAGGAGTCTTTGGGGACTAAGCATCTGTCATCTCTGATGTGTGATGTTTTGAGGGGCCCTCTTGATATGTCTTTTGTAGGCTATGTTACTGAAGTCTTAAAATCTACAGAAATATGAAGACATCAGCTCATGGGGCTACATCAGAGGGAGAAAGATCTCTGGCTAGGGAGATCTTGCAGCACTTGTGCAGTTTACAGGCTGGACATGTTGCCTGACCCACTGGAAAAAGCCAGATGTCTAGCAGAGAGAGTGGCAAGCCATTCCCCAGGTGGTTGATTCTCACTAACCTGAGATAGGCAGGCCAGCTTTACCCCTAACTTCCTCATTTCCTGGTGTTATATGGATACCTTGTCCCTTTGACATCTGATCCTGAGGGGATTGTGAGAAGCTGGCAAGTGTGTGAAGTCACCTGCATAGGCTTCTCCTCTGGCAGAGGGTCCTCTGCTGCTCACAGATCATCCTTCATCCCAGCCAGCATCCTGTCCTCATGGTGGTGCCCTGTCCACAGTCTCTCGTGTGCATCAAAACTCTTCAGCTTTGGTCTCCCGGTCCCCTTCTGATATAGGAAAATCCATTTTGATGTCTTATACTCTCCTTGCTATCATCATCTTCCTGGATCAGGAAGTGGTCAGTCTTCCCTTGGGCCTCTCACCCCTATAGGGCTGAGTCATAGCCTCTTGGTAGTGTGGTCCCATTGGCTCATCTTCTCATCCTGCACCAGGACTTTGTGGCTCCCTACCTGGTCCTGAATGTATTTAAGGCTTCCATCTGTTAATGACCATCCACCTGCCCTTTGCACTTCTGCCAAACCTTTGGTTGCTGAGCACGGTGCCTTCTAGAAGTAAAGCACTCTGCAAACAGAGCTTCTGTCACCATTGGGAAACAAGGATTCCAAAGGATGAGGTGACCTCGTGACATTGCCTGATTCTGGGCTGTGTGTATGTAAATTCACATAGTTAAAGCAACTGGAATTTTGTTTTTCAGTTTAATGTGGCAGTGAGACTGTTTCTGTAGAGGAAATCCTAGGAGCAGGGGTCTCTCGAGCCTTACATTTCCTGACCTTGTGTCCTGCCTTTGCAAGCTTGGGGCTAGAAGATAAACACAGGTGGAAATCACTGGCCAGTTCCTTGGGATGTGGGGTCTTGCTTTAATAGGACTCAAAATTCCAAAGGAAGAAGGCACTCACAGTGTGCTTCAGTTCTAAATTTTATAGTATGCTTTATTGTTTGGGACCCCAGAAAGATATGTTGTCATGTTTCCCTTGTGAAGAGGATAGCTCTCAGTGCTCTAGTTGGTAAAACTGGTGTGCGGTTCCCAGGCCCTGAAGGATCCCACCTTGGCTGCCAGGAAAGATTTCCAGAGGGAGGCCGAGCTGCTCACTAACCTACAGCACGAACACATCGTCAAATTCTATGGGGTCTGCGGCGATGGAGACCCACTCATCATGGTCTTTGAGTACATGAAGCATGGAGACCTGAACAAGTTCCTCAGGTAAGCACAAGCAGACTCCCTGCTTGCCCCCTTCTCTCTCAGTCCCCCTGTCACACTTTCCTAAATGAAAAGAAGTCTGAGGATGACAATTGAGAACCTCCCTCCCTCCCTCCCTTCTTTCCTTTCTTCTTTCCATTTATTATTCACTCTGTTTTCTGTTCTTTTTTAGAGACAGGGTCTCATGTAGTCTGGGATGAACTCAAACTCACTATGTAGCAGGATATGATGCTGAGCTTTAGATCCTTCTGGCTGTATCTCCCAAGTGCTAGAATTTCATGAGTGTGTCACCTGGTCTGGTGTATGTGTTGCTGGGGGTGGGATCATGATTTGAAATATTTATTTGTGCTCGCAGTTCGCCAAGGTGAACTGTGTCAGGCATGTGAGGTGGATGGTCATCTTGTGTCTGCAATCAGCAAGTGGACAGAATTTGGACCAGAAAGAGACTGAGTTATAAGCCATAAAACACCCCTGCCAGTGACCTGCTTCCCAAAGGTTCCACGAGCTCCCCTAACTCTCCACCAGTTAGGGACCAAACGTTCAAACACATGAAGCTCCGGGGAACATTTGAACCACATCAGACACATATGGTGAGACTCTATATCTGACTGGATAACTGGTCTTCTGATTCTCCACGGAAGGATTGTGGGAAGGACTTAAGTGACACCTGTGTCTCTATTTGGAGTCTCTTCCTGAAGACAACATGGAGAGTGTCTCTCTGAGTCAAAGCCAGCAGTCTACTGCAGGTGTTTTGTTGTACATTCCTGCCCAGATTCCCAGGAGATGACATTAATCTGTCTTCCTAGTTGTATTAGTGAAGGCTGAGCTTCTCCAAAGCTCCATGCTGCAAGTCCTTAGTTCAAGGTCATGCCCCCCGCCCCCCTGCTGGAAGCTAGTTTTCTGGCTGCTCCTCTAAACACGGCCTCCACAACCCCAGGAACAAATCTTGCTTGGTGCTACATCTCCCAGTTGGTGATACTTGGGGCTAGTCAAAGTGTAATGTTCTGATAGACAGAAGTGGGAGCTAGCCTTCTGACCCATCCTTGGTTAGCTGATGCAGCAGCCATCTTTCTAAGGAAGGAGGGAGGCAAGGCCCACCAAAGATAATAAACGGAGTGTGTTCCTATTTAATGGTGCCTTTCAGTGGAAATTGGAGAAGCAGTAAAGCAAGCTGGGGCCTCGCTGTTCACCAGGGCTCATTGATCCACCACTTCATAAATAAGGGCCCTGGGTGTGGTTACGGCTCATTGGGCTTTCTGCAGGAAAGAGTGAACACTAAAACTGACCAGTATGACAGGGCTGGATGTTAGCATAACATATCAGGACTTGAATTTAGGATGGAGGGAAGCCCAAGCCTGGGTTCTACAGACCTCTGCTTTAAAATCAAGGGTTTCTGGGGCTGGAGAGATGGCCTAGCAGTTAAGAGCACCGACTGCTCTTGCAGAGGACCCGGGTTCGATCCCCAGCACCCACATGGTGGCTGAAAACTGTCTTTAACTCCAGTTCCAGGGGAATCCAACACTCTCTTCTGACCTCCGTGACATTGT
This sequence comes from Rhizomys pruinosus, assembly GCA_009823505.1. NCBI lineage: Eukaryota > Metazoa > Chordata > Mammalia > Rodentia > Spalacidae > Rhizomys > Rhizomys pruinosus. The sequence goes on from VZQC01002915.1 coordinate 2,364,959, forward strand.
ATGACACGGGTGCACAAACCTACATGCAGATAGTACATTCATACACATACAAAAATAAATAAAAATAAAAATAAATCAAGGGTTTCTTTATCCTGCCCTTCTCTTGCTGTAAGTTACTCTGTCCTAAGCAGAGTTGTATAGTGATTAGGAGTTTGGACCCCCCCCCATATACAGCTTATAGTTGGGGGTGTGGGTTGCCTTTCAGCAGTCAATACTGGGAGCTTGTCAGAAATGCACATGAATGAACGTTGCCTTGCCAATCTGAACTGTGGGGACAGAGCCCAAGAATCTGTTTACCAGGCTCCCCGAATCCTCCTTTGGCAGCCTTCCTTTATACCTCAGATGTGGCTTCGAAGTGCGTCGTCTCCTGACTGCCCACAAAGCTGCTCTGAGGCCTCAGACTTTGGTTGAGTTATTTGGTTATTTTGTTCCTCAATTTCAAAAATTAAGGTGGAAAGAATTAATTGAATGTATTGTAAACAATAAGGATGGTGATTGAAGGCTGGAGAGATGGCTCATCAGCCAAGAGAAATGCCTGCTCCTGCAGAGGACCCAGGTCCAGGTCCCAGCATCCATATGATAACTAATAACTGTCTATAACTCCAGGTCCCAGCACCCATATGATAACTAATAACTGTCTATAACTCCAGGTCCCAGAACCCATATGATAACTAATAACTATCTATAACTTCAGGTCCCAGCACCCATATGATAACTAATAACTGTCTGTAACTCCAGGTCCCAGCACCCATATGATGACTAATAACTGTCTGTAACTCCAGTTCCAGGGGTTCTGACATAATCTTCTGACCTCCTCAGGCATTGCATGACATGGGTGCACTTACATAGGGGCAATGCACTCATCCACTTAAAATAAAAATAATAAACAATATTTTAAAGAGAAAAATGAATAATGCTTGGTATATAGAAAGGCAATGGGACACTGATTGTTTTATTAATTCTGTAAGCACCCAGCACCCAGGAACACCTAGGCAGCAAGAAGAGTAAGAGTAGGTTTGTACCCTGCTCCATTTGGTATTTTTGTGTCATCTAAGTTGGGGATCCTGTGTGGCTGCATCCTTAGCCACATTCAATATAGTTTAGAAAGATAGAAATGGGCTAGAAGCAGCCTGGAAAGAAGATTTCATTCCTTTCTGTGGCATCTTCTTTCTCTTTGATCTGCTGAATTCTCTCTGCTCCTTTCCTTCCCACCTCCTTGTAGGGCCCACGGACCAGATGCCATGATTCTCGTTGATGGGCAGCCACGCCAGGCCAAGGGCGAGCTAGGGCTCTCCCAGATGCTCCACATTGCCAGTCAGATCGCATCCGGAATGGTGTACCTGGCCTCCCAGCACTTCGTGCATCGGGACCTGGCCACCAGGAACTGCCTGGTGGGAGCCAACCTACTGGTGAAGATTGGAGACTTTGGCATGTCCAGGGACGTCTACAGTACTGATTACTACAGGGTAAGGAGACTTGCCCAGCCTCCAGACTCAGTTGCTGAGCTAGTGCCATGCTTACATGTCTGTCATTGTCCATTAACCCTGTCGCTATGGTGCACATGAATGCACACGCATGCCCACCTATGCGCTCAACTATTGCCTTTCAGCTGCTCCTGCATCGTGACCTGTCTGCTTATTACTGTCATGGCAGGCCACTTCGGCTTCCTCTTGGACATTTGGCTGGACTCTATTCGTACATTGCAATTATATGCACATTGTGTTCCTATTGCATCACTCTTCATTCTTTATGCAAACAGATTTGAATACATATACTTGTATGTTCAAAGGCACACGCAGACAGTCCAGCTTGGTGTTACATGTTAACATCTACCAGTCAAGTCCCAGATCTAGCCTCACCCATGACTTGTTTATTCTCTGGAACTATCTCGTGATCACATGAGGATAATCTTGTTTCCAAAGGTAAAGCTTGATGGAGAGTGGAACCCAAAGTAAACTAGCAAAAGTGGTTAGTATATTACTAAACATAATCCTACCAGCTTTGAGAAGACGAGAAAAATAAAGCATCTTGTCAGCTCTGGCACTGGGGAGATGGCAGGTTATACCTTGGAAAAAAGTTTCTGATTATGAGAAAGTTTCACTTCCATATAGTTGTCTATCCCATACTATTGGGTATTATTTTGCTTCCAGAATCATGACATCCCTGAGTTCTGAGGAAGCTCTTCCTCTAGGGAACATTAAGGTCTTCTGTGTTCTTATTGCCAGGCCAAATTTGCATGGCCGTGAGCGCCATTTTTCTAAGAAAGAAAAAGAGTGGGCACATTTGACATCCACAGATGGGATCATGTCTACAAGCTCACGGTAGGCACATGTTTCCACAAGAAGGAACATTCACGCTGCTCATGGCCTCACACACGTGTCATCTCCACACTTGCGAGGCTGAAGCAGGTGGATCTTGAGTTTAAGGCTAATCTGGCTGCATACAGAGACCATACAAAGGAAAAAGTTAAAGTGCGGAAGACTTACTCTGGGACATTGACTAGGGAAAGAGTTTAGATTAGTTCTATAAGGAGATAGAATGACAAATTTTGGAGACAGAAAATGTCTTAGTCCATGATACTTCAAAAAATATTTTAACTGGAGAGCTTACAAGAATAAAATCATATTTCTCAATGTTATGGAGGCTTTAGTGGCTGCTGTGGCTGGTGAGAGCTGGTCCCATGGCTCAGAAATAGAGGATTCACTAATTATGAAGGCTCTACCATCATGCTATAATCACCTCTAAAAGAACCTTATCCAACCCCATTTGCTTGCTAAGTAAGTTAACATGAAGTTTAGAGAAATAGAAACATTTGGTTCATAGCAGGAGGATTTCAGACACTTCGTCTCATCCTCTGTGTAAGGAGCAGATAATTGTGTTGTAAGTTATGGTTGTCTTCTATGCCCTGGGCTTGGCAAACCAGGAGGCTAGAGTTTGAAGTTGGCACATGTCAGGTCTATTTGGATGACCCTGCTGATTTTCTGAGGCATAGTCCCTCAGACATTGAAGCAGATTAGTCAGAGAACTTTATTTTAGCTGTGGTCTAGAGAAGAGTGAAATGCTTGAGAAATGCCTTTTATGGCTACAGTGTCTTCATGAGCAAAGTAAAAAAAAAAAAAAAAGCTTGGAAATTCAGTGTCCCAGCAAACTGGGCAGACTCTGAAGTCTCCCACCATGCCCAGTGTCTCCAGACAGGAATGGGAGCTTGATGTAGCAAAGTCACAGACTGATGGCCAGAAAGATGTGCCAGGACACAGCAACGTGCAGTTTTTCTTCTCCAGAAAGGAATGGATATGGTTACTAAGTAGGCTTGTAGGTCATAGATTTCCTAGAGGCTAGATGAAGTTGGTACCATTTAATTACCTTCAACTCTGTGTTAATGGAGTTTTCTGGCTTTCCTGGCTAAACTTAGAATTATGGCAGTATTGATTAAAGTAAGAAATGGGATATTTTTTGTTTGTTTGTTTTTCTGTCCAGGACAGATATGTAATTATAATGTGTAATTATGGGCTCCACCAGGTCTTGAGAAACTGTATTATATCAGAATGAACAAGCTGATCTTTGAAACTGGCTTCTTGGGCTGCACTTAATATTCTAGTGTAAAGAGAAAAACCATAAAAATAACACATTCCAAATGGTATAGCTTTACTCTGACTCTCACAGCCATGAGCAGTTGCTCTTTATTCTTGGGAAAACATCAAGGAGTTAATTCTATCTCATTCCCTAGGGTGTCAGGGCATGTTTAAGGAAGTGAGAGTCAGCAGGAAATGTTCACATTCTAGGTAACTTCGATTCCTTCTTCATGAGTTCTAAGCCATTTTGTTAGCCGAGGCCAGATGACTTGAAAATGTGTCTTCGGTTCCAAATAAGTATGAAAGAAGCAAGACTAGCTACTTCAGTAAAAGCTCAGTACACTATGGCAATAACCATATACAACACTGCTGGTGGGCAGGTCTACACTGGCCCGTACTCAAAAAACAGTGTTGGTCACAGCACCTCACTTCCTTACTCACAATGTTCCTATGGATGCTCACCACCCCCAATCATCTGAAAAATGAAAGGCAGAAAAAGGTTTATCTGAAATCATAAAAAAAATAAATGTCCCCTTAAGTCCTATCCCTTTGCGAAGGCATTGGGGTTACCAGGGGAATCTTGGATTTGGGGTTAATTTTACCCATGTTCACTTCCTACTGTGTAATAAGCATTCACTTCATGTGTCCTCAACTGCTGTTCTCTGACTTTTGCTTAATTTCTTACTTTGAAAATGAAAACCAAAGCATTTACCCAACAGTGCTATGCTGATTTTAAGCACGTTAATTTGTATAAAGAACATGTAATGTAATACTTTTACTTACTAGACAAACTAGTGTTTTTGCCATCTCCTTATCACTCTTCACACCAAAGGCAAGAAAACTCTGGAGATAGTCTTATATCCAGATGTGATTCTTGATCAGAAAGAAGGACTCCTGACCACTGGAAAATAAACCAGTGTCATATAGCTGCCCCAAAAGAGCAGGGTGAAGATGACCACCTCAGGAAAATTTCCTTTCTAAGGTTTCAGGTTCCATAGAATACTGGGTCATCAGTATGTGCTGCTGCTGGTCAGTGTTTATACGATTCTGCTGCTGAATCATAAAGCTAAGCCCATGTTTGAGAGATTTATGTAACACTGGCTAAGCCCCTAAGGAATACGATAATTTATTACACAGGGAGAACACCACGAAGGATGCTTTCTGAAACCCACATTAGTTCTTTGCTCCTCTACTGCCTTTGATTACTGGGCCTAAGATCTTGTTGACTATTAAGCATAATATAGATAAATACACATAACTTGCACATGAACATATTTGTGTGTGTGCATGTGCCTGTGTGTGTGTGTGTGTGTGTGTGTGTGTGTGTGTGAGTGTGTGCCTTCTATTTGCTCAGTGAGGATTCTAGAGTGTACACTGGAGGTTAGGAGGAGAGGGGTAAAGATAAACTCCTCAATGCATTTTCCTTTTTAAATTCTTAAAACAAAGAGGCAACATCTGGCTCATGTATAAGCAGTATGCAAATGATTTATAAAGGTGAACTGTCAAATTTCCTGTTATACATTTAGATAAAAAATATGCCTACATCAAAGCACTGAAGCAATTTGTTTTCTCTTATTATGAAGGTGTTAAGTGGCAGACACCTTCTCCCCTGTGGTTCACTGATATTTCTAAGAGTGTCTGTAAACTGGCTCTGACAAGGAAAATTTGGGGTACCATTATTCATTTTTTTCTTTTTTTTTTTTTTTGGCCTTTTTGAGACAGGGTCTCCCTGTAGCCCCAGCTATCCTGGAATTTGCTCTGTAGACCAGGCTGGCCTTGAACTCACAGAGATCCGCCTGCCTCTGCCTCCCAAGTGCTAGGATATAAGGCATGCACCACCATGCCCGACTCCATTATTCATTTCTTTTTTTTTTTTAATTGATGCTTTGTGTATTTCATACATCATTATCCAATTCAGTTCAGGCATATTTCTCCTTCCCTTCCCCCCATCCCACCCCACCCCACCCCATCCCAGATCATGCATTCTGCCATGACTGTCCTGCATCTTTCAGGTTTTTTTTTTCCATTTTTTAGCAATAGGTGATAATTTATGAGTACAAGCATCCTTCATGTAAAACCAATTTGCAAGCAGTTGTGCACAAACCCACACAGCCCCTTGGTCCCACCATCCAGCAGGGGGGGCTTGTATGTTCAATCAAGTTGATCAAATGAGTGTCCATTATTCATTTCTTAGAGCATCAGAGAACTCGAGATTGGTGATCAACTCTAGAAATAAAATTTCAGACATCTTAAAGAGGAGGATGAGATGCCGGAGCAGTTATTCTTTCAAGTGCTTTTATTTAAGGAAGATGTGATCCATTGAGGTCTGGGATGGATAAAAGGAGTGTAGATTGTATGCTCTGATCTAGAGAGCCAAAATTGGATCTTCCTCTTCACGCTCATTTCTTGTGTGCCTAGTATACTGCCTGACACTTGGTAGAATCAACAAAACATCAATGAATGAAGTCATAGCTAAATCAGTTGAGGAAGTATTGACAACTAGGCAATAGTCCTTGAATGATACTTATTTAAAGAAATTTGTCACTGTGGTCTTAGGTATTAGGTTGTCCTGAGTACACTCAGAAAACCAAGGGAAGGAAAAGAGACACTGTCAGATTGTAGTCTTTAAATACATTGTTATTATTATTATTATTATTATTATTTGCTATTTTGTGCATATGAGTGTATTGCTTGCATTGTATGTAGGGGCGCCTATGTCATGCAGTACCCTTGGGGGTCAGAAGAGGATGTAGGATCCCCTGGAACTGGAATTATGGATGGTTGTTAGCTGCCATGTGGGCACTGGGAGTCAAACCCAGATCTTCTGAAAAATCAGATGGTACTCTGAGCCACTGGGCTATCTCTCCCATCGGGTTAGAGTCTTAAGGGGCTCTCTGGTGACCAGACACCTGTCACTAAACCTGATTATTCTTCTTCTGCTTTTGAAATCCACTGACAATTTGTTCTATTCTCATTTATACAGAGCAGCATGATAGAGATTAATGTTCTAGTCTGAGAAACATGATATTCCAGTTTTAAAATAAAATTTTATTTACAAATCATATAAAATGCATAGAAAGTTTACAAAGATAGAGTTCTCTTTTAGCCTTCATCTAGTTGTTCCTAACATGGATGCTGTATATACCCATAATGCCTTGGTCAAAAATAAGAATTAACAACAACAAAAATGGTTAAACTTCAGACTTTTTGGCTTTTATCAGCTATTTACTAGTGTTCTTATAGTCCCAGGATCCCAGGACACCACATTTCACGTAGTTGGTTGTTATTTGACGATAATGGGACTGCTATAGTTAAAGTGGTGAGGGCATAGATGCCCCCACATCACAGTCTCTACTTTGATACTCTGAATCCCAGAATATCCTTGAGGCATCTTTAGGGTTCCATTGAATGCCCTGCATGTGCTATGAGAAGCTCTCTTGTAATACCGCAGTGTTACTGAGAAGCCCCATTTCACGAGCAACTTGTGACACTAAGTTTGGATAGGCCGCCTTTAGAACTGTGCAGTCCTGGGTAGCCACCCAGAGACCACCCTACAGATAAGGGAGGAGTTACTTTTCTCCGACAAGGTTTATAATAGAAGGCCAGAAGAAGGTATGGGGTCTCCTTAGCTTCCCAGCCCCCAGACCATGCATTTCTTCTTTTCTTGAGCTCTGGTAAAGGGTACATAGTGCTCATTAGGAGACATCAACCTCTCAGCAGACAGGTGCCATGGCATGCTCATCTTGAATGAATTTAGAAGTGCAACTTAAATGCTAATGCCTATTAATGTGAACAAGGCTGCCAAAGGAAAGGAACACAGAGGAAAGAATGAGTAGCTAATTATAGTAGACATTACAAGCTCACTTCCTTGATTAAAGCCAATGGATCTGCATACTCCTTGTCTATAAAATAACAGGCATTTGGGAATACAGAAGTCTACTGAGGGACAGGACTGATATTTAGGATACTTAGGTATCATTGCCTGTTCTGCATCTGTTGTGTGACCTAGAGACATCACATTCGTCTATAACGTCTGGAGTTTGTTTTTTGGTTTTGTGGTTCTCTTTCATATTTTGTCTTCTGTTAGAAGACGTTCTTCTATTGGATGAAGTTCTTCATTGAGTGAGGAAGGGAGAAGGCAGCTGAGTCTCTTTTAATTTTTTATTTATTTCTGTATGTGTATGAATGTACTGTCTGCGTACAAGTGTGTGCACCCATGTCGTGCAGTGCCACGGAGGTCAGAAGAGGGTGTTGGATTCCCCTGGAACTGGAGTTCTCCTGGAATTGGAGTTTCAGATGGTTCTTGGCCGCCATGTGAGTGCTGGGATTGAACCCAGGTCCTCTGTAAGAGCGGTCAGTGCTCTTAACCGCTAGGCCATCTCTCCAGCCCCTGAGTCTCTTTTAGATGGGGGAGTGCATATCTAAAGTGATAAGAAGAAGCCAAAGTCATCTCACTTCCTACCATTGTTTGTCCCTAGAAGAAAGTAATTCAACCTCCCAGGCCTTTCTCCCTTCCTGATAAAATAAGAGGACAGCTATGATTCTTGAAACACCTTTTTCATTTTACTTTGATCTAATTGATTGACTAAAGATTAATTTTAATTCTGTACTTTGAGATATTTAGGAGAGTTAGCCTGTGTGTTAAGGGATTACATAGGAAGATTTTTTCATATTTTTCCAGACATTGGGGTTACTTGAATATTCCTTGCATCTATGCACACTTGTGATCTCTGTCCTTCCTTGATCATTCTGTTCTTTGATTCAATGTGATGGTAATGCCATGACTCTGTACAGCAGCCTAAAATGTGGAAGTGAATACAGGGAAGGATTTGGTCATTTATACTACAGGACAATGCAGTGGCCTGCTGTGAAGATGACCTACACAGGCGTGAAACCAGGGAGTTCAGCTACAAACAAATGGACTTTAATAATGTGAGGAAATTATTTTGGACACTTGTTTCCCAATGGCCTAGGAATACCGTCCTGTGGATAATCCTTCCATATTTGCTTATGGATTGCTACAGTCTTAGCTAGAAGTCCAGGTTCAGGCACTGCTTTGACTACTGACATGGGACAGATCTCTTTCTTGCCTGTACTTTTTATCTTTTGTAAAGTGAGTCTTTTCTGTTATCATCTTGACTTTCTCATCTCCTCACAAGTGCTGGCTACACCAGTATTCAATACCATTATTTTCCACATTGCCCAGAAACCCAGTTGAGGCTTGAAGGATATACTCCAGGTTTTACCAATGCTTCAGAGGCTTCATTAATCCTTTTCCTGATCAGGAACAAAAGACTAAAACCAAGTTTAGTCTTTAAGTTACTTTGGTGATGAGTCCCAGCTGGCCTGGTGCTCGCTATGTAGACCAGGCTGGCCTTGAACTCACAGAGATCCTCTGCCTCCCAAGTGCTAAGATTAAAGGTGTGTACCACGACACCTGGCTGACATTGATTTTTAAATGAGTGTTCTTGATTGTAAACTCATAATGTTTAATTAGGTGCTTTGTTTTAAGTGGTTTATTTTTATATCAGTAAAACTTCACCTTCAAATAGAAGCTAATAAAACCAATGTGCAAACAGAGAGACAGTTACATAAATACTGAGTACAGAACTGCTTGAGTTGAAGTGAAGAACAAAGGTCATTCTGTCATCTCTTGCCTGCCCCTGCCTCCTTTGCATGTGACATAGGGCTTAGCACTGGAACTTGTTTGTTCATCGAGGGACCTGATGAAGATTCACCATGCTTCTTCTAGCCACATCCAGCAGTGACAGTGAGGGTAGGAGTGAAGCGTTAGAGAGGCAGCAAACGACTGCCTCTTCCCATGAACCTTTCCAGTTCTCCCGTCGCTGTGGTTCACCAGGGGATAGTCTGAGTCCTCCCACCAAGCAAGCTGAAGAAGTGTTTGTGTCTCACCTGCTGCCTCTGTGGCTTTGGGTTATCACACTAGCCTTTACAAGGGCCCTCAGTATTCTCCCTGGAGAAGATGAGAATCTTCCGAGATCTTCCCAGAGAAGTAAAAGTTCAAAGGTTGCTAATATCCCCTTTCCTTCTGAAAAGGTTGGTGATGTCTCCAGGCTCTTGAGGGTCCTCAATTGTGGAGTTCCACGTTGAAGCACTTGCACACATCTCCTTAAGATAAGCAATCTAGTTTGTGCCTTTGTTATATCTTGTCCACGCTGGCTCATCCCCTACCTTTCTACCCTGTCCCTTTACTGGGGGTATATGTATGCTGATAGAACTCAGTTACTTGACCGTATACATGATGAGCAGAATACCATCTGTAGTTTCAAGGAAATTAAAATGTCAGAGACTGTTTAACTAGATAAAAATTTATGTTACTACTGAGGGAAGTAAATCATATGAAAGGTGATATAAAGTTTTAAAAATCCATCTAATTAGAGAAGTGATAGGGGCCTTGAGAAGCTGGTTGGATGAAATGTAGTCAGGAGGCCACTGTAGGCAGAGAGATGAGCACTGCTGGAAACAGATGAAGACAGCGATGTAGACTTCCAGGCCATCTTCCCATGTGGGGAAAGCTCAAGGTAGTTGGAAGGCAGGGAGTGTCTGTGAAGGGGCAGAGGGCTCACCATGGCGATCCTGGAAAGTTCATCCGCTTTGACTCAGGTGTGGATGGTCAGTCCGTGGCAGTCCTGTTGCTTTAGGCTTTAACAGTCTAGACAAAGAGCCATGAGGCCTTGTACCACAGCAAAGATTGCGATGGAGTCCCTGAGCCTGAGAAAGGTGAAGTGAGGCCACAAGAAGGAACTGAAGACCACTGCGATTTTGGATCATGTCCTTGGAAATGAATAAAAGCACATATTTTAGGCTGCCAGTTTCTCCTGTGTCCCCAAAATGTTAGAAACAAATGAGAAATGCCAAATCCTTCAACTTTAAAGACACACGCAGCATGGAGGAGCCCTCAGTGTCATCCCTTTCACCCTAATGTCCTCGGTCACAATGGCATCTCCATCGTCCCAGGCAGATGGCCAATTCGCTCTTTCGCAGGGCTTCTGGGGTTCCTTCTTCAGGTTTTCCCACTTATTCCTTCCAGCTGAGGCTAAGGGAAGTGATTACTAGTGAAAAATGTACATCTTTTTAATTCTTAGCACTCCTTAGAAGGATAATATCCTCAGTTATCCCTGTCTGCTTCAAGGTAAGCCTATCCTCTCTCCTTAGTGGAGAAAACTGTGATTTAATTGTATAAAGCGTTATAATTATTGAGAAAAACTTAGAAGCTTGGTGTGAACAAAATGGCTCAGTGCTTTTCGTGGGTAACTGGTTATATCTTGACTGACTGAGAACCAATGGAATGAAAAAAAATGTCCCCTGGTTGCTCTGCTAAAAATGATATTCTGCTAGCATTTTTCAGTGATCTTCTAAATTCAGTCTCTTCTCTCTGTAATGTTGAAATCTGGCTGTTCTCTCCTGTCAAAGAAGGTGGTATGTGAGTGGGATGGACATTATCATTGCTTGCTGTTTCCATGGGGACAAGACTAGGAAGGTACTCCAGCATAAAATTCTAAGAAGTGGAGGAATGTTTTATTGAAGGCCATTCTAAAGAGAATGGAGACGCAGGCTGCAGGAGACCACCGAATGTAGTGCTGAGTGGCTTGCTTCTCCCTCCATGCCTATGGAAGACAGGGGTGGATGGAACATGGGGATCACCATTCCCCTTCTCAAGTTCAAAGGGCCATTTGCTTTTTAAGACAAACTGAATATATAGCATATAAAAACACATAAATTTCCGTACAAATACTTTCCCTACTAGCTGTAATTAAGACATTTGCATGGAAAGAGAACATTTATTCCCTTGACTTCTTCCTGATAGGGATTTATAGTTCTCTCATAATCCACAAAGTTCAAGCATTTGTGAGTTGCTTATAACTATATAGGCAGAGGAAGAAGAGAAGGAAGAGAAAAAAGAGGAAAAGAAGGAGATCTAGAAAAAAAGAAGAGGAGATGGGAGAGGGAAAGTGGAAGAAGTAGGGAATCTGGCCAACACAGCAGCTTTAGAAATTCAAACTTTTGAACATAGCTTTGGTCTTATTTGTTCCCTTAAAGTTATCCTATCCCAGAGGACACAGCTGGAGATAGGGAGGTTTGTTGCCTAAGAAAGGGTAGGCAAAGCACCCACTAAAGCCCAAGTTAGGCTATATTCATTCGAATCTTCTAGCTCCTGCTTGGAGCTTTGCAAGTTTAGGAAATGTACTTAAATTCTCTAAGCCTCAAAAAAAATTCTCTAAGCCTTAGATCCATTATCTAAAAAAAAAAAAAAAAAAGAGTTGAAAGAACACTTTCTTCCATTGTGTCGATTAAATAAGATAATGTATGCAAATTGCCTGGCACCTATTAGGCATTCAATAGATAGTTAATATCATTCCATGTAAGTGAATAAGGTAGAAATTATATATAAGAAATTTTAAATAAGTTACATGCCAAAGTATTTCCTATGATAAATCTTTGGTGCTGGATCCTGAAATTAAATGGGAGAAGAGTCTATTTAAGAGAACCCAGGAAGATAGAAAACAAAGCCAATCCCTATTCTAGGACTGGCTTAAATGTCTAAGTCTCTTGGGAAGTGTAACAGTTAGCAAGGGGCTTCCTCACTGTATAATTGCCAGCTCCAACCAAGAACTAACTTATGAAAATTTTGAACCATGAATTTTTTTTTTCAGAACTTGAGTCCAATTCACTAGGCATTATTAATTGTCAGCCTCATTCTCTCTTGAGTATTTCAGGGTTGTGTGTCCTGGAGCCCTTGGGATAGAACCAAGGCTGGTTGAGATCTAGTCTACCTTTTCCTTACCATTTGCAATATGGTGGTCTCCTCCTCTCATTATCACACATACCATGGAGTAGTAGATAAGAACACACATACCGTGTAGTAATAGGTATTGAAAGTCCTTTGTAAACTATTGGCTTGAGCGCAGTTGGCTTTGTCTGCCCCAGCCTCCCCCACTCCCCAATTCCAGCACAACCCCTACCTAGAGACAGTGCTAATACACTGATGAAGGTTGGTACAGAGTTAGTGGCATTGAGCATAGTGAGTGAGTTGAGTTCACCAGTGTCCCAAAGTTGATGATAAGGGTTGTTCCATACTGCATCTCTCTCACTCTGCTATTCACCGCACAACCTGTGTTGTCTCCTCTCCTCTGAGTCATGTTCTTCCATCTCTACAACCAGGATGGGCTTTTGATTCCTCATACTTGATCATTCATTTGCCCAGTGGATCAAACCTTAATTTCCTGATTTTGAATTTGTTTGTTTTTTCCAAGTCATTGAGTCAGTTCTATCTTCTATCTGTTTGAGAACTAATTTCCTCTGAAGTCAAAGAAACTAACAGCATTTTTAGCATATTTTCACACAATAAATGCTTAATCCTAATACATATAATGCTACAGGAGATGTTTCAATAGGCAACAAATAATGTTTCCAGTGCCCTAATTAGTCTCATGGGTCTTGACAGGTGCCAGTAAGTATGTGGAATCTCTGGGTAGACACATGATGCAGATGCACTGGTATTTTAATGAAAAGCCAACTGGTTCTGATTCATCGCCAGTGGCTTACACATTTACTTATCAGTGAAGAGGACTGAGTGAGCATCTCACAATGATTAAAATACCCATGAGTCTAGATTTAGCTAAAGGAACAATTTATTAGTGTAGATAGACTAGCTTTCAGAGGCTATATAACCAAAGCATTCATAATTAGTAGGATACTCTGTGTAGGGAACATGGCTATACTGAGACAGTTTCATAAATGGGAAGAAGCTACAGCAAGAGAACATAACGAAATTTAGCTCTAAGTCTGACAATTGGGGGAGGGAGAGGTCGTTGGCTTCCCAGGAGGTTTAGAGTTGCCCCAGGTCTTTTGAATAAATTTTGCTGCCCAATACCTAGAAGGAATTGCCACCACCTGTTTCCAAAACTCTCCAGTTTCAGACCTGAAGAGCAACCTATGCCCCTTCTGAAATATATATTCTTTCTTCACCCACACCAATTAGGAATATTTGAGCTATGCTGGCCTAAGAATATTTCCCGCTTTCCAGACTACCTACCAGTGGACACCTATGATTTCATCTGTTTTATACTGATCTTAAAAGAGACCAACCAGATTTTATTTATTTTCCAGTACTTGGGAATTGCTTTATTACTAAAGTCTCCAGTGTTCTCTGTGTCACTGAATTGCCTTCATACTTAAAAGATATGAGTCTCTTGGTTGCTTGTAAATTCAATTGCCTCAAAACCAAGTAGTACATGCTCCAGGCCTGGTAAGCATGTCCCAGGTAGCAACTCTGACTGGTATTGGCTGACCTGAGTAGTGTTAATGGGCTTTATCTAGGGTAGACACAAAACCAGGTAGTGATCAACTGATGATATTCTCCATGAATTTGGAAAAGGGACTGTCAGCATCTGTGTCTTATTGTTTTCAGTCCCATTATTTACCATTCTAAGCTGTGCTCTCCATCCAAGGAGAGCATATCCAAGGGTTGTGCTGGAGACTTTCAGGCATTTTCTAGGCCTTGCTTCTCATAAGTGGAGGGATTCCACTTGGCATGGGTGTGAGCTTATTGAATGTTCCTGAGTTGAAGGAACAGAGAATGAGGTTTTCTTGATGGACATCTACTACTGGCCTAGTTTAGGTTTATGTGCCCAAGTTCCCAGATGGAAATGGTGCCCCAGTATCTTTGGTTATCTTTAGTGAAGCAGTTGTTTTAGGACATATGTACAGCAAAAGTGCTTTGGTTCTGGGTGGATTTGGTCCTGTGTTCCATTATGCCAAGGTTTTCTCAGTGGTCTAGTTACAAGTCTTTCTGCCAGCTCAATGCCACCAGTTCTGTGCCAGCTTTTTTCAATGTACCAGCACTGCTTTAGGCATATTTTTATTTGTTTGGCAAAACTAAGAGATCCAAGGCTTGGGTTTTATACTACAGTTCTACTCCTAGGCAGAAAATTTTGTCAACATTCTTCAGTTATTGTCATTATATGGTCATGTTACTATCCCGTTGAACCATTTTCCTACATACATAAATATTTTATAAGAACCTTTGGTAAATTCTTGGTTGAAATTTGAACAAATTATCTGCCAAGACAAACTTGTAGAATCCTGACTAGGAAATAAATTGGGGTTCATCTTGTCAAGCTTGCTTGACACATAAGGACACCAAAATCAAAAGAGAGAGAAAGAGACTAGTTGTTTCTCAAGCTCACACATCTAATTATTAGTGGTAGAATCATGACAAGGACATTACCCTCCTGTAGATTTCATATCCATCTCTGAGTATGTGAGGTCTGCTGGCCGGTATGATTGTTCCAGTTTACAGACAAACTGAGGCTCAGAGGTTGGTTGATGTCCTAGTTCCTATTTCCATTGCTGTCATAAACACAACGACCAAAAGCAACTTGAGGAGGAAAGGGTTTATTTCACCTCACAAGTTAAAGTCCATCACGGACAGAAGCCAAGGCAGGAATTCAAGGGAGGAGCTTGAAGCATAAATCATGGAGAAATGCTGCTTACTGGCTGTTCCCTCTCTCTTGGACAGCTACCTTTCTTTCTTTTTTTTTTTTTTTTAAATTTTTATTTATTTCTGTATGTGATGCCACAAGCCTACATCCTCTACAGGTTAGGAGATGTTATAAGCCACAGTAAGACCCTGTCATATTTATCAGGGGGTAAAAATGTAATTCATGGATTAACATATCATCCAAACATATGTGTCTATGCCAAAGTAACCTACCATAACTATTAGTGCTGCTTAAATACCTATATATCTAATTGCTTGTGCTTCATTAGTAGGATCGAAAGGTTACTCCTGAACAAACTGTCAGCCCATGAAAGGAAACAGCCAGAATTGACCAGAATCCAAGTCAACAGCTCCAGAGAGAGAGGACAGTTTTACTTCTCATCCACCCGTGCCCCTTTTCTAAGCCTAGGGAACAATCTGCGGAAGAGGGGGCGTGGTAGAATGTAAAGGCTGCGATTGGGGTGAACGGTGAAACTACAGCGATGTAGTCTGGACACTCATTTGATCAACTTGATTGAACAAATAATCTGTATGTGTATCAATGTACTGTCTGCATGCAGGTTTGTGCACCCATGTCGTGCAATGCCGCGGAGGTCAGAAGGGGGTGTTGGATTCCCTGGAACTGGAGTTCTCTTGGAATTGGAGTTTCAGATGGTTCTTGGCCACCATGTGGGTGCTGGGGATCGAACCCGGATCCTCTGTAAGAGCGGTCGGCGCTCTTAACCGCTAGGCCATCTCTCCAGTCCAGACAGCTACCTTTCTTATAGAGCCCAGGCCCACCTGTCCAGGGATGGTTGGCTCTGCCCACAGTGGGTGGGCTGCTTTTATATCAGCAATCAAGAAAATGGCCCATAGCCACGCTCACAAGTCAGTCTGATGGAGACAATTTCTCAGTTGAGGTTCTCCCTTCCTAGGTGACTCCTAGTTGGTATCAAATTGATAACTGAAGCTATCACCACTGTAATTCTCAGGTTACACAATAAATGAAGGATGGAGTTAGGTTGGGTGTTCTGATTCATAATGAAGGGTTACTTTGAGGAGATGAGAAGTTATGTAAGCATAATTTTTGAATAGTATGGTATGAACAACATGAAATTAGGCAGAATTTTAAATTAGAAGTATGTGTGATCCTATATAATCTACTTCTATGTTTTTGTTTTCTAATAGTGTTTTACTGAAGAGCTATTTCAAGTAAACAAGGCTAACAGTTGGGGTGACTTAGAGCTGGCTACCAGGAAAGAGAACTTAATTCAGGGACCTTGGCATTTCCAATATATTAGATGAACAAGCAACAGTAAGTAAGTTGAGCCAAACAGGGTCCTAAGAGGGTAATGGAATCAATGAAAATCAAGGCTGAGGAAAGGATGCTAGAAACAAGGAAAGTAGCAGTCAGATGCAAAGAATCTTGCCCTCACATCCCTAAATATCTTGTAAGAATTGATCACTGTATGTTTATTGTAAAAATATATACTTAAGAGTGTCCACTAATGCATACATTTGTTCAGTATAGCTTGAGATTTCTTCAAGGATAATTCTTCTTTTCACCAAATTTATACTTCTATGACAACACTATACTTAGGGTTATGCCAGGCATTTTGCCAATATGCCAGGAGATAGGCATACCTCTTGGTGAATGATCTGTGGTGAAACTCTAAGGCTCTAGTGCTGGAAACATTAAAAAAAAGCACAGAGCCAGGCTTTGGTAGAGAGATGCTTAGGAAGGATGATCCTCTGTTATTTTGATGTGATGAATGAATGTTTTCTGTCACATGTTCCTTAACCTCCAGGGTTGGTGGGCTTAGAAAACTCTGACAGATATTTCAGACTCAAGGATGGCAGAACTCAGCACCGTATGTAGTATTTTTAGTAGCCTTGTGTGAAAATAATGTATTATTCCCTGTTAGGCAATGGGTTCTCCATCCCCAGATGGTTTCCAGAAAATCCACATACCCACATTTTGGAAGTGCCATAGAGTCAAAGACACATGCATTGTACATGAGATTGCAGTTGGTGACTACAGAGTTTTGCCTTCTTCTAATTCTGAGATCCTCCGAGCCAGCTCCATAATAGAGATTGCGTAGATATAGTACAGCAATTTAAAGACTCATTATGCACATGCAAGGAAATGTCAAGAGTATATTTCTGTGATGCTAAGAAATATTAGAGGAAATTCACTTTCTGCATGTCTTCAAATACACAGCATGCATTCTTTCCACTTTCCTTGTATCTTAGCATTTGTCCTGTGCCCCTCTCTGTGACTACATGTATTTTGAGTCTAAGCCTTTCTTAAAGCCTTCTTATCTCTTTCTACTCTAAAAGTTCACTGTGTCTTTTACATTAAAGCAAAATCTTCATTTAACCATTCTGTCTCTTTCAACTCCCATTTTCTCCTATGTTACTGAAAGAGGTAGTTTTTGTTTGGTCTTAATTTAAGGGGTGAGGGGTGCTTCTGATCTTACCACATTATTTAAGTTTACATTTAAGGTTCAGTAATGATCTTATGGGAAAATCTGAATGTCTTTCCTCTGTGGTATTCCTTTCTGAACAATCTGTTGAATGTTATTGTTAATGAGAGAATCTTTTCTCCCCCACTTCTCCACCAACCCTGCGTCATACTCCCTTTCAATGCCTGAGTGATATCTTACTTTACAATGTTTTCTCCTTGCTGTTATCTCCTGCCTCTTCCATGAATTTCTTTCTTCTCAAAGTTCTGAAGTATTTTTTTTTAGCTAGTTGAGAGCCCACAGGCTCGAGTGATTATAATCCCATCTTGCTTTTATGCAAATGGTGTTTGATTTCATATGTTCAGCCTCCACCTCCATTCTCTTCAGCTGCTTCATCTGTAAGCCTCCTCTGGAGAGTCTATTGGTGACTGAAACTTGATCTGTTGGAAATAAAGTCATCCTGGCTGCCCCCTGGCTTCCCAGCCAGTGTTGCTCAGCAGCCTGTTAGCATCCATGAATCTCTCTTGGGAGGTTTTTCAAAGGGAACTCCTATTTGAGTTTCTCTTCATCACCTTCCTGCTGTGTCTGGCTTCATGGCAGCTCAGTGTCATCTGTTCTTTTCAGGAAACAGGAACCACCCTAGCTAGTCCAATAATTGGAATGATGCATGTGCCTTCAGGTTCAAAGTCTTCCTACCCATGCTCCTAGTTCTTCACCCCACTCCCTGCTTATTGAAGAGCCACGAGTGAATCTTCATTTCTTCAAGACAACAATCTGTTCCCTGTGGTTTTCCCAACCATCTCTCCTAAGAAGTCCCTAGTATGTCAACCCCAGCCATTTTGCCTCCTGTTCCACAATGTCGTGCTCTTCTTTCCACCATTGAACAGTGCCCTCTGTAATTGCTGGGGAGTTCTGCTGTGCTGGAAGCAAATGCCACAGATCAGAAGGCTTCAACATAGAACTTACTTATTTGTTCATAGGTCAGAGGCTGTGATTCCATAACAAGGTACAGGCGGAAATGGCTCTTTCTTAGGCCTGCCTCCTTGACTTGTTCCTTAGAAAAATCTCTCTACAAGTGTCTATCCAGATTTCCTCTTCTTATAAAGACCTCAGTTATATTGGATTAGAGCACACTATCATAACCCAATTTGACATTAACAGCCTCAGTAAGGATCTTATATCTACTGTGGCCATATACTAAGAAACTGGGAGTTAGAACTGCAACAGGTTGAATGTGCGGGTAGGATACAGTTCTCCCATAACCCACTGCCAAGTGCCCATGTACTCATGTCTCTGCCCCTCAACATGTCAAATGTGTGGGTAGGATAAAGTTCTCCCATAACCCACTGCCAAGTGCCCATGTACTCATGTATCTGCCCCTCAACATGTTGAATGTGTGGGTAGGATACAGTTCTCCCATTACCCACTGCCAAGTGCCCATGTACTCACGTATCTGCCCCTCAACATGTTGAATGTGTGGGTAGGATACAGTTCTCCCATTTCCCACTGCCAAGTGCCCATGTACTCATGTATCTGCCCCTCCACATGTTGAATGTGTGGGTAGGATACAGTTCTCCCATAGCACCACTGCCATCAAAAACCACCAACCCCATTGCATTGTCTTCACCGGATAGTTTCCTCAGCCTCAACCTCAGCCTCCAGGTTTGTATGCATGGACTTGCAGCTTCACAAACCTGCCTCTCCAACCTGCTTCTTCTTCAGGTGGTTCCTGGGCTGTTCCTCTGCCCCTGGTTCCAGGGACAGTCAAGCTATATACCTCTTATCCACTGTACAAAGCTCTTGATCCCAGGTGTACTTGAGTAATGTCAACGCTATGTTACTATGAATCCTTCCTCAAAGGAAGCCTAGCTTAGCCTCCTCTAGGTTTCTAAGAGGAATTTCAAGGGAAGTAGACTTTGAGCAGGTGGTAATGAGAATGCAAATTCTGTTGATCATGGGAGGAGGAGGACTGAGATATCCATAAGAATGAAATCCATACAAATATTGTCAAGTGGTTTCAACCTCCTTCTAAATCAGAGAGAAGCAGGGACTGGAGAGACAGCTCAACAGTTAAGAACACTTTCTTCTAGAGGACTTGGGTTCAACTCCCAGTACCCACATGGAGGCTAACAATTGCCCATAACTCCAGTTCCAGGGGATCTGACATCCTTTTCTGTCCTTTGCAGGCATTGCATGCATGTAGTGTATTTACATACATCCAAGCAAAACACTCATACACATAAAATAAAAATAACAAATAAAATACCTATGAAGAAAAGCAAAGGAAGGGATTTGGTAAGTCATGGGAATAAGCAGTGTTCTGCTAATACAATAGGACAAATATTTCTTTGGGAGCTTTGGAAAGAGTTTTCTTTGACCCATGAGGTTGAGAATTCTAGGTAAAAACCATTTCCTTCCAGAGCGGTAGGCTGACTGGGAGGCTCATTCTGTGGACACAAAGGCTGATGCTGGAGGAAAGCCACTGATGCTTGGTGGCCCTCAGAGGCAGACAGTGGAATGATGGAACTAGTAGTATCACACTATTTTGGTTGAGCTGTGTGTGAGTTCTTCCTCAGTGGACTCCTAACCGAGGCCTTGCAAGTAAACATTCAGCCTTCCTGCCTAGGGACGGACAAGGACTTTGCAGGTTATGTTTTGGAGAGACACCTATTCCATTAAAGACAGACCTGCTTGCCTTTTCTCCCCCTCTGCTTTTATCCTTTTCTTCCTTTCTCTCCCTTCATCCCTTTTCTTCTCTCTCCCCTTCCCTGCTCTCTTCCCCGTTCACTGTCAGGAAGGGCCATGCCAGAAGGGCCCATTCAGCGTGTCCTGGCAACGGCAGAGGCTAGCAGCACCGGCAGCTTCCACAGTGAGTCTGGATTTCATTTCTGGGGCTGGGCAGGGCCGTCCACACACTGACAGCTGGCAGGACTTCCATGTGTGGGCGGCTGCTGCCAACTTCTTTTTGCCTGCTTCCCTTCATGGTGGCATCGTGTAACTTCCATGGAGGTTTCCTGCCAAAGCCATCAGTGTGCTTGGGAGTCTCATGGGTACGCAGCATGGTGAGGGTGTGGGGCCATGATCTGCTGAAAGAAGATGCACATCCTAATCCAAATGGCTGCCAGCGTACGTTTCTGTCCAGGCCTGTCTGGTGGTGGAGGCTGAAGGCTCTGCATGGATGGTGGTTTGGCTGCTTTCTTGCATTTTAGGAGATGTGGCCTTGAGTTTTGTACATTCTTTGACTGTGTGTGCTCCATATGAAGTTCCCTTGAAGGATCTGGGAATGCCATAAACAAACAGGCCAAAGGGTCTGGTGAGAAGGAGGAGTCAACTTGATTTCAGATGAATCCTGGTCTAAAAAGATGTTGGTGTTCAGGACAGTTATAAAGCTGCAATAACTGAGTCATCCGTATGTATTGGGGGGAGAATTTTTTTACTCTCCTCACTTTATTGTTATGGTAATTTCTGGCTAGGAGGCATAGTTAGGCCCAGTGGAAGGTCCATCTGTCCTTCCTTGGTCTTCAGACTTCATGAAATAGCTTCTTTCCTCCTTTTACTATGGGCTTTATCCTTCTATTTCTGCAACAATCCATAGAACCATGGACTTTACAAACTCATCCTTAAAAATCCAGTAGAAGTCTTGCTTGTTCCCTCGAGGAGTTTCCCTCTGACCAGACTTATTTCCAGGCCTGGCTTGGGTGTGTTGTAGTGGAGAGAATGTTGAAATGAGAAACTTTGATTTCCTAATAGGTGCTCCTGTGCTGATGCTGCAGTCCCGTGGGGACCTGCATGTGGACTTTTACAGTTTCATTTGTTTCTCTCCCGATATGGTTAGGGAGGAGGTATGTTAAGCATGGCCTCCCAGGTTCTGTCAGGGGCTCAGCTTTACCAGTTTCTCATCTTAACACTGCTTCTAACAATAGCATTAAGGCTTTGCTTGGTTGCTTGCCTTGTGCTCATTTGTAAACAGGACCATCACATTGGTTTAGTCTCTTCCCAATGCTTCGAAATACCACACATATTTCACTTCCACCAGGGCCTTGTTTTGAAGAGTTTACAAATTTTACTAAAGTATCAAATTGATCAAATGTACTAACTCAGTACATCAGTTATTTATTATAAATCAATGTGTGCAGTTGATTATCTCAATTTGGACACTGCTAGAGTAAAAGTGCAGCTATTAATAATTAAACAAGAACCAAGAGCATACATCAAGACCTTACTAGTACATTAGGATGTATGTTCACTTTTTTATGATTCCAGAACTATTCTGGGTATGAATAATACGATCGTGAATGAAATAGGCAAAGTCTTTGCCTTTAATTACTGAAATATAAGATAAAGTTTAAGACACAGAGTAAAGTAGAGGGTGACGGGTCCTTAGACAGAAGAAAAAGACAGGAAAGAAGAGAAAAAGAAGCATCTGATGATGCCAAAGCTGATGGTCTGTGTGTGCACACCAGCATGTTTGTGTGTGCATGCCTATGTGCACATGTATCCAGTTTTTTTGCTTTTTATTGTATATATATTTTTTGTACAAGATTATCTTACTAATCAAATCTAGACTCCACATGTGTCCAGTTTTAGATGAAAGTTTAAAGCATCTGAGTTTCTTAGAGATAATATATATTTCACTTAATTTTTCTAAGGCGGGTTTTCTTGGCTTGGCTAAACTTCTCCAAAACAGCTTAGAGCTGAAATTTTTGAATCTAAATGAAGAAATAAAAACTTCAAGTGACAAGAATTAAATAGAGTTCAGTAGGCACACATCTATAAAGCATGCCTTGCTTGGTAGTTAGTACAGCTTTCATGTTCTAGTGCCGCTTTAAGAACGCATCAAGTAGTGAATAGACTCCTTTTATTTTGAAGTGTCTTTATAGAAAGTCTCTTAGTTTGTGAATTATGTTGGCTAGTCAGTGTATCTCAAGGCTCTTCTCTCTTCTGGAGTTTGATGGGTGGCAGTGGGAAAACAGCTTACATTTTGTAGCATCTACTTTAGGAAGTCAGTTTGCCTGGGACTTTGAGTAAGTTTACTTGTTTAGTCTACACTGTTCTCATGAAGAAGCTTTGGGATAAGAACAGTGGGATAAGAACAGTGACATTTAAATCCAGAGAGAGAGAGAGAGAGAGAGAGAGAGAGAGAGAGAGAGAGAGAGAGAGAGTGAGTTAATATCCAAGTTAACAAAGTTTGAATCCCTTCCTTTATCAACAAGTTAGGCTCATCATCCATCTGTAGACATCAGGTGTGAGGAAGTGGAAAATGGAAAGAATAGTGGGACTCCTTAGGTTAGCCCACAGTCCTGTGGGTGGGCTGATCTGCACGGCCACACCAGGAGCCACTAGCAAATATGCTGGAGTGATGTCCATGTTTTGGCTGGTTGTGCATGCGGCAGAACAACGTCTCCTGCTTCTCCATGTGATGCGGTCCTGGCAATGTTGACGTGGCTGGGAAATTTTAGAGGCATGTGGGCAAGACTTTCCATGTGGCTTTCATGTTAGGCAGAGGTGGAAACAACAGGGGTTCTGACTTTCACACACGTTAGGAGGGCCAGTGCATGAAATCTGGTTGGGGACAGCGGTGGGGAGAAGGCAGGCTGAGTTGTGAGGTGGACAAAAGTATTTTGACTGGGACTTGAGTGAACAATCCTAATTCCTGTTTGTGAATGGAATTCACAGACTCACTTCATCTAGTCTTGGGATGCTATTTGCAAGAAGCAGATGTCTCTGGAGCACACCTCAGAGATACTTACATTTAACATTATCACTGTGAAACTTTTTATCTGTTTGTAATGTACTTTCATATATATTCCAGAGAATTGAGGTGGCATTCTTGTTTTATGCATAAGCTGGACTTTTTGAAATTACATGGCTAAAAAAAAATCACCATTTAGATACACAATACAAATGATACAGTAAAGAAATGTTTTAGGATATCAACAACCCTGTCCAGTCTTGAGGATGCTCTTTCTACCTATAATGCTATTTTTTCCTTGGCCTTCTAGAACATATTTTTCTAGGATAATTGTTAATCAGTTAATCATTGAACTTCTAGTTCCCTTACCATTTTTGCACTATGACAACCTGAATAGGGATCTCAATGCATGTCAAGGCAAGCATATTTTAGTTTTACAGTAAGTGCCATATAGATAGAAGTTATTCTTGTCATTTTCCAAGAATCCTCTTCACCACTCCAGTGCCAACATCGCACAAATGTATTCCAGGCTCTTGAATACCCCTAGCTGTGGTTATCTCACTATTGGACTATGTATACTTGAACCCATAGCTTATGGGTACTGTATGGTTTTACTCAAGGGCTGAGGAGCAAAGAATTGTTTATATTCCCTCTCTCTGAATTCCCTCTCAGAGTTTTTTTTTCCTCAATACAATAGAAACTATTAACCTTGTAAAATATTAACCCATCTCAACATCAGTTGACTTCTCCATTCTGCATTCACGTGTTCTGTGAAGTACCAACAGGAATAGTGGTAAAATTAGAAATATATAGTTCTATTCATTCTTTGTGCTGATTACATATGGCCTATGCTTCTACTCATGCATACTCAGGATGTCTACATTCTAGGAAGGAGTTAGTCTCAGTTGGAGGGATGATGGACAGGTATGAGACATAAGTGTAAAGGGAACCTGGTCACAAGTATGTTTCAGCCTGTGAACTTGGTTTGAGGAGCGACCAGAAATACATTTCTTTTATCAAATTTGGTGTGTGTGTGTGTGTGTGTGTGTGTGTGTGTGTGTGTGTGGCTATATGTGCTAGGGTGCATGTGTCGAGATCAGAGGATAGCTTGTGGAAGTCAATTCTCTCCTTCTACCTTCTATGGGTCGTGGAAAATTGAATGCTAATTGTCAGGGTTGGCATCCAGTGGCTTTACCTGCTGAGCCATCTTGATGGAGACACATTCTCTACACCATCTTGCTGGAAGATGAGGAAGATATCTCTCCACCCAAACCAGCCTAACTGCTGAATTGAAACTGGAAGCATACATCTATGTGTTTGCATATTACAACTTAGGAAAGGAGCCTAAGACAGGCTTTGTCTGCTCTTCTTTGGCTATCAATATGTCAGCTATCAGTAAGGTTGTGAGATAGCTGATTGGGGCGAAGTTGTCTATAAGCAAAGGTGCATTTTAAAGCATACTATAACATTGTAGGAATCAAACATATTACAATAGTCTTGAGAACACATAATGTATTTTTTCTACCCCTTCATTACTATCTAAAGTTCTGAGATTCAAAATGGTTAAATGGGTCTTTGGGGGGAACAATTAGTACATTAATCTGTGCAAGATGACTCTTTCATTTGTATGGTACCTCAGTACTTTATAAATTCCAGCAGATCCATTGTGTGCTTCTGAGGCCAATCTTTTGGGGTCTCACTTGGAGATTTACCCAGGATAAATGATCTGCCCATAAATGGAAATTAATCTTTGAATTCCTGGTTTTCTTGGCCATTTGCATTGGAATGAATTGATAGACTGTGGAAAGCAGAGCAAGTCTCTAGAACAGCATGGCAAGAGCTATTTGGGATGGAGTAGAGTTCAGTCTTCAGGGGAAGGTACTGGTGGGAGACGACAGGAGCAGAAGTTATCTTCCTGTTTGTACCATCCCAGACTGTTCACAAGGGAAGTTGCCTTAATTCCTTACTCTCCACTCTTTGATCTGAGCATACTTTCAAAGGTGGTCAAGTCCATTTGCTCCCACAACTGTTTTGAAGACAAATAGCTCATGAGAAATCTATATGTCTGGAAGAGGTGTGGCGTCACCTCCAGCAGGATGATGCTCTTAGGGATGGTGAGTTTTGCTGTCTCTGGGCTGGTGGCTGCTTCCCGTGAGCGGTGGTTAATTCCTCTGACTATGGCTGCCTGGTCCTATACAACTACTTGTGGTTAACCCTAATGGAAAATAGAGATCTGACAACTCCAGCCAAAAATACACACATGTACCTTGCTAAAGAAGCCTGTCATCTTGGTGGAGCTTTCAGATGCTAGCATCAGGGTCCCATATCATGAGCTGTCTCATGATGCTTTGTGGCTGATGGAGCTCTAGCGTATGGGTTTTGGCAGGTAGGGAACTAGGTAGGTGAGTGAAGATGATAGCTGTTCTGTCCTCACTGGGTAAGTTAGATTCTGTATGGGGCTCTGCCTTCTCTATTAGCCTCTTTTCTTGAGTTCATTTCTAAAAGTAAGGCATTTTAGTCTCTAAAATGAAGACTAAATTAAGAGTTGAATTTTTCAGTGTTTTATTGAGATTCTTTTACCTAAAATTGAAAGAAAGCTTAACTCTCTGTGTCTTAAGCAAAAAAGGCTTAAGTAAAGTAAACCCAGGTTTAGATTTGTGTCTAGTACTAGACTAAGAACCATGTAATGGTGCCAGATTCTATGTATGTTGTTTCCTCTCTTCCTGTTTCCTCCTCTCCATGTAGCCACCCTCCTCTAACCCCTCTATCCATTTCTCCCTCTGACACTTATTACAGAAAGAGATATTAAAGGGAAACATATGTCCAAACAATGAAGGTGAATGGGTTTTTCAATTTATGATGATGTAGTTGAAGAGATTACCAGGGACCAAGATGCTCAAAAGAAGTCTTGCCTTTACTGGGGAGGATTTAGTTCTGGGATCCCCACAAAGAAATCATCAGTATTACCTCTGCAGTCAGGCTGGGTGTTGTGCATAGAAAAGTCACCTCGATGCACTAAGTAAACAAAGCCCAGGCTTGGCTGCCTTTCCCAGTGTCTATCTACAAGGATCATATGACACATTCTAGTGTCATTGTTCCATGCTGTCTGGAATGATGTGAATTCCCATCTGACTTCATTGCATCTGCTGATATAGCTATTTAAGAATGAAAATCTCTTTTCAGATTTTATAGGGAATTTTATAGAAACCAAATTCTAGAATTTCTGTCACATTTTCCTAAATCTGTCATCCTAACCCATCAATTTACATGCCTTAAAACATCTTTACTGCTTAGTCTTTCTTCAAGTTGGAAATGAACGAGAATTTTAGCTTGGTAGTGCATAAGGACATTGATTTTTGGAGTCAGAATATTTTAAGTATAAGCCATGGGACTTTAATTCTTCAGTCTTCTTATATAGGCTACTTAATCTCTTTTCCCCTTTCCCTTCCTCTCCTCGGTGCAATGTAGTTGGTAATAATTATTTCTAGAGCTCAGTGCATCTTGGGATGATTGGATAAAGCAGTGTATCTTAAGCCATTTACCATGCATCCCGATGCAATGTAAATAATACACAATGGTGTTCTACATCCCTGTTGACTGAGACAAGATTTTAACCCTGGCTGTAAATTTGACATGCTGAAATCATCTTTTTCACTTCTCTTATGATGGGGGACAGAGATTTAGAAAAACTAAGATGAGGACTCTGCTATTGAAGATTACCTACCTCAGCATTTAATCTAGACCCTTTTGGAGGGACCCACTAGATAACCTAAGGAAGGGTACTTTATCCCAGTTGCATTAGGCTGGAAGTAAGCTTTTAGAGACATGAATGTTTATAACCTAGTAGGAATATGTTTGTATGGGAAAAAATGAAAAAAAAAGCCAAGAACCATCCAACTGTGATTGCTGGCTCAGCATTTAAGTCTTTCTCCTATGTTCATCCTTACTCCGCCTTCTGACCTTGAAGGAGAAGCCAAGAGACAGGGTGTGTTTACAAAGGGAGAAGGTGGAGCCCACAGCTGCAGGCCTCAGCTGATCGTTTGGAATACCACCTGCTGCATGAAGGCACCACTCTTCTGCCCCTTTCATGTGAGGCTGCTCTCAGCCCACGCTCTCTGCAGAAAGTTCCCCTGGGTCCCAGGTGCAGGGCAGCAGGCTATGTGTAATAAGTTAGCCCTAGAACTCTCACCCTCTCCCCAGGCTGGGAAGAGCATCCAGAGGTTATCCGGTCTTTGTTTCACTGAGATGTCATGTTTTGGAGCTGGATGATACCTAGAGGTCAACCAGTACAGCCCTTTCCCACAGCCTACCAGTTTCATAGATGGGGACGCAGGAACCTAGGGATGAAGTAGGGAGCATGATGTGACTTTGTGCGGTATCCTGAGATCTAGTCTCTTGTTCTCATTGGCTTAACCACAACATATACATGCAAGTGCACCTGCATGCATGTACACACACACACACACACACACACACACACACACACACACACACGGAACTGCCTCTCTGGAAAGTCAGGCTGAAAAGGCTGCAGTGGCTGGGAAGGTCTTTGTTCAAGGCTTTTACCATACTGATTCAGATAAGAACATTATGCTTTGGACAAACTCAGGCCATTTCTATGCCAAAAGGATATCCTCTAGTCCAACATGTCATAATTGCAGATGTGAACATTTATACTGAAAGGGAGCCCCAGCTGCCAGAGACTGGATCACAGACTGGCAGGACTGTGATAAGAGCTCAGTGTCGTGAGCCCCGCCCCTGTGTCTTTCCAGCCTCCCTGTTAGATTTCATGGCTGCTCTTGGTGCTGGAACTTCCTTGTGCTACCTCTCTTCCAGATGCTGGATGTCCTCGGTCAGGGTAATATGTGTGGGTCATTCAATACCTTTTTCCTAAATTTTCTCAGGGGATACCTAGCTAGGTGTATAAAACAGCCATGTGCCAGCTCGTGTTGATTAATCACTTTGCAGTTCACAGAAAGCTCCAGTTGCTGTTATCAGCCATCCCCAGACTTCTCTGAGTAAGTCACTGTTATTTTTCCCAAGTTGAATCCCCTCCTTTCAATGAAGATGAAAGACCACACTGCTTTGTATGTGTGGTCCTGTAAGTGAGCTCTCTCCTCTCAGGCTCTGAGCATCCTTCCTTTAGGATGAAAGGGTGTTGTTCTATGACTCAAAGAAACATCCCATTTTCCACTGGGTGAACAGGTGCATTCAGTTCTCAAAGAAAGCTCTGGGGTGTGCAAAGTCCCATTCTGTCCACTTGTCCCAGCCTTCATCAGAGCTGCTCCAGCAGCCCTCCGCAGAGCTAAATGAAGTGGCCAGAAGTCCGCTGAGGCTTTGCATGCTCTTTATATAGTCTCCCATGGTGTAATTTCAACTTCCCTTAGCCTGGGGATGCAGCTCTGGATGACAGGTCTCTCCTGTGATATGTACTGTTTACTGAAGTAATTAAAATATTCAAAGTGCTCCCTGCCCCTGTCCCCTCTGCACTTCTTTCTATCTCCTGGCATTCATTTGGCAGTTAATAAAACACGGGGGGGCGGGGGGTCTGGTCTCCCTCCAGCTGAAATGACTAATGTGGAGTGATTTGGAGGTTGGAGCTTTCACTCTTAGCTCCAGCTGTGCCTTTCTGGCTGCTCTCCTGAACCTGTGGTATGTGTTGTAACTGCAGGGTGAAAGTCAGTGTCCAGAGGAGAAAGCAAGAAAGGCCAGGCTTGCTCTTTACAGCAACCCCAAACCAGAAGTTTCTCCTCTTTCCTCGGGGTAGTCTTACCTTGGAAGCATTGCAGTCAAGGACACTGGAAATTGACTCCCTAATCCAGTCTAATCCCTACCATCCCTGACCACCAAACATCTGCATCTACTTGCAGCATAGGAAATCAGTCATTCTCTTAGATCGTCTAAGTGCTGCGCCCACAGATTACCTCATGCAAAATAATGTATACTAAAACGACATGCTACATTCCAACCTCCACACTGTAACCATTACCATGACTGTTCTTTGTGAACAATATGTTGACACTTACCAAGTACCAGGTACCTTGCTGACTACTTTCTGTGGATTGTTTTTATTTAATCTTCCTGGCAATTGGTTATTGATTTTTATCCTACAGAAGATGGAGATTTCAAGGGACGAATTGACTTTCTGGAGCACCATGTCCACAAGTGTGTGTCTGTATCACACACATGGCATATCAAGCTGTGTCCATCTTAGGGTCTACTGTCTCTCTCTCTAACTTCAGGCTCTGGTTCTGCATCCATCAATTCTTCCAATAGGAGGCCGCACCCCTTCCCCGGGACACTGAATGAAGTGGGAAGGATGTTGCGTTTGCCAGAGGCTTCAGGTCTTGCTGTAGTTTACCTCCCCATGGCCTCAGACATGTAGCTTACTACCTGTCTCCTCCCATCCAAGGAAACTTCCAGGAACTCCTGATTGTGAGAGAAGAGTGTTATGGAGAGCACATGGTATCTCGAGAGTCCTCACAAGGAATCCAGGGAGACTGTATGGGCAGAACCTCTTTGGAGATGGAGATAGATGGAAGCAACCAGTAATGACAGCAGGTGTCACTCCAGTGCAGAAGTCTCTGTTGTTATAGGAAATGCTACCTCTTAGCACTTTTCAGAATAGCTGTCTGCTGCTGGATGCCCTTACGAACGTTCTTTAATTAGTCCTCACAAGCTCTGAGGTAAAAGAGATCAGGTGCACCAAGCAGAAGACGTTTTATGCTGTTTGCTTCTAAGGCAGCAATTTGGAACTCCTACAGTAGATAATTCTCCCAACATCCAGGTGTGGCATGGGTGTCACAGACCTCACAAGTGACCAGTCAGTAGGGCTAGATTTGTGGTTCCCTGAAATTAGAAAAAGAATTCAGTTAAGATAATTTATTTTAAGCATTTCTTCTAAAGCTTAGGAGTTTGTCAGGGTCTCAGCTTGAGTTTTCCTGGAGATGGCGTCTCAGTGGATCATGAGGGCCAATACTCTATGATTTATAAAAAACCTTCCTTCCCTTGTGGTACCTGTGTGTATCTGCTGCCAATTCAGATTCCTATGATTATATAATAAAAAGAGAATCAATTGGGTGTGGTGTTCACCCTTGGAATCCCAGGCCTTGGGAGTCTGAGGCAAAAATGATTGTAGTTCAAAGCCAGCCTGGGAAACTTAGAAAATTATTGCCATAAAATAAAAACAAAAACAAGCAAATGATCAAACAAATTGCAAGAAAGAAACAGAAAACAGGGCTGGGGCTACAGCTCAGTGTGCTGTTTTCATCGTCAGTGTCAAAGAAAGCAAGCAAGACTTAGAATCGGCGATTGAAGAATCCAGGGCCTTATTTTAAGGCTGGTGTGACAGTCAACAACGGGAGCTATTAATGTTGACAATTTTGTTAATTTCATTGAGAGGATGGATCATGGAGCCAATTTCTGCTTTTTGTGTAGAAGTCTTTTCTTTGTTCAGTTTTTTGATGCCACTTCTCCTTGTGCTTTTCCTTTTTCTCTTGCTTCAAAGCCTCATGTCATTCAGTCACAGAGCCTAGTGCAAAGGACAGCATTGCATATTTTAGCTAGCTCAGACTTATCTTCTCTGGGATTTTCTTGAGTTCCTCCTCTTCCTGTACACCTTAACCATGCTCTGCTTATAGCCTGGCTGCAGAGATCCAGACTGGGAGTCATGCGATCATTCTTTAAACAGCTCACTGTGATTCTTGATAGAATTGCCTTGAACTTAAGCAAGACATAAAGAGAAAGACTCAGAGTTTGACCATGGTTGCTTATAGCATGAGGTTTTAGCAATAACTAGCTCTTGACCTTTTGTCCCTGAACTGGCTTCTTATCCACAATGGCTTCCTGACCAGGCAGAATGTGCAAGTGCCTGGATATTTGGGGAAATGCTTTCAAGGAAGATTTAGATTCAAATCTCTGCTTGTGTGTTGCCTCTGTCCCATTTCCTACTGCATTTCATTTCTGTTCATGCTCTGAGTAGGTGTGTTATTATCCCTATTTCACACACAAGGAAGCTGAGTCTTCCAGAGCTTAACTTCTGTAAAGGTGTGTAGCCAGCACATAGCCTGCTTTCTGAATTCAGCTTTATCCCTTTGGCTCCTCCACTTTCTCAATCCATACACATATTTTCAATATCATAGCAGGAATCTTGGAGGGACAACTAAATAGTTAGCCAAGTGAATCACATTTGAAAGAAATGATTTTTAATTTGTGCTAAATAAGTCTGAATATAAACTGGAACCAAAATATCAGTACCTGAGATTTACAGGGTAATTTAAAGAATCTAGGACCAGCAGGGGGATTGATTCTACTTCCCTTTATGTATATCATTGTGCACATTTGAGGTCTGGGCGGATTAGTTGGAATCCAGTTTGATCTATGAATTGGAGCTCAGTTGAGACCTCCAGCTTTGTTCAGTGAATTGAGTTCGTTTAACATCTTTAAAGTTTGTTTCCACTAGAAGATTTTAGTGCAGCCAGGAGGCTACAATCTAGGCATCTGGAAAAGAAAATAAGGGCCAAGTTATTTTTTCAGTGCACATCTTTGGACTCTCAATGTCTGCTCTGTAAAAATATATTGCTTGGGGGTACTAAAGGATAGGGAGGTCCTTGAATGATGGCCAGCATTTCCTTGTGATTTAGAGGGGGAAAAACAAAAAGAAGACTTGATAAAAAGGTGTGTGTTCCTGGAGCTTCCATCCGAGAACTTCGCTCCTGGCAGAGTCAGCTCTAGGTAAGAGAGTTGGGAAGAATCACAATGGGCTTATTTATCCTCGGGTTCAAACTGCTAAACAGCTTGGCTCTTAATTCTGTGCAGTTTTGGAAGACTCTAAGGATATTTCCTAATCTGAGGGCTAGAAGCTCAGATGCAGACATCCTTTCTTCTGAGATTCTGCTAAATGGATGCTGTTTGCCTAAGCCGTCACAAAACCCTGTTCTAAGGGAGCCCTGTTTTAATGATGTCTTTGTGAATTTTCTCTGTACTTTTCCTCTGAAGAATTCCAAGCACCTACTAGACTTGGGGCCGAGATCTTCAATTTGTCAACAAAAAGTGAGATAATAGTTTGCTGCTGTGCTCTTGGAAAGAGGAGAGGCAAAAAGCAAGCAAGCAATTCTGACTCGATAAATCAGGGTTCTCACGTTACTGTAGAAAGTCAGCCTCTCATGCTGGGTTTCCACGGCATAGAAACCAGAGCGTTTCTGTATCTAAAGCGAATCCAAAGACAAACATGCATCTGTACGCACACATTCATTTATCATAGATACTAAACCATAAGAACATTCAGACCAATATATATCTTCACACACACATTCACACTGGAAAAATGGTTTTGGCAGGTGACTTGAAGTCCAATTTATAAAAAGATAGGAAAAATAAAATATACATATTACTTACTTTTCTTGTTGGGGTGACAAAATACCCAACCAAAGCAACTTAAGGAAGAAAGGTTTATTTTGGTTCATGGTTTGAGAGGATATACTACAAGCTGTCAGGAAGTCTTGATGGGGGTGTGAGGTAGCTTTGTGTCCATAGTCAGGAAGTAGAGAGATGAATTCTGGTTCTTTGCTGGCTTCTTCTGTTTTTCTCTTTGTATCCTGTCTGGAATCCCAGCCTATGAGGTCTGGGATTACCAACCATATTCAGGATAATCTACCCTTAGTTAAACTTCTCGGGAACATCTCCATAGTGTCTTCTAAGTGATTCTAACTCTGGCAAAGTTGACAAGAAAAATAAACCAGCACACTAGAAGACCAAACTGTAATATTCATGTCACTCAAGTGGATATTTTTCAGTTGTACACTTTAGATTACATATGCTGTAGTCGAGTGATATATTTACATAAAAACAAGAATAAATCTGTTACTGCCTCTCTTCTGGCCAAGATTTCCATGTCTAGAGATCTCCAAGGTAATTTCTAAGGCCCTTTAAATCCCTATGTGTTCATGAATTATAGCTTCAGTGTGGTGTATTTTAATCTTGGATTTTAAAGACCTTAGATTTGCAGAGCAGTGCAAGACTGGTGTTCCAAAGATACACTAAGAATTCAAATGACATCTGGAGAGAATGTAAGCTCAGCCACCAAAGAGGCATGCTGAACAGCTAGTTCAAAATACAGCACACAAAACATTAGAGTAAAGGCCTGAGTGGAGAGAAGAGCAGGAAGAGGAGAAACAGTGGTGACTAGGTGAAAGTTTCTGAACGACAAATTGTTATTTCCAAGGCTCTGGAGGTCTCTCATAGTAGTAAGGAGGGAATTGCCAAGAGAGGCCATGAGTTGGAGAAGCTGAGCAGAAAGACACGTCCATTCCTAAAAGGATTCTGCCATTTGGCAAAGTTTTGGCCTTATAAACAACCAGTTGGCTTTGAGTGAAATGTATTTATGGTGACTTGAGGCAGGGAAGATTAGAAAAGGACTTTGGACCTTTCCTTTACATGTAGGTCACTTATTTCCAGAAATTCCCAAGAGAGGTTTCACCAAATCCAGTGATCAGGTGTGATCAAACCCTGTGTCTGTATCAGTACTTTATACTAGTACTATACAGTACTTTATCCAAACAAAGTGCACACACTATCCTCTACACACATTCACCTAGACATCCTTTCTCCTGATATGGGGGTACATGAACACAGAGTGTTCTTCGTGTAGCCATGCCAAGCATGTATACCATGTATGTGAAACCCCCCCAAATCTGGTGCAAGGTTGACATTGGTTTAAGGATGGCAGTGGTGGCTGCTAGGACTGTAGCTGGTTTGATTAAGGTGCTTGATGTCCCCAAGTGACACTCCTCTCAGACGGAGCAGAGCAGTGTGCAAACAATCCACTGAGGTGAGTGGACTTCCCAGGGAATGAAGAAACTGTATGTTGAGCTTTGCCTTATTTTTCAAATACACATGGCGATTCTTCTCTGAGTTAAGACGTGCCTCCAAGAAACACTAAAATTGCATAAAGAATAATGATGCTTATTATAAGTGACACTCCAATGATTAGACCATTTGGTCATTAACATACGTTGCAAAGTTCTACCAGTTCTTCAGAGTTGATTCCTCAAAGGAGATAGATTGCCTTCTCATCTACTTCAAGAAATTCTGACCCCTGAGGACCAGATCCTCAAGTGACCTAGAGAGAACAAAAACCTTGGTTAATCTGGGCTTATTGTGTGGCCTTAAACATCTAAAAGGAAATTATAACCAGAAAAAAAAAGTATCAGACTGGTGTAACAGCCTTTCTGGACGCTTAATGACTATACTTAATGCCCATACCAATTTGGCAAGGGTCTTAAGGGATAACTTTGTTCCTTGCCCTCAGAGGTCAACTAAGTCCCAGGGGACCATGCATGGGGGCATGTTTTGAAATGTCCTGCAAATGTGAGTTACCAGTCTTCCTGTGCAGGGAGGTCTTGGAGATCCACTAATGGGACTTCAGCTAGTATTCAGTCTATAAAGAGGAAAGTCTGCTCATGCTTCAAAAAGGGAAGCCTGGTTTAGCAAGACCTGACTTTGTCCTCGAGTAGATGGAACTGGTAAATGAAAAGCCAAAAAAAAAAAAAAAAAAAAAAAAGAGCCAAGGGCTCCCTCCCCACAAAAAACCTGAGTGACACCTGAGGACCAGATCCTCAACTGACCTTGAGAAAACAAAAACCTTGGTTAATCTGGGCTGCGTGGCCTTAAATATCCAAAAGGAAAGTATAACCAGAAATAAATAATTAGAAAGGCCTGAGAAATTGTACTTCAGGTATAAAACTTTAGATCTTAGTAAAAAGACAAAAAGTAAAAACAAAACAAAACAACTGTTGTTTCACCTGTCTTCCATTCTTACTGGCAAGTGCAGTTACCCTGTGGCTGCCACTGCTTTTGCCATCCTTCAAAGACCTGAGACACAGCTTTTCAACCTTCCAATATGGACTGAAGACTCATGTCTCTCCAAGAATCCTGCAAACCTTCAGTGCCAGATGAGGACTGCTGAGACATCCAGCTTGTAGACTGAGCAACTACTGGGGTTTCAGCCTCTTCAGAGTATAGACTGCCATTGTTGGACTACCCAGGCTGTATCATGGAAACCAGTACAGGAAGATGAAGACAGGACATGGTGCTTACTGGACCTCATTTGGTGACCATGGGAAGGGAAGACCCCAATGTGGAGCACAAGGGCAGGACTGATGGTTGTTTGGGCTTACCAAGGAGGAGCCTTCAAACAATTCCTCAAGGAAAACATGGCATCTTTCAGCCTAATGAAGAAAAAAAAACAATAATAATAAAAAAGAAATCATAAGCTGAAGATGCTAAAACCTATGATGTCATAATCTTGATATATGTATGGCATGCATATATGCATATTTTGGAGTGTTGCAAATTGGAACAACAACAACAACATCAACAACAACGACAACAACAACAAAAAGACCACGTCAAAGAACTGACTGAAGTGGTGAACTTCTACCCAAAACTAAACTCCTGCATCAAAAATTCTAAAAGAGACTGAGAAAAAGATGAAAAACATGTTTGGCAGAATGCATGAGCTCTGGTGGGGGGGGGCAAGGAAGGCGGAATGGGTCTCGAGTTGATTGGAAATTTTGTTTGAAATGCACAAAGCTTCAATAAAAATTGGCTTTAAAAAAAGGAAGTGCTGGCTTGGCCCATACTCATGAATGAAGCCAGAGGAAAATTGTATTGGTTCCAGAAATACTCTGCCTGTGGGTATGTGTGCACTTTCCTTTGCTGGATCTTGGCTTCTTGATTTAGAATATATGGGTTTCTCTGTCTCCTTTCTGTGTAGTCAGAATTGTGTGAGGAGAGATGTGTTGACTTAGGGTAAGAAGCAGGTGTGTGCTTTTGTCTCTTTGCCTCTGTAGTAGACAGAGAATCATGAGACCCTCCTAAAGCATAGCCAGGCTTTTCCTCATTCCGGGGCAATGAATTCTTTCTAACTATAGCAAAGTGAGAGCCCCTCAGTGGAAATACATAAGAACAATTCCTGGTTGAGAAAAGGTTACCTTAGAAAAGAGGTATATGTTCTCGGTGAGGAAACGTAAGGTCTGTGGAGGAACTCCCTGAGCTGCCCAAGAAAAACTAGAGATGTATCACTTTTAGTCAGTCTACATCTATCATCTGCTATAGTACTTAATTCTGACTTCAAGTGCAGGATGAAGACTGAGGGCTAACGTCTAGAATGAAAGAACGATGCTTAGGACTCTTAAGCCAACACCTAGGCTGGTGAGGGTGCTGCTCCTCCCAGTCTTCCCTGTCGTCTTCCCTTGAGGGTAGGTGAGATATAGAACCAAGGAAAGGCATGAGAGACGGAATTCTAAATTTCATTTCTATGTCTACACTTTCTAAACCTGATCTCTCCAAACTTTTACACCCCCCCCCCAAGAAATTTTAAAAGTTACTCAGGCCCTCTCACATTTGAAGTTGCCCCTGAAAAACTTTCAACATAGTTTCAAATATTAATATTTGAAACTATGTTGAAGATTTTCAGAATATTGTAAACATTGATATCAAAAAAATACATCATTCCTTTAATGCATCTAATGAACTTTAAATACCAGAGCAATTTGGTACATCATCTATTAAACACATGAACAGGTTCTTAAACAGCCATTTTTTACATGGCTCCTTTTTTCTTCTTGAATTTATATTTCATTCCGGTTACCCCACTGAATTTTATCTTTATGTAATTTATTTTTATGACTTAAAGCCTTTTATTGGCCACTCTATCATAGTTTATTGTGACAAAAATATGTATGAATATTTAAATTTAATTTTTAATGTCCAATGACCATAAGTTTCTAAATGTTAAGAGATTTTTTTTGGAATGAATATTCCTATGATTATTAGTTACATACAGAAATGGGCAGTTGATCAAAATAATATCTAGGTATCACAGCTTTTGATGACTATGAAAGATAAAATCTTAAATATTAATGTATTATAGATGTGTCAGTTAAGGTGGGGCACATCACAGACACTCATTCTCTGCCTTTCCTCAGTTGTGTAACTTTGTAATAGTCTCCACTTGTTGCAAAAAGAAACTTCTTTGTTGGGTAGTGAGAGGTACACACACACACACACACACACACACATATGGATATATATTGAGAATACAGTAAAAAATTACATTGCTCTAGGGATGTGACAAAAGTAGGTTTTCCCCTAGGATCTAGGATCTATGACCTCTCCAGCCATTTGTACTTGTCTAGGTTTACAGTAACACATATGAGTTCTTTCCCATTGGGCTGGCCTTAAGTCCAATTAGACAGCTGTTGATTACTCCCAAGATAAAATTGCCACTAGTGCACTAGTAGAGATTATTTGCTGGGTTAGTCATTGTTGTGGTTCCTGCACTTTATAGCTAGATAGGAATCACTGACTGGTTTTCTCTGTTGGAAGTATCTTCTGATGTTGTGGAAGCTACTCTTTTTTAAAAAAATTATTTTTATTAATTTTATTTATTTCTGTATGTGTATGAATGTAATGTACTGTCTGCATGCAAGTCTGTACACCCGTGTCGTGCAATGCCGCGGAGGTCAGAAGAGGGTGTCGGATTTCCCTGGAACTGGAGTTTCAGACGGTTTTCAGCCGCCATGTGGGTGCTGGGGATTGAACCCGGGTCCTCTGTAAGAGCGGTTGGCGCTCTTAACCGCTAGGCCATCTCTCCAGTCCATGGGAGCTACTCTTAAGGGAAGAGACTTCTAGATCAGTTCCTGCTTGATTGCTCCAAGTCCTGTGCTTGAAGTATGTTCTGTCTTCAACAATGGGGTCTTACCTTCAAGTTCTGGAAGGCAATCAAGGGCTGTGGCAATAGCCTGAGTTGTTTTTGGAGTCTCATGGACTGCCCTGACCGACTTGAAGGAAGTTTGCTCTTCCTGGTAGCTCTGCACCTAAGGCTCAGGGGACTTAATGGGACAGGGGAAGACAGAATATGAATGTACCTCTCAACTCTCATCAATGAAGCCTCTTCATGCAACAGATAGCAATTAACTCAGAAAGACACAACTGGCCAAAGTGCAAAGAATATGAAGCTACAGAATGATTATCCCTAAACAGGACACCTGTTTCAAACGTGCACCTCCTGAGGCTCAGTGATCATGAGCACAGGAAATAAGAGTGTTCCAAGCAGCTGAAAAGTTATTCGTATGAACTTGCGACAATGGCAACAGCATACACAAGACCCATGCGAGCTGAAGCCAGACAAAATCCCAGCACAGAAGTGGGGAAGTAGACAAGAAGGCCCAAACTTATCTTAGGAACTATTAGCAACCAGTTACTACTGGAGAGGGAGAGTTGGTTTTCTCTAAGAATGTGGTATTAGGTAGGTTAACCAGAGTCCAGTGGATGGATCCATGCTGAAGAACAAATTTTTGCTTAATAGGCCTTAACATATATGACAGAGTACATGAAATCGAGGGAAGGGGCTCTAAGAGGGGGCAGATGGAGGAGTCTAAATATGATCAAAATAGGCTGTATGAAGTTTGCAAAATTTCAAAAAAATATTCTAAAAACTAATGGAAATACATCTCTTTTATCTTTCACTTTCCCCATGTGCTCATTAATGAACTTATTTATTGTTATAATAAGGGCAATTTAACATTGATTTCAATCCTTTTTGTTTTTTAGATACAATAACCAGAGATGTTAGTCACAGCAATCAGATGAGAAGAAAAGGAATTTTGTTATTGGCATGTGACTCCAAGTCTTGAAATATTACCAAGTTATTTGCTTGAAATTATATATTAGTCTTTTCTTGAAAATTATTTTATTCTTGCTGATAATCTTTTACTTCTACTTTTCCTTCATATGTTTTAAAAGAATTATAGATTTCTTGGCATGCTGAAGGATTTATTTCCTAGTCAGATATTTCAGAGAACGCCATCCTTTGTAGTCAATGATTTTTCAATCTTGAGGTTTGAGATAATTGAGAAATGTGTCTTTCCTTCTGAGAGTAGTGGGGAGGGGCAGCTCGGCAGGGGTCCTGCTAGATCGCTGGGAATTCTAAATTCAAGTTTCAAGGAATTCCATATGAGATCTGCAAAGTACCTCAAAGCTATCTTTACCTAAGTACAAGTTTGGAAGCCTTCATGGATCACCAAGGTTTTCTAGATCTGGTGTAAAGCCACTTTAGTAGACACTGTTCTCTATCTCTGCCTATTTTGTGAGAGGAAGTCTAGGCCTCATCCGATGGAACCGTGGTTCTTGTTCTATTAATAGGGGGTTGATAGAACAAAGTAAGGCATCATCAGACACAGTGGGGTCCTGTATAGGTATGCAAGGAAATAATGAATTCCAGTGAAAAAAGAAAAGCACAGAACAGGGAAATAAATCTGAATCCATATTTGCTTGTTTGAAAACCAATGGAAGAATAAGCTAGAAAAGAATTGTGTCATATAGGAGGGTAAAAGGGGAGTGGTGAGAATGAATGATAATGGAACTGTATTCCATGAGAAAGCTTCTTTTGTGCTGTTGACGGTGAAACTATCTTTGAGTTTTTAACAAGATTAATAAGTGACATTAAATAAGCTGGAAAATAAAAATAAAAATAATCTGTAAAAATAAAAAAGAAAGAAAAGAAAGAGTCAAAGTATGTATTACAATGGTTGCTTCACCATGAAGAAATAATGTGAGATGAGTAAAATAAAAATATACTTTCCATATGTTAGTCAGCATGACTTAAGAACACAAGGAATTGCAGGTTTTTAAAAATCAACATATCAGTTTTGGCATGATTAATAAATGACACCAATATATTAATAATAAGTAAATAAGTTACATTTATGAATGTTCTAGGAATCAAGATATTCAGCATAAGACAAAATTAGAAATATAAAGTTAAAAGGAATTAAGAACTCTCTAATTTCCAGATTTGAATGTGGAAAAAACATGAACTCATGTTGTAGTTTCTTGTTTTAAATTTTTTTCCTCTGGCTTGAAGTCCTCACTATTAAGGGCTAGAATAATAACTACCCTAGTAGCACTGGGTGCTCCAAGGATCCGTATTTTGTTTCCCAAATTCCATTGTGCATCAAAAGGATACAGAGATCATTGGAGAAACAGCTGGTCCAAAAGCTCTGACATGAAATGTACAAGAGGAGCCTAGCATATTCTTTCATGTCAGGAAATAAAGGTTGCCATCAAAGACAGCTGGGGTTCTAGGAAAAGAGAGGTACAACTTTAAGTGGTTTCCATTGGCCAAAGATAGAAGGAACTGAGCATCAAAAAATAATCAGTGCACAGTGCAGCAGGCTGGAACACTTCAAGTGGGTTTTTTTGTTTTTTTTTTTTTTTTAAAGCAAGTGTAGATAATGCTTTCAGAAGCAAAGCAAAGCTCTCATTGGTGATCTTTGGAAGGCTGAGTGTACTTTTCTGGTTGCTATGACCAAGTAACTAACTGGGAAGCAGCAACTCGAGGGTGAAAACGTTTCCTCTGGCCAACAGTTTGAAGAGATGAAGAGATATGGCCCATCCAGGAGGGGAAGGCATAGCAGAGGGTATGAGGCAGCTGGTCATAAGATGATGGAAGTTAGGAAACAGAGTATACAAGAAGTCGGTCCAGGCCATAAAACTTCAAGGCCCACCTCTAGGTGAGCCAATTCTTTCAGTGAGGCTCCACTTTTTAAAGGTTTCTCAACCTTCTAAAACAGCACCATAATAAGCTTGATACCAAGTGTACAAACACACAAGCCTCTGGTTCAAACCACATTTAAACCACAACACTTGTAGACGATTCACTGTTATAAAAACTAGAAAGTTAAGAAGAGTCAAAAGACCATCTTGCCTGCACCCAGGTAAGCCATTACTGTTATAACCGCATGGCTGATGAAGGGAAGTCTTTATTCATAAAAGGTTTCTTGCTAACATATGCAGAGGGAATGCTATAATTAGAGTGTCACCCTTTTGTCACCACTAATGAAATAATGGACTTGGGCAATGATCATCAGTAGTTGCTAAAATCACTAGGAAAAAGAGAACTTTATAATTTGTGTGATCAAACAGTATCCACTGATGGCTCTCAACGTCACACATTTTGTCTCCCATTGTGCTGCAGGATGCGCACAGCAGCTTTTATGAACTTGGATCTAATTATGACTCTAGACATCCGGTCAGGTATCAGGTATTAGGAAATACAGTAGGTCAAAGAGCACATGAAGTGACTCAAAGAAATAGAATGAACTAAACCAGAATTTGAGATTTTTCTGGGGATCAAATGGCCCAAGAAGAAGGTAGGGGTGAAGACAACTCTATAGGTTGAGACCCTAAGAAACATCAGTAAATGTAGTGTGTTATCTCTTTTGAATCATGGTTAAGAAGAGCACTTGAAAAACCAGAAAAAAGGACATTGAATGGCATTTGATGTTAAGGAATTAATGATATTTTAGTAATGCTATAACATAATAGAAAAATCATTATCTCTATTTTTTTTAAGTGAGGCTCCTTTTGAGACTAATTCAGTGCTTATCAGAATTTCTCTGTAAAAGACAGCATAGCAAGCACTTTAGATTTTGGAAGTGACCTCTGTCACCACTTTAAAGTGGCTTCTTTCACAACCATTTGATTTGAGGACCCATGCAGCTTGAAAACAGCTATAGATAACATGACCATAGTAGCTCCAGTGGTGTGATAGGAAGCACATCATGGTCATTTGGCAATTTGGCAATACTGTATGTTGTGAGTCTTTATTCACAGTAATAGGACAAAGGCCACAGCTTGATGTTCTCTTAAGCATGATTCAAAAGAGATAACACACGGCATTTACTGATGTTTCTTAGTGTGCTTGATAGCTTTAGTGTCAACTTGACACACCTGGGTTGAGGGAGCCTGTGGCCATGTCTGTGGAGTATTGTCTTCATTGTTGGGCGATGTGGGAGGGCCCAGCCCACTATGGGTGGTGCCACTTCTGGGCAGGTTGTTGTTTACAGTATCAGAGGGCAGGCTGGGTGTGGGCCAGGGGAGCATGCCAGTAAGAAACATTCCTCCATGGCTTGTGCTTCAGCTCCTGCCTCCAAGTTCCTGCCCTGAGTTCCTGCCTTGGGCTCCCTGAGTGATGAACTGTGACCCAGGAGATGTGAGCTGAATAAACCCTTTCCTCCCCAAGTTGGTGTCAGTCAGAGTGTTTTGTCACAGCAATGGAAGACAAACTAGAACACTTAGGGTCTCAACCTATAGAATAGTTTGGGAGAAAGCCCAGAAATCTGCGTTTCACAAGAGTGCCAGACAAGCCTAGGAGGTGATTGTGGTTTTGGGGTGCATTTTAGCTAAGAAGACAAGAGGGACAAATAATTTGTCCAAATATCTTTTCTCTGCCACACTCACTATAGTGAGTAAAAGGTAGAACAGGGTGGGAGAGTATTGGAAGAAAGAGAAGGAAGCTTTGTGTTGCTCGATACAATTGACCCAATAGTCTCCTTTAGACAAAGGTTAGGGCAGATAGAGGACGAGGGAAGGGAAAGAGGAAAGGAGAGTTCTGAGGTGTCATTGACGTCCTGTAAGCCTGAAATCTTGAGTTGTCAGATTTGGAAAATAAAAATACAAAATGCCTTATTGCATTTGAACTTTAGATAAAACCCACATTTTTAGTTATATGTGTGTCATATATAGTGTTTGGGGTTAAAGTTCACTGTTTGAAATTTAACTTCATCTGGGCATCTTGTAATTTTATCTGTCAGCCTGATGTGGGAGGAATATATGTGAAACCACTTAGGATGGTATTAGTGGGCAAGGGTCAATAGCAGTCCACTGTGAGGGACAGTATCTCTAGGAAACTGCTCAGAGAGAAGGTCCTGGTGTGGCTTTCTTGGTCTGACTAGATTTTAGGGTTTCTTGACCTTTGTCATAGTTTCTTGGATTACTGATAATTTTGGAGCAAATATCAGAAACCTGAGCTGGTCATCTACCACTTGATGTCCTTACAGGGAGCCTAGACTCTTTCAGAATCCATTTAGCCTCAGGGTTTAGATGGGGTCTTATGGAGACAGTGTCACCTTTGTACAACTGCTCCAAGTTGATCCCCAGCATGTCTGGAGTGACAGCTTTTCTGGAGAGTTATGGTCTTAAATTAACATGCCCAGCAACACAAAAAACAAACACTCCAAGGACTCCTGAACAAATCCAGCATCAAAGGCAGAAAAGGAGCATGTCTCAGTGTGCTATGATCATGTAATTTCTACAGACTGACATCTAAACAACCCAAGCATACTAGGCCCCTAGCATGAGCAACGTCTCTCCTGAGTAATGCTCTCTTCTAGGTTTTCCTAACTCTTAACTTTATTGTTGCTGTGAATGTGAAAATACAGAGGAAGACAGTGATTAGGGTAGTGGAAGGTATTCCAAAGGGGGTGAGGACTTTTCAAGTACAGTTCCAAGTTCTGTATCCCTCGGTGTTTATTTTATTGATAAAACCATTCCTTGGGATATTTACTGGGTCTTGTTATTAGTTTTTAAATGTATATTAATTACTAATAATTATTTATTATGTGTGTTTGCCTATGTAAATTTATGTGCACCACATCCATGCAAGTGCTCATGAAGTCAGAAGGAGGCATTGGAACCAGAATTATAGGAGGTTGTGAGCCACCATGTGGGTGCTTGGAACCAAACCAAAGACTTCTTCAAGAGCAGTAAATGATCTTATCCACTCGACAATCTCTC
The DNA here is from genome assembly GCA_009823505.1 of Rhizomys pruinosus. NCBI lineage: Eukaryota > Metazoa > Chordata > Mammalia > Rodentia > Spalacidae > Rhizomys > Rhizomys pruinosus. The sequence continues at coordinate 2,408,831 of VZQC01002915.1, forward strand.
CAGTCCCTGGATCTTTTTATTTTGTCTCCTGTCTCCAGGCTTAGATTTAAGATCATCTCTTAGAGAGCTTAGATCTCTAGCTAATATTACTCATGCAGTGGTTGGGCAAGTCACCTTATTTTCATTTTTGAAATGGGAGTAATAGAGCCATCTGTTGCACAGGGATGGAGAAAGGATGAAAGAAGAGAAATATATATATATATTTATTTATATTTATATTATAAATAATTATATATATATATATAATTATTAGTTAATTAGCATTATTCTAATCATTGAGACTGTGGCTTCTGGATAGCTTATGTCTGGGTAAGTTTTATGGTAGAGGAATTGTCAATGATTTCTACTAGGAACTATTTGACCACTAATTTCCCAGACTAGATCTCAGTAATGGAGAATAATGACAGTTACTTTGGAAGAAAATCAATGTGGGCTTTTATGGGAAATACACAAACTGTAGGAACTTAGATTTGTAATATTTTATGGGACCATGTAAAAATGTATCCAGTGGAGAATTATTATATTGTGTGTGTACACCTCTGCTCTTAGTGATATCCATGGGTGTTGGTAATCATGATACCAATCTTAGGCCACCTTGATGCTTCACTCCTATTTGAAGACAAAGAAATTGAAGTTGATAAAGTTAAGTGCTTGGCAAGAATCAGATAAAAATTCAAGGATTCTTGAGCTCCAGTTTTTGCTGTTTTCACATCATTTCTGGAAGAATGAAATACAGACGTCACTGGTGCCACTTGGTGAGAATTGTAAGGTTCTTCTTAATGAGGGCCCCATTTGCAGTTGATGCTTTTCGGACACTTAGCTGAATCATAAGCAGGCACATCATAATTTGCACCCAGCACCCTTGAATTTCTCCCCTTGTAAATGTAGAGAATGAAATAAAAATTAATTTAAATACTTCTTCTAATATATGTGTGTATATATATATATATATATATATATATGAGAGAGACAGAGACAGAGACAGAGAGACAGAGAGACCATCAACTGAGACACACAGTAGCATCAATTTGGAGGATTCCATTATTTAAAATTATCCACCCAGGGCTGGAGAGATGGCCTAGCGGTTAAGAGTGCCGACCCCTCTTACAGAGGACCCGGGTTCAATCCCCAGCACCCACATGGCAGCTGAGAATGGTCTGAAACTCCAGTTCCAGGGAATCCGATACCCTCTTCTGACCTCCAAGGCATTGCACGACACGGGTGCACAAACCTGCATGCAGACAGTACATCCATACACATACAGAAAATAAATAAAAAAATAAAAAATAATAAAAAAATAAAATTATCCACCCAGAGTAATGTTTTGGTACCCCTGACTCCTATTTCTTTCAGTCAAGAAACCAGGTGCAATAATCCATTCCACCATATTCTATTACAAACATAGTTATTTATAAAAACCTAGTTTTCTGTGAACTTAAATTAGATGTGCTAGTTTCTGTCTGTCTATCCATATGTTTACTTTTATTTTGGAATTTTCAAATGTTGCACATGATCATCATAAATTTTCAAATGATATAGAAATGCATACAGTCAAAACTGATACTTTCTCTCTGGCTTTTCTTCACTCTTATTTAGAAGTCTAGACTAAACCACTGGTTCACTTATGTTCTGGCTCCTCTAAGCATTCACAAAATTGTCTGTACTTTCTTATGTGTACACATACCCAGTTTTACATGAAAAAGAAGGCCAAATGTATTTACAAATGAAAAACATGTCCATTTATTATAACCTGAACATACATAGACCTCACTATACGTAACTTTAGTGCATGTTTTTTCAATCATTGCATAACATACAACATAGATATAACTTTAATAATGAACATGTTTCTGCTTTTAAAAACAATGAAATAAAGGTTTCCAACCAAAAGTATTTTGTTTATACACAAAACAATGTTTTTCTATTACTGTCACAGTGAAATTAATGGGCTCTGGGGCTCTTGCATCTTTGCTGTGGACAGATTTTACAAATAATCCTCCTTCAGAAAAGGATCCCCCATCTCACTAACGGCACTGGAGAATCAGTTCTTAAACCCTTATAAGCATCAGCTAGCATTCATTCTTTCCAGTTTTTATCAAATGCCATTTAAAAACATGTCTATGTTCTTTAACTGGCATCTCTTCACTGTTTGTGGCCATTTGTAGCTATGTTGTACATCATCTGCTCTTCCTCTACTCACCTGTCTGTTGGTTTGCTTATCTAACAAATGTGGAGGAGCAGTGTGCATTATTATATGGATTTAATTACTGTCTGTCTCAGCATTTGGGAGGCAGAGGCAGGGGGACTGTTGGAAGTTTGAGGGTAGCCTGGTCTACAGAGACTTCCAGGCCAGCCTGGGGTATTAGCAAGCCTGTTAAAAAGTAATGATAATAGTAATAATTCTTTGTCTATTATGTATGTTGCAAAAATTTCTGTCATTTGTCTTTTAGTTTTGAAATTTGTCTTTTGCCATTCAAAAGCATTTGATTTTACATAGTTATATTTATAAAGCTTATCCTCTATGGCTCTTAAGCATATATCATGTAGGAAGGTCCTCTACTCCTGAGGTTATACAAATACCTTTGTAAGTTTTCTTCTAATATTATTATTGTTTTGTTTTTTATATTTAGCTCTTTAATCCATCTGGAAATGATTTTTGTATATGGTGTGAGGTAGGTATCTAAGCATATTTTTAAATGAATAGTTCATTGTCCCAACACTTTAATTACTAACACATCATTTCATATATTAAATTCCACCACTTATACATGGGTCTATTTCCAGACTCTCTAGATTGTTACATTAATATATTTGTCTATCCCTGTGCCAAACACAGTGTGTTCATTACACAGTTTGATAAAATGATTTGCTATCTGATAGAGCAAATCTTCATCATTGTTCTACTTCAATGAGTTTTTAATCAAGTAATCACTACTCTAGATGAAGTTTGGATTCATCTTGTCAGTTGCCATAAGCCATTTCATTGGGGTTTTTAAATTTATATTGTATTGAACTTTTAGACTATATTTGAAGAATGAATGAGACACTTATCACACTTCTTATCCAAGGCAATAACAAAACTTTACATTTGTATATGTCTCCTTTTATCTAATTACACCTATATATTCAATGCTAAAATTTATGGCTTGTACTTTTAAGCACTTTTGTTAATGTTATACAGTTTTATTTTCAAATTTGTTTTGGATTGTTATGGTAGTATTATAATAATTTGACTATTGTCCTATAATTGGGTAGCTTATTAAATTATAGAACAGTTTAAATTATGATTTAGTTAATTGTCTTGAATAGCCATATTATACTCAGGCAGCAGATAATTTTAATCTTTCTATTTCAATATTTCTGTCCTGTATTTATTCTTATTTTATTATATTGGATAAAATTTGGGGAGACAGTGTTTCATAAAATCAGTGTAGAAGAAACCATCTACACTTCTAAGGTTTTTCAGTTACTCTGATATACAATATGTTGAACAAAAAATGTTTCCTTCTGTTACTAATAGTTAAGGCTTTTAATCAGAAAGCATTACTGGATACTTTTAGCATCATTTGAAAGAATAATTTTTCTTTTATTCTTTTTAATTTAGCAAATGGAACAGTGTATTTCCCATTTGGAATTCTTGTGATATGTGTGGATTCTATATGTTATTCATATCTGGAGAGCATTTAATATAGACATCATCTTACACATATATGTTAAAATATCTTTATTTAAGATTGTATGTTATCAGACTGATTTAATTTTTAAAGAAATTTAAACCACAGAGAGTAGTTTGAGACACTTTCTATATTGGAAAAATATAGATGGAAAAACCTTAATGAAACTCAAATATAAGTTCTTCATATATTTTTCATTTGCTATAATTTAATTTTCTTATGTTCAAGTTTTCTATTTTCTCAACTTTTTATTAATATTTTCTGATAAATCAATCATTGCACTTATGGTTTTAAAGTTATTGTTGTATTATTCTGAGCAGTTTACATTTTTCTCCCTTACCTTCTCTTTTAACCTTGATGGGAGTCTACCTGGCTTTTGAAAGTCTAAGAGTTACTTATATAGCTCAGATAAGAATGCTGTCCTTTCCTCTATGTTGGGTATTGTTTTGCTGCATACTACTTCAATTGAGTTTTTATTTTCATTATTTATTTCTACTTATTCTCTTTATATTTGTTTTTAGGTTATTACCTTTTTAAGTTGAATCCTTACTTAGTGCTTTTATATTTTAATCATTCTTAAAATAAGTGCTTAATTGCAATATACTTTTCTTAAAAATTAATTTATCTATATTCCATGGGATTCAAGTTAAATTTATAATAAATAATTTTTAAAAAATTTTATTTTCTTAACAAATAATTGCCTCTCAAGAACCTTTTAAAACTTAAAATCCTTTGTTTTATTGTCAATTTCTATTTTACTTTATTTGATAAAGAAAAATGTTTTTATTATATATTTGTTTTTTCTATTGGAATTTCAAATTTCCTTTGTGGGTGAATATGTGTGCATATTTAAAAATTTTTTAAATAAAAATTTAAAGTCTATTAGTTTTCCATTTTTAAAAATTTATAATATTTTTACTATTTATATATGTATGCCCTCTATGTATGAAAAACAGTGTTTCTGTGCTACCTAGAGAATATGGAAGTTCATTACTCTTTTTTTAAAAATATATTTTTATTGAGCTTTTGTACATTTTATACAATAGTTCTTAAGCAAATTATATCCCTTCCCCCTCTTCAATGCACTCTTACCTCCCCTGACTAGGCCTCATGCACTCTGCCATACATGCTAAGTCCCATTCAGTTAAGCATTTTACCCAGATGTCCTTCTGTGCAAGTTCATCCACTGAAGTCTATACAGCCTATCTAGAGATCTTAAGGAAGGCCTACTCTTTCTCTCACCTAGCTATAATCAGCTTCCAACACTTCTTAGACCATATATGGCTGGCCCAATACCCTGGGCCCTTGCCTGAATGAGGCAGCTTGGGTCTTGTATTTGATGTCACCATTGCCCCAAGTTCACATGACCAAGCTTCTAATGGACTGAAAGCCCCCATCTCCCTATATTCATGGATCAAACCTGTCTCTTACAATCTTATAATTCTTATACTGGTGAATTTTCCCAACTTTACACATGACATTCAATTTGATATAACTATGATATAATCCATTTTTAATACATTTAATTGTTGACATTCAGAGTTATTTGTCAAATACACATAGAGAAGTAACATAAAATACATACAGCACAATAAAGGAAATTTAATTGGCCACACATATCTATACATACATGTGTATGTATGTGTGCCTATGTGCACATGCATATGGCATATTCGTATACGGCCAATTATATTTCATTTTCATTGCTTGTACTCTGTCCTTTTATTTTCTGTAATATTATTTTAAATACAGCTTTTCTAAAACTCATGAATATTAATTATTTAAACTAAAATTTCTTCTCACTTTAGAGGTAGTATATTGTACTTCTTGTCCTTAGCAACATTTCTTAATCTTCACTTTCATTTTGTATTTCTGTTCGTAACTATTGCTATCCCTTCTACTCCTTTCATAGTCTGTTTTTATACTGGTGAAAGACTTTGATGCTCTCCTTCCAAACTTATTAGGAAGCCGTATGACTATTTGTATTCTTCTGGAAGCTGCTTTAAAATTTTAGCAAGCATATTTCAATGTAAATTGTTCTAATCAATAATCGATCACCAATCTTTAAAAACATTCCCTCCTCTCCTAATAATAAAGTCTTTATCAGGCTTTTAATTATTTCTGTATCTACTCTTCTCTACAGTTTGGTTGAAATTATGTGGAAATTTATTTAAATTCCAGATAATTATGTTAGCAGTAGCAGTGATAGTTCTATTAGCATTATTGATAATATTATTTACCTTACATTTCTACTTTATAGGAAACACTTATTAGTATTGTATCACCTTTCACTACCAAATTAGCAGCCATTATTTGGATTTAAATTGCATTTTGTGGTCTATTCATGCTATTGTTTATAGTATTCCAAGTCATTATATATCTTGGGATCCTTTTTCTGTCCTTCTAGAATGCATTCTCAATTAATTTCTGGTTCTTTATTTCATGAAAGGCTGTGTGTAGTGAAAAATTTGTCCTTTGCTTCCCAGGAAGAAATGTCTTCAGTTGTCTTTGCAGAGCTGTGCTGATTCCAAACTCCTACTTTGGGGATAGCTGTCTGTAAATACAGAAGATCAGTTTCTTCTAAGATTCCTCAATTAGATAAGACACATAGAACTTTCCTTTCTAGAAACAAGGTTTTCTATATTCCATCATTCTTTCTTAAGTGCTTATGCTTGTTACTCCTCCAACTACTACAGAAAGTAGTTTATCTCAATAGTTAATCAAAAGGGATATACAGATCTCTCATTTTTATATTAGCACGTTCTATACGTTAACTGAAGATTACAACTTCTGAAGCTGTATTTAGTGATGATGCAGTTAGTTCCTGAGTTTTCAGACATGCTGTGAATTTTCTCCCATTTCCGCTACTATCTCTAACATGCTGGATGGCGAGCATTTCTGTGGTGTTTTTCTCCCTCAGGAAAGCACACCCCAGTGTCTATTCTTCTCACTCACTTTTTCCTGTGCTTGACTCTCAGGCTGGTAAACCCCCAATGGCCAATGTCCTCTTTAGGCTGTATTTCAAACACTGTATCCTCCCTGTGAATTCTTCTTTTGTCCACTGATAACCCTATTAGCGCATGGGCTTCCAGGCCTTTGGAAGTTTTTGTCTCCTTCCCTTGAGATGCAGATCCTACACTGTTAAAAGAAATTCAGGTGGGTGCTGAGGCTAATAAGCTAAAGACTAGATGCTCATGGAGCACACTGTGCACTCATCTTTCTCAGGGAGTCTAACTTGATGTTTATGAAAGCTCTGGTACTTGGTGGCACACTACCTGATTCTCCTGGCTTCTTCCTGGAATTAACTTTAAGGAAGATTTTAAGATTTTATTCTAGTGCCAGACTCTGAAACCTTCTCTTCACTTCAGATCACCTTGGGATCTTTCTTCAGGCTTTAGGTTCCCTTCCCTCAGGTCTGATATCTAACAGCTATTATAGCTGCTTCCAGTATGACACTCACAGCTATACAGATTACCTAAAGCATAGCTACCTTAGGATACTATGCATGGAGTGTGCATTTACATAAGAAAAGTGCAAACTATTGTGATTGATTTAGAGCATCTGGTCATTCTCTGTGCCCTTGTCTTGACCCTTTTCAGGTGGGAGGACATACTATGCTCCCCATCCGCTGGATGCCCCCTGAAAGCATCATGTACCGGAAGTTTACCACAGAGAGTGATGTGTGGAGCTTCGGGGTCATCCTTTGGGAGATCTTCACCTATGGGAAGCAGCCATGGTTCCAGCTCTCAAACACAGAGGTAACAAGAGGGACAGTTCAACATCTCGATAAGGGCAAAGGCTGTAAGAGCTATCGCAGATCAGCACTTGCATATATTGTATGGATCATCAAGTGGGATGTCAGCAGAGGGCATGCAGGCACAGGCGGGAGAAAGCTTCTTGGTGGGAGAAATTGCAACTGTAGGAAATGTGGTATAATTATCGAAAGAGCAGGAAATCAGATGTCTAAACTGAGACACAAGTCATCGTTCTACTTTTTTTCTGCTATGCTTAAAAATCACAACTGTTTCACTAAGAGAGAAAATGAAAACAAAGATCAACTATGAGTTTTTCAATTGTGCCATCTTGTGGAAACATCAATTACTTAGTAAGTCTAGAGAGCCTGGAAACCCCAAAGGATTGGGGCATCCCAGGAACAAGGATGCATAGATCCTGAAATCTGAATTTCAGGATCTAGGCTGTATTTCAAACACTGAATCCTCCTTGTGAATTCTTCTTTTGTCCACTGATACCCTATTAGCACATGGGCTTCAGGGCCTTTGGAAATCTTTGTCTCCTTCCCTTGAGATGCAGATCCTACACTGTTATAAGAAATTCAGGTGGGTGCTGAGGCTAAGAAGCTAAAGACTAGATGCTCATGGAGCACATTGTGCACAATGAAAAGGCCAAGTTCACACAATTAGTAAAGTTACATGTGTGTATCCAAGAATAATATAAAGTATAACAGCAAAATAATAGACACATTATTTTTTCACAAGTTTAATTTATAATGAGTTAAAACATTAGATAGTACATTTTAATAGTATAGAGTACTTAGAACTAGGAACTTTTCTAGGTAATTTTTATATAGGACCATAGTTATTTTCATAAAAAGACTCCCTAAGATTCAGTACCAAGGGGAGGATGGCTTAGAGTTTTAGAATAGACTGGGCAGTGTCTTAGAGGACTGGACAAGGAGACAGCCTGGGTTGTGGTCTAGAGAATTTTCAGTCTCTAAGTGCCACCAAGATGCATTTTATGTATATGCAGAACAGGAACATGTTTCCTCAGGGACTCAGCATAGTTCATAGAGAGTGTAGGACATGGACCCTTGTCCTAGCTGACTGACAGAACATGGCATGCCTTTCTGTGCTCTTCTGTCTTCTGGGAAAACATGACCACCAGTGCCTTGTTGATCATATTTTAATATTCAAGAAACTGTCTTTCCTTTAGAAGCTCTGGTCATCTCCATTCTGCTATGTTCTGATCACTTAAGTGAATTTCAAAGATGGAAAAGAAGGGATTAGGGCTGGAGATATGGCTAGGTTAGTAAAGTACTTACATCAGTAACATCTTACCATGAAGGTGCTCAGTGGTACCTGATCTTATTCCTAAAGTAGAACAGAATATTTTCACAACCTTTTAGAATAAGGAAAGAGTATATGTTTTTTTGTCATTGCTTTCCTAGGGGTAAGACACACATTTGTTCATGAACATGCACATACGTGCAACATAGGCATGCAAACAGGCATGTACATGCATCTGAACACCTGCTGCACAGAATTGAGAAAACAGAAAAAGAAGATGCCCTGGACAGGGTACAGATGGTCTTAGCAGAATCTCATCCTGGATACCTGAGCCAGCAGGTGTTTGTGGCCTCTTCTCAGAAGGTGTAGTAAGGCTCTAGCCTTGTAGGCAGGCTTTCTGCCCACAACTCTCACCCCCACTCCACCCACTGCACCAAGCAGTCTCTGTAAGTCTATGATGATGAGCTTTCCAGAAGAAGTTGACAATCTAGATGATCCCACATTAGCACAAACAGTGCTGAGTGCCTTGGATCTCAGTTTGAATTGGATCCTTTTTCAAGAAGGTTGAAGCAATAGCGGTGAAAATGTGGAGTCTAATACTAAGCTGCTGGAGACTTACAAGACTGGCAAAGAAATAAACCCAATGGCTATCACAGACTCCATGGTGAAAATAAAGTAATGGGGGGTGACACAGTGATGGTAGTTCCAGGTCAGAATCTTATGAGCCAACACCCAGGACAAGGCACAGTTCAGCAACATAGAACAATATAGTGGGAGAGAGAAAGAGAGAGAGAGAGATTAAAGGCAGTTGTTTCATTTGATTAAATACAGGCTAATGAGGAAGGGAAATGCTTGCTCAAGTACAACTTCAAAATCTTATGTGGTTTTTTTTGTAATTATCAGAACCAATTTTCAAAGGTGGAAAATGAAGTCTGAGGTAACTTGCTTGAAGTTATACAATAGTAGAGCGAGAGGGAGTTTGCAAGAAATCTGAAAATTAGATAAAGGCTTTAAAATGGACATTTTTCTTTTCAGTAAAGAAATATCTGGTACTTCCAGAGAAGCCTAAGGGGACATTACGAGTTAATAGAATGGAGTGTCCTGCATAGGATCCTGGAATAATAAGAGGAGAGTAGGCTAACTAGTAAGGGAAATCTTGATAAACCATGACCTTTATTTAATAATGCATTAGCCAAATGTAATATATTCACATAATATGCAAATGACAGAGAAATAGGTCAAGTGGGGACTGTATATACTCTCCTCAGTTGTTCTTTAAATCCAGACTGTTTTTAAACTAAAGTCCATTTCTTGATATTATTTATGAATAATGCAGAATAAATGTGGACACACAGATATCTTTGTGGTAGGACTTACAGTCCTTTGGGCACATACCCAGGAATTGTATAGCTGGGTCATATGGTAGTTCTGTTTTTAATTTTTTGGGAAATCTCCATGTGGATTTTTATCCTAGGTTATAATATTTATAAGTGCATATATAAGTGAGAGTGAATGTGGGTTTTAGGCTGTGAAACTAGAAAGTAGATGGTAAGTGAAGAAAAAGTGGTATTGAGAAAGGGGGAGAATGGGACACAGGAGATGTGAAAGGGAAAGGAGAGATGGAAGGGTATGAGGTGGTTCAGGGGAAGAGGGGAGAAGATGGAGGAGAGAATCAATAAAGCCAGTTGTTGCTTTAAAGTGCCAGAATGAAATTTTTTTAAGTATTTTGTTTATTTTTATTTGATGAGTGTTATGACTGCGTGTGTGTAAGTGAACCTGTGTCATATCAGGCCCAGTGAGGTCAGAAGAGGGTGTTGGATCTCTTGAAACTGGCCATATCGATGATATCTGTCATGTGAGTGCTAGGAACAGAACCTAGGTCCTCTGCAAGAGCAGCTAGTGTTTTAACCACTGAGCCATCTCTCCAGCCCTGTGCATTTTAATTAAAAAATAGAGTCTAGTTTTAAAAGTAAGAAAAAGAAGGGAAGAATATGAGAATAGGGTGGAAATGCACTCACAGAACATTAGATACTTCTATAAAAATGTTCTTATGTGACCAAGAACTGTGTACAATGGACCTACATCAACGGGAAAATGAATGCTTTTAACAACTGCTTCTGGGCCACAGGCACATCTCAGTAGTATGGAACTTGCCGAGCATTAAGGCCCTGTTTTCAATACCCAGCACTTAAAAGTTCCTTTGAGTAATTGAATCACAAAGGACAGGTTTGTAGGTAGTCCCTCTGTATGATGAGCTTTTTCTTTCTTTTTTTCTGAGACAGGGTCTCCCTTTAGCTCCAACTGGCCTGGAGCCGGCTCTGTAGACCAAGCTGGCCTTGAACTTACAGAGATCTGCCTGCCTCTGCCTCCCGAGTGTGCTGGGATTAAAGGTATGCAGTGAGCCTTTTCTTGTGTTTTGTCTTTATGCCATTCTTGATTCCAGTTTTACAAATGAGGGTAATGTGATCCCCCGAGGTTAATTGACTTGCAGTGGCCACCCAGGTAGTGGTGAATCAACTAGTTCATCCTAGCACCAAGACTTAAAAAAATATACAGTTTAGTGCAAAAAGGATAGACCTCGCTGAGAAGGGGTCCTATACTCAGAGGCAAACAGGACTATAGATGCAGTTGGTAGCTGGGAGTAGTGCTTGCTAGTGAATGGGATCCAGTGTCTGGTCGGGGATGACTCGCTGGATAAAGCACTGGCTGCACAGCATGAGGACTGGAGTTCAGATCCCGCGGACCCTCATTAAAGGTGAGCAGGCCTGACAACAAGCAGCTTATCATCCCCGCACTGGTACGGCATGCCCAACAGCAAGCTGGCTAGGTAGACTGGGGAATTGGTGAGCTCTTGTTTCAGAGGAAGACTGCTCCAATTAACTACACGGAGAGCAAGCATGGGAGACACTGGACTTCAATTTGGGCATCTATATGCATACTTACCAACACATGTGAACACGTACATGTGAACACATGTGCATATGTATGCATGAAAACCACACAGAAACACACCATACTGTTATAAGAGAAGAAATAGGAGCTAAGGGGGAACAGGCACATGGGGCCAACAAGACAGAGGTCCTTGAGAGGATTTCAAATTCATGCAGGCTAAGAGGCCCAGTTAAGGTGGACAGGAGCCAATTTCTACCAACCAAGGGGAAAATGGGTGTGACTCAGTTAATCCGGCATAGATTCAGGACTATAGAAGAGTCAAATAACAGGGAAGAGTGCCTGTGTGGTTAGCATCAATGTGTCCTAGCCCATGAGATGGCGCCTAACCAACAGTAACGAGTTCACCAGCCTGTGATGCTCATTACCCTGTAACCTATTCACAGGCCAAGAAGAAAAATCAGGGCTATCTCCTGCTCACTTTCAGCCTGAGCCCATGTATAACTAGCTCTACACTGAAGCTAATCAATGACATTGTTGGCTTTTGCTGGGTAGGAGTCACAGCTGGGCTTTGAGTCCAAGTTCTGCATGTAACTCCCTTGTTCTTCCTCCTTTAGGTCATTGAGTGTATCACCCAAGGCCGTGTCTTGGAGAGGCCCCGAGTCTGCCCCAAAGAGGTATATGATGTCATGCTGGGGTGCTGGCAGAGGGAGCCACAGCAGCGGCTGAACATTAAGGAGATCTACAAAATCCTTCATGCTTTGGGGAAGGCCACCCCAATCTACCTGGACATTCTGGGCTAGCGGTGGCTGGTGGTCACACATTTCTATTCTGTTGTCTCCTGTCCCTGCCTCACATCTCCCTTTCCCACAACTCCTTTCTTCCATCTTTGACTGAAGTGAACATCTTCATATAAACTCAAGTGCCTGCTACATATACAACACTAAATTAAAAAAAAAAAAAAAGAAAAAAGGAAAAAAAAGAAAGGAAAAAACCCTGTAAGGCAGTTTGGCATATATATTTATATATATTATAAAACTATCTATCTATATCTACAGAGAAATATCTTCTCTAATACAGAGAGAAGCTGCTGATACAGAAAACCATAAGACTTTAACAACTCAGAAAAAAAATTAATATTAATGTAAATGAAAATTCCCTTGACTTAAGCTGTGGTCCTGGCTCATGCTTCTTCAGCTCTGGCTTTTTGGAGCTATTTGTGCTGATCCTGCAGAGAGGATGGGAGGAGACAGGGTGGCGCGCAATCACTGCTGCGCATTCGTGCTGCTTCTGAAGCACAGCATAGGCGCATGACAGACCCACTGACAATGAATGCTTGGCAAAGAAACAACCCTGGAAGTCCAGGCTCTTTGGAAATGCCTCGCATCAGCCTTGACCTTTGCCTCTGGTCTCTTCCCCTTTCCTCTACTTTAAATGATTTTCTAATTTGTCCATTCTACAAAGTATATTGTCTGGATGCTTTGGGGGATCAAAAATAACACCTACGGGTAAATACTGAACAAATACCAACACAAGACCATGGGAGACAAACCCCATCCATGGAAGGGTAAACACTGAACAAATACGGACACAAGGCCACGGAAAGACCAGGCTTCATCCCTCCTGGATGTAAATCATGCTCATGTTCCTTAGTAGATATGAAAAGATGAGTTATTCTATCCTTGGAACTGGAAGAACTGGATTTTCTGGACTTAAAAACCACAGAAGTAAAAACAGCTGAAGTCTGAACCCTGACAAGGCACTGGCCCGATATTTCCATCACTGGAAAGATTACTTGGCCAGACCTTTTATTTTCAGTCCCTTGGGAAGATTCCCTGGTGTCATTTGCTAACTTGGGGATGGCAGGCTTCAGGGCTCCAATAACGAGAGACGTAGATTGTCGTCGGTCATAATTAGGGATGCCCTGCCTGCCTCCCATCCTATTTCTATCTTGCTTCCGCAGAGCCTAGCTCCCACTTCCTGGGCTTCTATCAAGTCCTGGGTAAACCCCACTGCCAGGGAAGAAATCCAGGTGACAGCCTTGGTACATGCATGTGTGATTCAGGGATCCAGAAACTGGCATGGATAATAGCCAGCAGAGAAGAATCTACTTGGCACCTGTGCCAGGTCCTTGGCATTCTCCTCACGTTCCCAGCCCCTGGAAGGATTGATGCATCTGCCTTTGAGCTGTTGTGAAAAGGCAGGGACTGAGAAGTCGCTTTGTGGCCTGGGCTGGGCCGGGGGGAGGGAGGAGCAGAAGCTTCTCTGGAAGATGTCCAATGAGTGGCCAGTGCCGCAGACTCGGCATCTTAATGAGGACCACGCTCTGAGCACGGAGGGAGGATGAAGCATCTGGGGTGGGGCCAGCTCCCTCGGCCCAAGCGCCAGGGGAATCACTGCCTTTCCAGCTGTGCTGCTGAGGACTGCAAAAGGGATCTCGGCGTCTCCCTCATACACAACATAAAATGTTCCAGGAAGCCAAAAGCCTGGCTGCATAGAGCCATCCTGCTGAGGAGGAGGCGGTGTGTCCTTCTGAGGATACCTGGCCCTCCGCCTCATCCCAAGCACAGAGCTACCTAAAGGACTGACTTTTTCCTACCTGAAGCCTCCTGGGAGCCTCTGACTCACCCCTTGCCTTGCCAGCTGAAGGAATTGTCTGCAGCCTGGCTGTCCTGGCCTGCTGAAGGCAACTGAAATATGGGCATCCCTGTGGCGGGTTTGGGACTGAATTATGTTTGTGGTTTTGCTTCTTTTTTATTTTTTATTAAGACCAACAAATGTTTTTATTCAAATCGAAAAGAGCTGTGCTCAGATTGTAGCCATCGTTGGGTTTCAGGGATCAGCAAGGCTGCTCAGCTGGGTTGAGGGCAGAGCTGTACTAACTGGGACTTCAGTTCGGTTCTTTTCACTGTGCTGTGTGCCTAGCCCCTGAGCACTTTGGGGGAAAAGATCTTTGGATTGACCTCCTTAAGAGAACCATTTTGTTATCCTGTGGCAATTATTTCTCATATTATTCCATCAATTGATCCACCTGAGGCCTTTAGTCTGTGCTGGGGCCGTAAATGCTGAGGAGAAGTTCCCAGTATGTTTTGATCTGGGTAATTAATGGGAAGATATTCAGAGAAGGAGTGACCTGGAGGAGCCTGAGGTGAGAGTGCTTCCTGGTTAGAAGGGGCGGCTCAAGAGGTATCCTTCCCGGAACAGACGCCTGTGGCTTTGGTTTTCTTGACTGGCTGGGAAGAAGTGGCCAGAACAGGTGGGTTAGAGACTTGATGGACAATTAGGAGAAATGACAAGACTAAAGGCTCCAGCCTGTCCTTATCTTAGTACCACAAGCTTTCACACTGGCATCAGGTTGGCAAACCTGTGTCTACCATTACCAGCTACATGTGGGAGAGGAGAAGAGAGAGGGTGGTAGACTTAGGAGGATGGGGAGGACAGGGCCAACCTTCCACTATAGTACCCTGTTGTCCTCTGTGTAGCGTATACTTTAAGTCTTAACCTTGGAGGGTGACAAGGGAGGTAGGGACGCTTTGCAGTGTAAGGAGCCAAAGAAGGGATCTTTGGAGACTGAATGTGTTTCCTGGGGCTCTGATGATGTACTGAGGCAAAACATGTAAGCCCACTTTACTGTGTCTTGTTTTCACTATGTTCAAAATTAGGGGTGCCCTTGCCTCCCCTGGTTCCAGTCTAGCTCGGAATTCATAGCTTCTGACAGCGTTGAGTCTCTGCATCACTTTTCCCCAGCACCACTCTGGAATAGCTGGAGAGCCCTCCTCTAGCCTTACATGGGCAGAAGGTAGTTGTCTCTGGGGACATCCTATGCTCAGGCAGAGGATGGTTCCAATTAGTCAGTTCTCTCTTGTTTTACCCATGTCACAACATGTAAAAGTCTGAAGTGTCCAAGACTACTTTAGACTGGGTTGGGGGAGCATTTGGTCTTGTTCCCTGTCCTAGCCTTCTTCTACACCAGAAAAATATTATTGAAGGTTTATTTATTTATTTATTTAAGTATTTATTTTTAAAGAACATAATGTGGTTCAATGAGTCTTGAAATGACATCCCATTAATGCACATGGGCACGGCCGTCTACTCCATCCTTCTTCCCACGTAAACACATCTACAAACATCTACACCTTCAAAGACCATGCCAGATCAACTCAGAACTTATCTTGAGGTGAGTTCCATTGTGACTGTTGGGGAGTACTCCAGGGGACTCTGGCTTATGTTTGTGACATACTATTGTCACCTGGTCCCTTCCTGCACTGAGCAAGAGTGAACTTGGAAGCCCATCATTGGGCAAGATATCATGACCAAAGGTCCTCTTAGTTATTTGCTTTGGACATGGACCTGATGCTCCCTTCTGACTGAGAGTGAACCTCAGGGGTCACTAAGCCTCTTCTAGTTAACAAAAGACTTGGAACTTCTTCCACTCATGCACAAGCTGATCATGCACAAGCTATTCCTTGACAAAGCTTTCCACTGGAAGCAAATGGCCCTCCATCCTTCTGGGTTTGAGATGAACAGCCCTGTTCATCTCTGGTGTTGCTCACCTTGCGGAACACACTAGTGCAAGTATTTCTGGTGCTAATTACTAAAGAAACTAATGCTCACAGAGGAGCCACTTTCCGGTATCTAGGGCTATATGAGATTCAGCACAGAAGTACAAGTGATCAGCTATGCCAGGAGAGCACAGCATAATCAGAAGATCACTGAGGATCCTGCTTTTGTTCCGAGGCACTTAATGTGGTTTTGCCTAGAACAGCTAATCTCTTAGACCATCAACTTCCCACCTAAGACATTTAAGAGTTTGGAACAGAGACTTTAGGTTCATTGTAGCTCAAAAAGCCATTTTCTGGTCTCATCTGTTTTGTTTTTCTTTTTTTTTTTTTTAAGCTTGTTAGAAATGAGGAATAAAAAGGAAAAGAGGTTAATGAAGAAAAGTTGCCAGTGACAATAAAGTGACCATGAAAGGCAAATAAAGAAAGTTCAGCACCTGATAGGTCCTGGGGACACTAGTGCAGAAGCCAGACACACAAGTCAGGAAGCTGATATTTGCACTCTTCAAGAGAAACTGCCTTCCTTTGTTATCTGTGTCCCCCATGTCT
Source organism: Rhizomys pruinosus (assembly GCA_009823505.1). Taxonomy (NCBI): domain Eukaryota; kingdom Metazoa; phylum Chordata; class Mammalia; order Rodentia; family Spalacidae; genus Rhizomys; species Rhizomys pruinosus. The sequence continues at coordinate 2,425,526 of VZQC01002915.1, forward strand.
AAATCATTTATGTTGGCAGAAACCAGACTAAGATATGGAGATAGGCCTGCCCACCTCTTAAGCATGCCAGAAGTAATATGAACTCTGGATCAGAAGCCAAGAGATTTTTATCTTTAAATGCTCATTTTAGTAGACTGAGATGTTGGAAAATGGTCATTTTGAGGTTGCACACTCTTTCTCAAAGTTCTTTCAAATTTAAGAACAGTCTAATGCTACCATTGTCCTCCTGTTCTGTACCAGACAACAACAGTATATTCTTAACACCTAATCTTGGGACTTTGGGTTCTTGTAGTGCTTTTTTTTCAGTGGAGAACATAATCAATGAATGTGTCCATATTCTAGCCGTCCAGAGACTGCCCTCGAACACCTCTGCATTGTCTAGGCAGTGTCTAGTGTATTCTTTGATTGGGTACCAGCCTGCTAGAATGCCTAAGGTTTTTACCTTAGAGCCTAGTGTGGTACTTTGAGACCATGTGAGCTCTAGTCAATCAATATGGATTCATTTCTTCAATATTTACCTTCTTTAGTATCAAATATTTAATAGGGCTGGAAGAGAAACACCAAGGTGGGACATCATTAAAACATCAGGATGTGCTTCAGAATGTTTTAGGATTGCTCAAACACCAGTAGGAGAACCTTCATGATCAGCTCCAAGCATATGCACAATGTGTGCTTCATCTATTTATTTCACAGCAACAGTTGCAGAGACGTCTGCCCAGAGTAAGCAAATCGATTGCAATTTATTTCTCTTTGCACCTTATGCTTCTCTGTGGAGAGATATCCAAAGGTGGACTGGCCCCAGAGACATTCAGAAAGATGTTGATGGAAAATCTGTCATTTTGTAAAGTTGATTATTTGGTGCTCTCTGAATTAAATTATATTGATGGTAACATCTGAACATCTTAACATCATTCTTTCTGGTTTTCTGACAAGTCATCACATTGGAAATACTTCTACTTATGTCTTATTTGATTGGTATTGAAGTCACCAGCACTGCAGATAAAACCACCACCAGGAGGGCTGGAGCAGAGAATGTAAGAGGTTGATAACTGGTCACACTCTCTGAAAGACACTGGTGATGGTGGTGGAGGTGGTGTCTAGTCTTATAACTGTACTGGGTGTTAGGACTTTTGCTCTGAGCATGGACTGTCTACTTAGGGACCTGCATCTTGGCTTACAACAGAGTCTCTGTTTGCCTAGTACATTCTCCCCAAACACTATTTTCTTTGCAGCAGCAAGTTTCTCATGTATGAGCAGGGAAATGTTCGGTGACTTCTGTAGAAATTTGGGGCTCCACCAGAGACTGGTTGGAATTATTTTACTTTTTGCTAGCATATATTAAGTTGCACAAACTAATGGATTTCCTTGTGACTTTTTCAAATATGTGAGTAATTGGAATTATTCACAAAAGTAATAAAATTTAGATTTTTCCTTCCTTTTTGGAAGCTAGGTTACAAGTGTAAAGCAAGGCCTGATTTGATATTTGCAGTAGGGAATGATATCTTAAATGAGTGAGCAAAGTACTCTCTTTCGTAGAGATCTGATAGTATGGTATATTCTCTTAATCTTTCCCAGGTGGTTTGTACGTAGTGCCAAGATCTAAGCTCAGAGCTCCCAAGAGATATTCCCAGCCAACAAAGCTAGAAGTTCTAAGAGAAGAAATATCGAGATAATACAGGTCAGGGGAAGCCCATTGAACAGATCCTTCTGAGAAACATCTATGTCAGGTTTTGCTTTTTGTATCTTATGACAGGACTTAGGTTCTTCTCATTTTAGGCAGTGAGAAATTTAGATCTGCTTTTTGTAAGAGTGAAAGAGGTAGAAGAGGCCAAATATTCACTGCATAGTCTAGCATTCCTTTGTTGCATCCTCTCAAACCAGGGAGAAATCTGTGTGATCCAACCTAAATTTGGTATTTATTATTTCGTTTAAGAAGTATTCATGGGAGTGACATTAAAACAGAAACCAAGTTTATACTACCTGAAGTGGTAAGACCTACTCAGTCCACCACCCTTCCCGTGGAGATCTGCCCCTGTTCCATTCTCAATTTGAAGGCTGCCTGATACAGACCTGGCGCCTGTGGAGCTACTTCTGGAAAAGAAGCAAAAACCCTGGTGGAGATAGTGTAACTTCTGCTGTCTATAAGATAGAAGTAAATTTCAGTAAGATTTTTCTTTCTTATTTCCCTCTTTCTCTTGGCTTGCATCATCTAGCTTCAATGGGACAGACAATCCTGCTTCTTAAAATCTGTGGAAGTCTTAATACAAGGTGAATCCCAAGACCACAAACAGTTTTGGACTTCAAACAGCGAGAAAATTGGTGCTGAATGATTCGGCACACAAAGCAGAAAACTTTCATTTCCTGCAGGCAGGACAGAATTGACTCTTATATTAAGACTTCTGAAGGAGCCCTGCCCTAGAGTAATTTCAGTGCTGTCAGACAATGTTGACATCTAGATTAACCTCTGTGCAGGGAATTTAACAGCACAGCTCATTGAGATGCATGTGGCATGTCCCTGTAAATCCCATCCGGAGCCCTTCGTGGCCCACCCAAGGCAACTCCCTCTCCCTTTCCAACGCACTGATCTCCCAGCCCATGAACTTTTAACCTGCAGGAGCAAAGGAGCCACGACTGGGGTCTGACCCTCAGGGAGGGAGTTTTGACCTTTCTGTGACCACAATACAGTATCGAGCCAGGCTTGCCGCTGGGTCTGAGTGACAGTGGTTGTCATCGTATTGGCTTTTCTCTGAGGGGACTGCAAATCAAGGCATGGAAGCCACTCAGCTGATGACAACCAGTTTTGTTGCATATCTCCATGGTGCACAACATGAAATGGTCTGCAGAGAATCCAAGAGTCCTGAGTTAGTCAGTCTCCAGTTGTCTGGGGCTTCAAGTAAAAAACAGATTCCATAAGGTCATGACTTTGCACAGGTGTTTCCGATGATCCCCTTAAGAAAGGCAGCTCCAATTCCTCTTCAACTAGCAGGGGAAGAGGATTCAGCTACCCTCTAACCACCCTGCTTCCTGGCTTTCTTCTTAATTGGAGATGAGCTCCAAAATGACTGAACCCATAATAGCTCATCACGTGCACTGAGTTTCAAGATCAGATGAAACCTTACAGATGAGATGGCATGCATCAACAGTTCACGCATGCGTCTCACACATCCGAAGTTATGAGGCCTTCGAGGTTGGCTTCAGCTACCTTCAGACTCAGTAAGTTATTTCATGCAATCCTCAACATTTCTGGAAACATACTTCAGAAATTTGGAATACCCTACCCTAGCCTGGAGAACAAATTTACCTGCAGAATTCCTGAATCTAATTGTCTTTCAAGTTGTCTTTCCTACTTTGGTTTTTATTTCTTTAATATGAGTAATAAGAATCTCCTTGTAGACTCTTAGATATTTCTTTAGGAGAACTTAAAGTTTCCAGCCAAGGACATTGTGTTTATTGACTGAGAAAATAGATTTCTGGACTGAGTAATGCAGCAGTCACACAGAGGCAATCTTGATGACTTTATTTAAAAGCAATTATCAGAGTTGTTTTTTCTTCTAGATTCCTGAGCTGATACAGTACAAATCACACTCATCTTTTTTACTTATTTATGAAGTTGTTCACATGCACACATAAACACATACATGTATTTAAATGCTGGATAATTCTATTGACACACAGATTGGTGTCCCATTTGTGTTGCTTCCGTTGATATCTGTGTGTACATGTGCAAGTAAGTACACACATGTGTGGTTTGCTAATTGTAGCTCACCATTGTTTTATTATCTGCATACAGTACTCTCTACACTTTGAGTTATTTACAAAGTGGAAGCTTCTTAGACAGAGGAAAATTTTTTTGATTTTTCTCAAAACCTTTATATTTTTTCATGTAACACAAACCAAACTGAGCCTTGATTCTGAATTTATTTAATTAATTTTGGGAGGGAGGTCTCAAGAGTCATTATAAACATCATGTGCAAAGATAAATATGACCTAGTTTAAGCAGATTATTGAAGCACCAATTAGATGTAAAGCTCAAGCATTCCAACTGAACTGCCATGTGAAGTAGAAAGTTTGCTTGGGGTACATGAAGAGAGCTGGGCTAGGAGCAAAGGGCTGGGTCTGATGTCTCTTGGCTTACACAGACACTTAACACTTAGACTGTGTAAGTCACCTTCATTAAAATAGGCTAAGATTGGAAGGGCCCTTCATTGAAAGTAGGTAGCTGGGAACAAGTTGCATGTTGTGCTCTTTCTCAGATCACAGCAATGAGTAATGCTAGTCTGTTCTTATCCTTGTTCAGACAAATGACCAATGAAATATATCATTTCAGGTCTTCAATGACAGAATGTTTGCAAACATCCCTGAAGGGCCAGGGTTACTCTTATCATATAGTCACTTTATCTCTTACAACTATCACCAAACTCCAAACACTATGTCCTCCCTGTTCCCACCCCGCTTCTTACAGGCTAGGCTCTAAGAGCTCTGAAAAGCTGAGGAAATCCTGGGGGACTCATCTCTCTCTCTTCTTTAGCCTGACCACCTTCCCCCAACATTTGTGATTTGGCCCGGGTTTCTGCAGAAAGAAACAAGCGGCTCTCCCAGTCAGTGTGTTTCCAGCTCCCTGGACCAAGTGATTACCGCCTCATTAGTGCCTCATCAGTTGCTTTTGAATAAGAGACTCTGGAACAACAGGCCTATTAGAAGGCTTTGGTCTGTCTTTTGAAGTCATCTCATCCTTCCGGCTTAGTTAGGAAAGGCAAGCCTTCCTATAAACAAGCATGTTTTCCTACACATTTCTCTCTTCTTTCTTGGCTGCTGATTATCCTGGTAAATGACAAAGTACAGTTTTCATTTTTTTTCTCTAGTCCCCTGAGCATGGGTATGTATCTCCGTAAACTAAGAATTATCCATGCCAGCTAAGGCTTACCTTCTCTTGGAGTGACTATGATAGTGACTCTCAGATTTGGAGTTACGTCCAAATCTTTGGCAGAGGGGACTTTTCAATTAAATGAGATCTTTCCTGTGATGGCACTGGAAAGGTTTATATCTTGAGAAATGAATCAACATGCTTTGGAACAGTCGTGGAGAAGAAGTTGCCTGAGGACCTGGGGAGGCCAAAGCTTTATTTCTGTTCCACGGATTATTGCATGTTGACAGATGCTTCAACTCTACTCAACAATGGCTCTTAAAAACACAAATATCCACTATTCAAAACAAATTCAACCTGTTTAACTCAACCTCCAATTTGAAAATAATTTCCCCCTTGTAACTTTAGATAGTTTCATAGGGTCTCTTTTCATGGTTTCTACTAATATTTTAATTGTGATGCTTAAACTTTTTCCACCAGTATTTCCTTAGGAAAGACTCAAGGGTCTGTTTTAAAGACTCTCTGTGCTTAAATGTCAAGACAGATATAAAGTAAGGAAGCAGTGGAACCTGGAGGTATAAGTCTTATGAGTTTTTAATTCTTACTGGAAATTCTTGGAAAAAAAGTCCCCTCTGTGCCTCAGTTTCTTCACTTATAAAAGAACTCTGCCAAACACCTCCTGCCAGTCACAGTGGATTATAATAAGCTCTAGGTGAGGTCATAGCTGTCAGTACCCTGCAGGGTGCCCAGGGCCCAGTGGTGGGGAAAGCCCAGACTTGGGCAGTAAATGTTCCATAATCTTCCAGCTTTTGGCATGTGCTGTGGTTGTAGGTGTACATTTTTAATCCCGTCTAGAGATTTAGTAATTAGCATTTTTCCCTTTAATTACTCTTGCAGATCTAGTGATGGAAAATACCAAGAAATACAAGCAGAAAGGGCCATTTTATCCATTGAGAAGGGATTGTTGATAGATTTGATTTTCAGGCATCTCTTGAGGCAGAATTAGCAGTTCTTGCACTTTTAACTCCTTAACACTTATTGTTACTTTAATGAGGTTCTATAGGTTTCAGAGTAAGACTGACTGAAGTGTCCTCTGAACATTGCATGGTGAAATTCATCTTGTAGGGAGCACTGATGTGATAATTTTAGGGACAGTGTTCCACATGTGGAGAATAGAAGACAGAACAGCTCTGGCAATAACCAAATGCCAGGCCTCATTTCTAATGGCCCGGAGCACAGGAGAGAGGTGCAGAGGGGCTCCTGCTGAGGTATCTGTCAGACTGAAAATGAAACCCCTGACAATAAATCCTGAGGCCAGATCGCCAAGGTAACAGCCATCGTGTCATTTACAGTCCCTAAAAATGTCCCAGGTGTGTGTGATGCCAGGCACTATTTTAAGTTCCTTGCAGTGATGACTACTTGGTAAGTGAAATCTTTCAAACGTTATTTCCCTTCAATTTCCAAGTATTTCCACACCATTAGGTGTGATGTGCCTGGAAAAACTTGTTCATGTTTTTATTTATTTTTTTTTTTTAAGATTTTGACCAGAGAAATCAGAGAGAAATCAGAATAAAGCTGAGTACCCAGAATCCCAAGAAAGTCATGAATGTTTCACTCAAGTTCAGGCAATCACAGCTTCTCTTTTGTCTTTTGACCTTGGGCTCAGTGTTTGTTTTCCTAATACAGGAAGCAACACCTCTGTTCTAGACCTCTATGAGTGAATTTTCCCTGCAGTTGTCTGGCAGGCAGAACACATCCCAGCTTTCTTTGAAATAAGAATCCAAATTGGGATATGTTTTTAAGTTGTGGTGTGAAATTGGAGAGGACAAACTGTTTCATAATTCTCTCTGATAATGTTAAGGACAGGAGCTCCTTTGCAGCATTGTGAAGGCCTACCTGGAACAAGCTGTTTCCCCGCGTAACTTCCTGAAGAGGAGGCTGCTGACTTAGCGCTGAGTCAATACCTGGATATGGAAGGTTTGAGCTACTATGCCAACAGGAACCGCAAGAACTTGGTTTAGTGTTGTTTATGTTCACTTTTCTGAAAGTTTAAACTTTGGGGGGACCCACTGGGATATCTCATTTCCATGGTTAGTGAAGATTGATTATAGTTCACGTCTAAAAATGACTCCCCTAAGCCCATTGGGATTAGAGGCAGCCCCAAACAACCCACATTATTTTTCTGATACCCCGAAGCAGCAGCAGGAGTCTTGTTGATTATGTGGATAGACGCTGGTGAGTTAGAACAAGGGAATTTGTCAAATTGGAAAGAAAAGAAAAGAAGAGGAAAGGAAAGGAAAGAAAAGTAGTCAGGGCAAGAAAATTCTGACTAAATTTGAAAGAAAACTCAGTGCTATTCTGCCTGCCAAACATTTCTCTACTATTCAGGGGAGAATCACCTCCTTTTTTCCAGATGAATTTTACCTTTTGGGAGTGTGTGTGTGTGTGTGTGTGTGTGTGTGTGTGTGTGTAGGTGAGAAACAGATAGGAAGCAGTTGTTTATATGCTTGGACTTTCTCTTGAGCAGTTTAAACTCTGCTCAGTTTCTTAGAAAGTGACAATAAAATCAGACTTACAGGGGGCTGGAGAGATGGTTCAGTGGTTAAGAGAACGGGCTGCTCTTGCAGAGGACCTGGGTTCAATTCCCAGCATCCACATGTAGGCAGACAATCATCCATAACTTCAGTTCCAGGTGAATCCAACTACAGTTTCAGGTGAATCCAATGCCCTCTTCAGACCTCCCTGGATTCTGCACAACAGCGGCACACTTACATAACACAGGCAATACATTTATACACATAAAGGAAAAACAATAAAGAAAATATTTTAAAAATAAAATTAAGAGTTGGAGAGATGTTAAAGGCTCAGGTTTTAGAACAAAGTAAAACCTTACCCAAATATTTCTTTCTGAAACTTTCATTTGCAGCAAACCAAATTAACCCAATATCTTGTATTGGTATCAAAGAATAAAAGACAATATGGGACTTCTGTAAAATCTTATATAGTACTTGTCTGCAGACCTGCTCTTTAAAGGTATAGGGTTCTTAATTCATGCCAGGAACCTTGTTAACAGGGTTGAATAAGGAGCTTAGATTAAGCTATCCCATCTGAATTTTTGGTAAGTCATTAATTAATTCTGACCCATAGGAAAACTAAGGTGGTTTCAGGGCTTGTTTTTTTTTTTTTTTTCCCTTCAAATGATGTTTCAAAAAATATTTTTTTGAATATATTTTGAGGCCTGTCAACGAAGGTTAGTTTCTGTTGAAAGACTATTTGGTTCTGCAGCGGGGTTTGGCTTCGCCCATCACAGTGCACTGAGCTGTGATTCCTGGCGTCTGTTTTCAGCACCGGGGACAGCAAGCTTGCAGGTTCTTCATTCACTTCTGTGCACTGAGCTTCAACTTGCGAGACTTTATTCTGACGTTTAGGTGCTTATACTTTAACTTGTTACTGAGTCTGGAAGAGCTTTTATTTTCCCCAAGCCTGGTGTAGCTGTTTCTGCCATATTTTTGACCTGCTAACAGGATATTACACCCAGGTTTCTTGGCTCAGAGAATTGGAAAAAACACTTTGAGATCAGTGAATGGGGAAGGCTTTAGGGCAGAATACCCCTAGAAAAATTTCTATATAGACCATCCTTGATTTTAAAATTCCCTTAGGGAGTACTGCTTATTGGTAATCACTTTCTTTTTCAAATTAGTACATACTTCTCACAATGTGTAAGGCCAGGTTTGATTTGGTGTGCATGTGGGAACAGTAATTCACAGTGACAGAGCAGAGGTTATGATCTTTGAGGACAGAGAAGGACTAGCAATACTGTCATCAGACATTCTGGGAACCTGTGGAAGGATATTACTTTGAATCTTGCCATCCAGGTTTTGATCTTGAGTGTTCAGCAGGCAGCTGTTTTTGCCTTGAACAATTACAGTAAGACTTTAAATAGATCTTTATGGCTTTCCCCACATCAGACGAAAAGAGAGTGCTGGGAAGATGAGAGTAGCAGAAGCACATGTTGTCACTATGCTTGGCGATTGTCAAGTTTCCCTATAGCACAATGAAGTATTACCCCAGAAGCAGAGTTGTCATCTCTTATCTACTTGACATCTTTGCTGGGGTCCTGTAAATGATGCTCAATAAATTGTATCATCTTCTTCTTTACAGATGTTACCTAAACTCCATTTTGGCTGCTTCTGAGTTATCCTAAGCTCTGAATACTCTACCACTTTCTCTCTCTCTCTCTCTCTCTCTCTCTCTCTCTCTCTCTCTCACACACACACACACACACACACACACACACTTGCTTCCCCCTCATTACTTCTTGTCACAATTCATAACACTTAATGATGGAAGACTACATAGGATTTCTCTTAAGGATAAAGAAGTTGCAGAAACAAGCTATAACCAGGTCGCAGAGGAGCAAGTTCAACAGAGCAGTGATGTTTATGATTGAGATGAGTGTGGGAGGAAACCATCTCTCTTCATTATTTATCTTCTTAACTGAGCACATTCATGTTCATATTTGTCAAAGAAGACAGCACCATGAGTTTCTTTGGATTACTTGTATGAAGATGGAGTGGGCAGGGTCAAAACTTCTCTATTAGAATCTGTTGGAACAGGAGAGCTCAGTTTTATATTTACATTAAGGAATGGTCATAGCATAGAAAAGACCAACGGCTATAGGAAAGCTATGGAAGAGATCATTTTCTACAGAGCAGAAGGAAGAGCCTCAGTCTCATTACTGATGGGATGGATGACACAGAGGTGGTCAGAAAATTCTGAGCTGAGATAGAGAGCAGGCACCTTTGAAGCCTCAGGAGGAATAGGCCAGAGTCAAACGCTAGCAAGGTTCTCACAACTTTTTCTGGAAATGTCCTAGTTTCCATGGGCACAACTAGCCCTCTGCCTCTTTAAAGACGAACTCAGTGCCACTTCTGAGTTCTCAAGGCAAGTGCCCTGCAAACACCAAAGTCTTGTATTTTCCACTCTCAGCCAGAACTGGCTGTCCTGAGTGGAATATTTTCCCCTTTCTTACGTGAAAGGGGCTTGTTTTCAGGAGAAGTGTCCTTTAAACATCCAGCTAAAACTGGAGGTAATTTTTTGCATGAATGGCTTTTTACAGCTAGGTCTAAAGCAGAACAAAAAAACTTGTATTAAACTAAGTGCTACTTTACATATCTTATTTCAAGGGAAATGAAGGCTTTATTGCCGTGTACATGATCTACACCAACTTCTTTCCTACTGGACATTACGTGTCCCTTTATCTTCAGGCTGATGTTGTGCAGCAAACTTTCAATGTCTGGAAAATCAGCCGGTACCTACTTCAGTGCACTAGTAGGACAGTATGTTCTCAAAAAGGAATTTTGCAAATGAAGTTTAGGTGCTGTTGTAACTGATTTCCATCCCCTATCCTTAAGCTTTCTGTACTAAATATCTGTAAAGTGATTATATCTTGTCTGACACCCATGTGTTTGTGTGATTTTCCCAATGTTTGTATAACTATATTGGCAATCTGGAGGCTTAGCTGTGTTTATGGCAACTGCTGAACATTGGTACATGTGGCATAGGGGACACATGCGACATGTGTGCACCACTGTTTCAGGGTCTGGCAAATCTACTCATGACTTGGGGGAGGGGTGAACACAGGATAGCTTGGCTGGAGAGGCATTGAGCAGTGGGTAGAGTTGTCATTAACTGGTAAAGAACTTTATGGAAACAAAGGTAAGGTGTGTTCACCTAGATATTTACATTGTTTATTTAAATCACAACTGATCAATCCTTGGCTTTATTTTTTAACAGCAATATTCCTTCTTGATGCTTGTTTGTTTTATTTCCCAGGCAAATGGGAAATGCTTATCATGCTTTCTTCATAGCATTTGGACCCTAAAATTGTTAATACAGATGACTGTGGTATTAACAAAAGTAGATCTAATTCATGGAACCCCTTCCTTGAGGCACCCTTTCCTCCATTGTTTTCCTTTCCGAATCCCATTGGACATGTTGACTTTATTTACATGCTGACAAGTATTGAAGGATAAAATTACTTAAAATGGTGCCCATGCTTGCCTTTGAGAAGAGGTTCACAGTCTTAACTAAAACTCTCATGGGAATGCATTCAATTCTGAAACAAAGCAAAAGTTGAAAGAAAAAAAAAAAGAAAAATTAACTTCTTGATGAGATGGTAAGATGGCTCCAGGGTAGAGGTGTTCTCAGTTGACATGAAGAGTTGTGTTGAAAATGCAAGTGCCCACCCTTTCTGTATTCTCTATCCAACCCTTCCTTCCTCCTCAACCTCAAAAGAAAACAGAAAATTATTTTTTTAAACTGTATTAATAATTTATGTTTAATACAAAAGGATGATTTAATGGTATCACCAAAGGTCATTTCTCCCATTGTGTGTGTCCTTCAGTCTCGGCCCCATACCATCATCCCATTCTTCACCCTCACTTTCATCCTAAGGCCAACATGTCTTCATCAAAATCTATGAGTGTTGGAGTTACATGTGGGGGCAGAGATTTAACAACTTGACACTAATGAAAACCAATCATTCTTCACTTCCAAGTGGTTAATTATTACAAGAAAGCATACTCTTTTCTTGGTTTTTGTTTAAAAGCATTTTATACATATATATGTATATATGTGTGTGTATGTATGGACATATGTATGTATATGCACATGCACATGTATATATGTATATATACATCTCAGTATAAATATATCATATGTGAGAGTTGTAAATACTCCTTGGTCATATGTCTGTCTTCCTCATAGTATCATATCTTCAATGTTATGTTAACGACTCCATTTATTGATTGATGAGCTCATGTGTAGACCTGTATCCTACTGACATAGTTTATGTAGGGTCTCTTCACAAATAAAGTATAAAACAACAATGCCCTTGGTTTACCTGGATTCATTGTGTTGAATGTAAAGGTAAGCTGAAATATAGGTAGGTTCGAATGTGAGTAGACATGACAGAAACTAGCATCACTGTGATCGCTGCCACCATCTTCTTGTATTTCAAGAGTTACATATATGCATTTATTATTTGAGTCAGGGGACCATGGGAAAGGATTGAATACTTTCAGCTCTAGCTCACAATGAGTTCTTTTACTGATTCCATATATGGTATATTAAACATCTCCAGTACAGTCACTTAAGTTCCCAAGGAAGGATAAAAATATGTTGTCTTGGGTATCCTTTACCACCAAGGATTGTTTTTATTCTTTTCTATACTTACTACAAAATCTTCCCCTTTTACTTCTAATTTCCCTTCCCTTCTTCTCACCTTTTATTCCTCTTCACTTCACAAGATATCTTTCCTGAGTGATCTCTGACGACTTGTTTTCAGTAAATTCTTTAAAAATATTGAGGGACAAGGAACAAACACAAGTAATTATACTCATGAGAGTTCAACAGAGACAAAGAAAGTTGCAAAACAATGTTTCCCATATTGACAGTTTTCACAGTTTGGACTACATAATTCGTTTTTGTAGAGGGCTGTCCTGTGTGTCATATGGTATTGTTATAAGTATTGTTATAATAATAATGCACATTTATTAGAAGCATTTATAGTTCTCTGCCCAAATGTGTGATGTTCAGAAGCTCTTATAAGTATTTCCAAATGTTCCTCAGGATGGGGGCTGTCCCATTTGAGAACTGTTGGTTGAACTGTTAGAGCTTACCACACAATATTGCATAGCACTAAGCAAGGAATAAAATTCACAAAATATATAAGCTCTGGAAAACACTATCCCTTCTCGACCAGCTGTTTGGCCATATGCTCTGGGAAACTTACCTACTTTTTAAAGAACATCCTCCTTCAATGTTAATTTGCAAGATTACATGTACAAGCCACATTTTGATTTTAGGTACTAATAGAATTACTGTCCACAGCTTCAGATTTCAAGATGGGTTTAGTACTAAAGTATCTGTCCATGATACTTTATTTTTTATTTATTTTTTTAATTTTTTAAATTAATTTTATTTATTTTTTTGTGTGTATGAATGTACTGTCTGCTTGCAAGTCTGTGCACCAGTGTCGTGCAATGCCGCGGAGGCCAGAAGAGGGTGTCGGATTCCCCCGGAACTGGAGTTCTCCTGGAACCGGAGTTTCAGAAGGCTCTCGGCCACCATGTGGGTGCTGGGGATCGAACCCCAGTCCTCTGCAAGAGTGGTCGGCGCTCTTAACCGCTAGGCCATCTCTCCAGCCCCTGTCCATGATATTTTAAAAAACTGTGTATGAATAGCATATGGTTAACGCCTTAGAGCCCGAGTCAACCCCTTTTCAAAAATGTGTCCTGAAGGGTTAGAACATATATATTTAAAATTTTCCTATTGTGTTTTCACCTGGCTCTTGACATATCATTGCATAAATTATGAGGGCATAATAAGTAGGTCCCTTGTAAGTCTGTAAGTTGCCTATAAATAAATTCCTTTTGGTGACTAACTAGAACTTGAATTTTGTCTAAGAAAAAGGCTAATTTCTCCATGTAGTGATATGAGCATTGGGTGTATTTAAATGACATTTACTGAATTACATTGAATTCTACATTTTCCACTATCTGGATTACATTTAAAAGACTAATACTATTAAGTTGCCCTTGAAACTTCATATTAGAAACACTCAACATCCAAAATCTTGAATGACCCTCTGACATGAGAGTTACAATGGAAACATGTACTCTTGGAGTCTGACTGTGACTCAGTGAGACCCACACTTGGGACCCTCAGCTTCAACCCTCAGAAACCTTTCCTCTTCCACGTGGATGCCAAAGTCACTATCGAAGCTTGCATGCTTCCATCAGGACTTATTTGTTATCTATGTTGGAATCAAAATCCAAGGATGGATCAAATAAGGTCAAAGAAGTCTGGATCTTCTAAGTCTAGAAGGTCCTTGATCAATAATATTCAACTACTTGCCTGTTGGCAGGACTCTCATGTAAGCAAAACCAGAGATAAATCCCCCCAAATAAAAACATCTTACAGTGCAGAAGGGCATAGTTGATAAGAACATTTATGAAGACAACATAGTCCTAAGTTATCAATATTCCAGGGACAACACACAAAATCAATGGCCTAATAAAGGTATTTCGGAAATGGCAAGACTGACCTGGAGGCTATGAGAATGTGGAAAGCAGAGGCCTGGACGGTGATCGTGATGCACAGGAAGGGTGATGTCCCACATGAGGTCAGCCGAGACTTTGAACTGATAGCGGAATGAGTGCCCAGGACACATCCCCTGGTATTTTGCTGCAAAGGTGGCCCCTTTGCTCTGGGCCCTGCTCTGTTCTCTGTTCCTACTGGGACACTCAAGGTTATTTGGCTATTAACCAGGTAGATGTTCTATTTTAACCTCTTTCCCCTCCATCACCAATGTTCTGAATTATTCAAATCACTAGTGCAGGGCTCAGCAGAGGGCTTAATTACTGCCCTGCTTGCCACTTGCTGAGGACCTGAAAGAGCCACAGAATGACTTTAAAATAGCCAAGGGAAAGGCAGCATCAACCTTAAGCTGTATAGAAGTCTCAGTCTCATTAGGGAAAAACCAGATCCCTTGGCTGTGGAAAGGGAGTTTACAGAACTAGGCCATCTTTGGACTTTACATCATGGCAAAATAATACACATGGGACTCTGGACAAAGCAGTCCATGGATGAATCCACCAGGTTTCTACAATTCTCTTAGAGTCCTTCTCCTAAAAAATTGACATTTTCTTTTAACATTCATGCTCAAGTATTTTTTGTGGACAGATACGAAGACATAGAAGAATAAGGCTGAGGAAAGAGTCAGGTGCCAAGACACAAGGAGTGTTCATATTTGAGTCAAATGTCACTATTTGCCAAGCTCTCTGTAAAATGTTCCATGTGAGCTAATATTTCTAATGGAGTCAGATACTAATAATATTTCCATTCTATAAATGTATTAATCGCGTCTTAGAGGTTTAGATAACTTGGCTAAATCCATCTAGCTAATTGAGGCTGAGTCAGAGTTTGAAGCCAGCAGTTTGGTTTAAAACACATGTTCATTTAAATACATTTTAATTGAATTTTTGTGCATTTCATCCAATACATCTTGATCATATTTAGATCCCTTTCCTATCTACACTCTATATTATGCCCTCCTACCACATTCATACATTCTATCATATGTGTTAAGTTATCAACTCAAGTTTGAAGCACACATGCTCTTAATCCACACTGTACCTTCTGTCTGAATCCACAATATAGATTTTAGCCAAAAAAAAAAAAAAAAAAAAACTATGAGAATGAAATGCAGTGAAGAAATGTGTCCTTTTTAGGATAACTACTCATTTATTCATTCATTCTTTCATTCATTTATTCATTATCAATTCATTCATTCATGTCATTGACTTAGGGGTTGGGATATAGCACAATGCTTTAGCTCTTGAGATGTAAAGTGTTGTAAGAACCTTCCCCTAAAGACCGTCCCTCTCCCTATGGCATCCTCTGGATCTCACTGTGAACAGAAGATAAGACAATGTAGGCTGCTAAGAGCAAGACACTCTCATGCAGAGGGAGGGTAAAGGAGGACGGAATTTCTATCCATGACTTGAATGATGAGAAAGAGAACAGTGTTTGATAAGGAGGCTCCCCTGGGCTTTCCCTGGAACACAGCCAACTTCTCACTCATCGTGCCTTTGGGCTGTACATGACGGTAAGTGCTAGAGTTTTAAAATATACCTTCTTAGAATTCACTAGAAGCCTTAGCTTTCTTCTGGATTTTATTCCAGGAGAGATGCCAGAACCCTTCTTTTAAGCCCTTATTCACAAACCTCTATTGACCTACAGAGCAAAATGTGCCTTAATCCTGGTCTGACACCCCTAAGTCACCACACTAGGGACACACTGGAAGTGCTCACCTCCCACCTCTGTAAGATGCAACAAACCGTGGTCTCCTGCTGCATAGTGGGAAGCCCACTGGCAGTTATGCGTGCTGGGGCTGATCATAAATATGATTTATGAAGTTAGTTCATTTAGTGCCTCTGTTGCTAACCCCAGCTGCCAGGAGTTTGACTGACAATTTCTGTTTATTTACTTCTCGCTATATAATATGTGACTTCACATTATAAATTCTTTTGATTGGAATTTCATGGTGCCTGCTCTGATATTTATTGATGGCATGTTCATGAGGGATTCTGTCCTTTGGCGGGGAATGAGTTGAGTTCTGAGCCCCTGGTTGTGTCTGTGAGAATGAGGATAGGGTTCTGACTCCCCACATAATGGAAATACTTGATGTTACTTCTCATGCCTTGTGGTAGACATCTTTCTGTGTTACAGACATGGTGATTTATGATTGACACTTTCTGTGGTTCAGAACAAATAGAAATCAATGTTTTACACAAAGGAATGTGGAGAACTAAAGAGATAGCTGAATTGGTAAAATGCTTTTTGCTTAAATCCCTGGAGATCACTGGCCAGGTGGGCATCCTAGCCCCAATAGTGGGCCCCATCTTCAAGCAAGGGACTCTCTCAAAAAACAAGGTGGGCAGGACATTAATCCCAGCACCTAGGAGGCAGAAGCAGGCAGACCTCTGTGAGACTGAGGCCCTTCTGGTATATATAGCAAGTTCTAGCCCAGCTGTGGCTACAGGGCGACCCTGTCTTGAAAAGACCAAAATAAGGGGGCTGGAGAGATGGCTCCATGGTTAAGAGTGCCGACTGCTCTTGCAGAGGGCCTGGGTTCCATTTCCAGCACCCACATGGTGGCTAAGAACTGTCTTTAACTCCAGTTCCAGGGGAATCCAATGCCCTCTTCTGACCTCCTCGGAAATGTGCATGACATGGGTGCACCAACCTACATGCAGACAGTACAGTCATACACATAAAAAAAAAAAATAAAAAAATTTAAAAAAGAAGCCAGGCATGGTGGTGCACACCTTTAATCCCAGCACTCGGGAGGCAGAGGCAGGCAGATCTTTGTGAGTTCAAGGCCAGACTGCTCTACAGAGTGAGTTCCAGGACAGCTGGGGCTACAGGGAGACCCTGTTTCGAAAAGACAAAAAAAAAATAAATAAATAAAGTAAAAATATTAAATAATAAAACCAAAGTAAAACAAAAAGCAAGGTGGATATCTTCTGAGGAATGTCACTCAAGGCTGGCCTCTGGCTTCCACACATATGTGCATTCACATAAACACATCTCATACAAGGAAAAAAATGAAAAACAGAACAAAACACAATGTTTCCAGTCAAAATAGCTGTGGCACCCCTAGAAACTGTTCTGGAGCTGGTATGGGAGGTAATGGCGGTTCTTACTGGATCACAGCTACTGTCTTCCTCCTTCTTCCTTCCTCTTTGGTCTCCACAAAATCACCATTAGTCTTACCTCCCTTGAGTGCAGCTTAAGGACACACAGAGAGAAGAGAGTTAGACTAGTGTTATTTAGGCATAAGTTTGCTATGTTTAAGTTTCCATCATAAAAGAATGAGCAGAGGCTTGAGAAGTAAGAAAGCTAGTTTTTTTTTCTTTTTTAGTTTTTTCCTTTTGTTTTTGTTATTTTTGAGGCAGGTTCTCCCTTTTAGTACCAGCTGTCCTGGAGCTCGCTCTTTAGACCAGGCTGGCCTTAACTCACAGAGATCCACCCACCTCTACCTCCCGAGTGCTGGGATTAAAGGTTCGCACCACCACACCCGGCTGTAAGAAAGCTAGTTTAAGAATGCCTCAGAGCAGTCTCACTCTGAATCAAAGGAGGCCATATGCTGGCCAACGGACACTGGGAGAGTTATGGTGGTGGCTTTCCTTATTGTGTAAATGTAGTCTTCCATCTAAACATGACTATTCAGAATATGTTCTGAAAGAAATAATGTTTTCATGGGTCAGTATCTATTACAACAGTTCTACATTTCTCCAGTGAAACAAGGCTGCGAGGCTGCTTTCCCCTATGCTGTAGAGCTTTTCCTAGTGCTATCACCAGCCACTGCTCAGACATCTCTCCTGTCTACTCTCAGGACATCATTTCTGCTCTGACTCCTACAGTTCAGCTGCAGCAGAGCTGAGGACGCCCCAACCCTGAGCATTTCTTGCCCTGGCCTTTCAACCTGGTCCCTAAGAAGGAAACTATCACTCCTTAAACACCTGTCCCTAGCAGACAGTAACCTCACCAGATCCTTCCTGGGTCATTGTGAATGCTCCCAATGAGATATGCCTTGTATCTTTACCTTTCCACACCAGGAAGCTAGGCTCAGGGAGACTCAGCCTCATTAATTTCCTTTTCAAAGGACACAAAACGAGTTGAGGCAGGAATGAAATTCAATCCTATGTCACTCTGACTGCAGAGCAAATTTTATTTTTACTTGGTATTCCCTGTGAGAATTTTTTCAAATAAAATAGATTTCTTCGGCAGTGCTTTGTTCCCTAAACAACTAGAAAGGAAAATAGCTCTCATTCTCTCAACATCTTCCTCGTCCATTAGCCAACTGGGGACCTTAGGGAAGTCATTTAACTTCACTGTATTTCAGTTTTTCTTGTATGTAAAAGATACTTGGGGGCTGGAGAAATGGATGAGTCGTTTAGAGCAGTCGCTGCTCTAGCAGAGGACTAGGGTTTGGTTCTCAGTTGTACTTAGTCATCTCTAGAGTCTCGTTGGGAGTATGGAATTGTGTGAAGATATGCATGAAGTATTTCATTTAAGGTTTTGTGCCCAAAAAGACTGAATAAAATAGTAGGACTGTTTATCATCATCATCATTATCATCACCATCCTTATCATTATCACTGTCATATTATTGCTTTCATCATCACTGCTATCATCATCATTTTTTGTATTATCATTAATCCATATCAGCATAATTATCGCTATTATCATTATCAGTCATAATCTTCAAAATCATCTTTTTGATTTATTTATTTTTATTTTGTGTGTATGAGTGTTTGCCTGCATGTATGTAAGTGAACCCATGTTGTACAATGCCTGTGGTGGCCAGAAAAGGGCTAGGGTCTCCTAGAACTGGACTTACAGACAGTTGTTAGCATCCATGTGGGTGCTGAGAACCAAGCCCAGGTCTTCTGTGTAAGTAACTAGTGCTCTTAACTGCTGAGCTATCTCTCTGGCCCACTCATAAAATAAGAAGCTACCATTTGGGGTTCATCTATATTTCTTTTGGCAGGAGTAAAACGTGAAACGAGGTTCACCTGACTGTCAAGTCCATGGTATTCCCACAATGTTTTACTGTTTTTATAAGCTCATGATGACTTAATAAACAAATCCAAATCTTGGTCATCATTGTATATACATTATAGTCTACTTAAAGAATTTCCTTGTCAGACAGATATGGGCTGATTAGATGGATTTTCACAGCACAGGACACCAAGGCCGCCACTGGAGAGGTTATATCTCACTGATTCCCTTTCCAACTGTTTCAGTCCACTAGATGTTGGGAGCAATCAACCCCTAGTCAGAGCTATCTATAGCTTCCTTCCCAAATGGTGCCTTTAAGGGACAAGTTAGAAGCTCCACTCTAAGTCCCAAACCATCGTCACATTACCATGGGATCTTGAGAACAAACACGAGAGTCTGGCAAATGAGACTGACTTGGTGGCAGGCCATTTTATCCATGGGCAAGCAAGTATCTTATGTCATCAAATTTGCTGGTTTAAGTTAGTAGTAGAACAACAGACTATTCTGTCTTATTAGCCCGCAGGGACAGCAGACAGCCAACAACTAGCACATTCAAACTGTAGTTATTCTCTACTAAGAAGACAAGGCAAAGCACATGGCCTTTCATTTCATAGCTTCGAGGTCAGAATCATCACTAAATTTCCTCACATACAAAGCCCAGCCTCTGGCCATGGTACTAGAAATTAGCTTTCCCCTACACTTTCACCCAGGTGCTGAATTAGAGGATGTGTCTTTCAGGGGACATTTATGTAAAAAGATGTGAATAAAGTATATTCTTGATATTAAGAACAAAAATGCCAAGAAGGTGTTCACATAAAGGACCAAATATTCATTAAAACAAAAAAATCAAACAGAAAAGCACAAAGTAAACAATGAACGAAACTAAATGAAATCACAGCAAAAGACAGTGATCCCTCCAAAGTGAATTTAAATTTCTAATAACTTAAGATGAGAGTAGGTGAAATAATAACGTATATACATATATATTCAAATTCCTTAGTAATAACAATGCTGATAATAAAATATTAGCATTTTTCTTTAAAGTTCTGGCATGTAATATCTGTCTTTGGTAGGTATTATGATAGGTATTATTTTAAACAGAGATTTAAAGCTTGAAAAGCTTTTCTATGTGTGTTTTGGGTTGCTAAAATTGACTACTAAGACAAGGTTTTCACATATAACCACATCATTTTTTGTTGTTTAAGCTGTCTGAGTATGTAATCTGCCACCAGAATGTGCAGTATAAGATGCAAAGAAGTTTGGGCTTTAACCCACTGGATGCAAATAATACTCTCTCTCTGGCCAGCCTGATAAAAATACCAGTGCATACCATTGGAATTGGGTCCAGTTCTTAACTGTTACTGTGAGGGATGAAGCTGGATTTCACACCCAGCTCTATTGACCTTTGAAGCCCAAGGCCACCATTCTGCTAAGATGAGTCATAAATCAAGAGATGGTTTATGTATAAGACGCACGCCTTTAATCCTAGCACTTGGGAGGCAGAGGCAGGCGGATCTTTGTGAGTTCAAGGCCAGCCTGGTCTACAATGTGAATTCCAGGACAGCTGGGGCTACAGGGAGACCCTGTCTCGAAAAGACCAAAAATAAATAAATAAATAAATAAATAAATAAATAAATAAATAAAAGAATCATAAGATTAAACACAAGCACAAAATCTCTTTAAAAAGAAAGAATATGAAAATAATTTGCTTGAGAGAAACAAATGGGAACGGGGGCACCATCCCACGCTAACTAGAAAAATCTCTGCTGATGTTGCTGGAGAGATGGCTCAGTGGTTCAAAGCACTGGCTGCTCTTGCAGAGGACCCATATTTGAATTCTTGCACCCGTGTGGTGGCTAACATGCATCTATAACTCCAGTTCTGGGGGAATCGATGCCCTCTTCTGACCTCGTCAGACACTGCATGGCACAGCTGCACTTACATACATGCAGGCAATACATTTAGACACATTAAAAAATATCTGGTGAATTTGGTATGGTTCTTATTCTTCCCATCTGTCCCATGAACTACTGTTAGAGAATGACTGTCAGTTGAATACAATGCTGAGATTTGCAGAGAACTGGCTCGAGGGATCACAGGAGAGCTGAGAGTAAATCCTTGGGTGTAGAAGTCCCTGCTTATTTGTGAGGTTTCCCTGAGTCTCATGGCTCCTCTCTGTCTGGGGACAGATCCAAACATACTTCAAACATGTCAAGTTCATGGCTGGATGTCAGCCAGCTAGTCCATCAGAGGACACTGGCATCCAGGCAAACCCTCCAAAATCCCGGTTCCCACTAAGCAGTTCCTCTTTCCTCTCATTTTCTCAGAGTATAGAATAATTGATGATATACAAACTAAACCAACAAATTCTTGTTGAGAAATAGAAGCCTCAGTTAAGCTGGGAAAAATGTCAGAAGACTCATTCATTCTACATGAGAATAAACAGAAGGACTAGATTTAAACCCCTGTACTAAGAAAGCTAATGGAATGATGTAATGACAAATGAATATATCTTAATCTGTTTTCCATTGCTGTTACTGGATATCACAGACTGGGTATAATTTTAATAAGAATGAAGTTTTGTTCATGGTACTTTAGGCTGGCAAGTTCAAGTTCAGGTTGCTACATCTACTGAGGTCTTTTTTCTTAATGAGGACTTTCTTCAGAGCTCTAAGTTGATATAGGATATTTTAAGGTCAGACAGAGGAAGATCAGTAATGTGGGTCTCTTTTGTTTTTCTTATAAATCTGTTATTGTCATCATAAGCACCCATCTATAATAATAGGTAATATAAAATTAATAAATATAATACATGGTAAAATATAACATAAATATATTACAGTTTATAAAATAAATAAATGGAAGAATGATGGTATATAGATAATGGAATGGTGCTAAAATACATTTAGAGAACCAAATCTAAAAGCATAGAGAGGAGAGAATTCCTTCAGAGTACATGGATTCATGGAAGAGAGTGATCACACAATTTAATAAAATGAGCTTTCTAATGAGACGACATTCAGCAGGGCTGAAGGAGAAAAAAATGATCTCAAGGAGTTAGGAAGAACAGAAGTCTGGAAACAGTATTAATAATACTAATCAATCAGCAACAAGCATGGCAGCAGAGTTGAAAATGAAATTACTGATGCAGATGAGGTTCTCAAAGAAACCATTGCATGTACAAGTTAAAGGAATTTCATGTAACTAGACAAGGAAAAATAGACAGAGTTCAAAGGTAATTCATCTCAGTTTGATGGATGACTCTTTAGCACAGACAACAACAAACAGAATAGAAAGTATTTGAAGATGTAATAAAATTATCCTTAAATTTAGGAAGAAGTGAATTTATATGGTGAAAGGTTAAACTTTTAGAAAACATAAAGACATTTTCTGCATAAATTATTAAATTGCATAGAGAAAAGGGATTTTTGAAGCAGTCAAGAATAAGAAACCATCTGTCATTCTCTCTATCCATTCATCCACTCTTCAATCCATTCCTCAAACCATCTTTTTACCTTTCTTCCAGACATAGGAGGATATAGTTAAAGGTGTAGAACGTGTGTGGCTTTGCAGCTATACAGACTTGGGAATGTTTGCACCTGCCACTTAACTAGAGGAGGGTCATTGGATAAGTTCCCTAAACTTAGGCCTGAGATCTTCTGACCTATGAAAAAGAAATAATTAGACCTATTGATCAAGATTGATTTTAGTTTGTAATGTTATGACCAGGTCAATATGTGACATTGGACAGTCTCTTAAGACATTCCAGATTTCTTTATTATAGTATTAGTGGCCATTCCATCCATCCATCCGTCCGTCCATCCATTCGTCTGTCTGTCCATCCATCCATCCACCTATCCACCTATTCATCCAAAAAGCTTTCACCAGACAAGTGTTTCTTTCTTTCTTTTCTATTTTTTTTTTT
>VZQC01002915.1:2449816-2497444 GCA_009823505.1 Rhizomys pruinosus
TTTTTTTTTCATTTTTTAGCAATAAGTGATAATTTATGAGTACAAGCATCCTTCATGTAAAACCAGTTTGCAAGCAGTTGTGCCCAAATCCACACAGCCCCTTGGTCCCACCATCCAGCAGGGGAGGGGGGGGCTTGTATGTTCAATCAAGTTGATCAAATGAGTGTCCAGGCTATATTCCTGTAGTTTCACCATTCACCTCAATCGCAGCCCTTGCATTCTACCACGCCCCCTCTTCCACAGATTGTTCCCTAGGCTTAGAAAAGGGGCACAGGTGGATGAGAAGCCAAAACAGTCTACTTTCTCTGGAGCTGTTGTTTTGGACTCTGGTCAATTCTGGCTATTTCATGGGCTGACAGTTTGTCCAGGAATAACCTTTCGATCCTACTACTGAAGCACAAGCAATTAGATATATAGGTATTTAAACAGTACTGATTGTTATCGTAGGTTACTTTGGTATAGACACAGATGTTTGGATGGTATGTTAATCCATGAATTACATTTTTTTCTGTTAAATATGACAGGGTCTTACTGTGGCTTATAACATTCTTAACTGCAGACAAGTGTTTCTTAACTGCTGGCAATTCCTCTGTGTGGAAAGATACAGTCCCTGGCTTGGCAGGTGGACTGTCCTAAGCCAGATGGAAATCGAGGCAGCAAAGCTTCAGGACAGACTCAGCCATTTCTTCAGAGAAACCCAGGTGGCCATCCATTAACTGGTCATTTAGAGGAGATTTCTGGGTTGCTGGCTGGCCCCTCCGTTCCTGGTTGTCTTGTCAGAGTAACAGGATTGTTCTGAGATCTTAGGAACCAACTGAAGAATGTGTCATGTTAATTTCCCCTCCTCCCACTTCTTCTGCCTCTGTTCTGACTCCCACCCTTAAGTGCTCTAGCTCTTTATCTTGCCTTTGAAATCAAGAAAGACACTTTGGAATTCAATTAACCACGTAGTTGCCACAGCAACGAAAACATAAACTTGAATGATTTATACGCACAGACAACACTTCAGAAAAGAATAAATTTAATCCCACAGCTGGGAATAAAATAGATTGGAAAATAAGAAGAAAATTGTATCCTTTTCTCCCGATAAAAGGGCCCACTTTAATGTGACCTGGGTGAACACTGAGGCGGAGGCGGTAGGCAGCCAGTGCACCCGTCACACTCACATGCACAGCACAGGTTGAGATTCACGCTGGGTTTCATGCCAGGCACTCAGCTCTGCTCTGCAATTACCAGGGCACTGAGGGCCAGCAACTCCAGGTATAATTCATGAACTGTAGGCATGGCCCCCATTAAGGTGTGTTCCTCTCTTTGAGTGTCATAGATTGTTTTAGATACATTCATATCTACAAATTCTGAGATTGCTTTCACATTAAAGTCAAGTCCTTCACAGAGACACAGAATGAGGTGTTGGGATATGCTTGAAAGGCAAAAACAAAAAAATAAAGCAAATCTTCAGAGATGAGCTTTACAATAATGTCTGCATACTCCCAAACTCTCTCGTTGTAGATGGGCTGGCAGGACCAAGGAAACCCACTGCACTGTTAGCCTAGGGACATAGACATTGTAGGTGGCTCAATAGCAACTCAGCCGATTAAGAGTTACAAGGCTTCATTTCTGTTGTAAGAGAGTTCTTAGTCTACAGGAAATATGCATAAAAACAAATGAAAATGCATAGTACCTTGAAATATTTATTTTTTATTTTTCATTTCTTTTCTGTATTTTATGTATATTATATTCCCTTTAAAATTACCTGATTGTCATTTTTTTAAATATTTTTGAGACAGGGTCTCTCTTTAGTCCCAGTTGACCTGGAGCTCACTATGTAGACCAGGCTGCCCTTGAACTCATAGAGATCCATTTGCCTCTGCCTCCTGAGTGCTGGGATTAAAGGTATGTGCCACCTCAGCTGGCCCATTGTCTTTTTTTGCACAATCATATCAATTGAACAGATACATGTGTATTTAGTTTCAAAAGATATACAACCAGTACTATAAATCTCTATATATTCAAAGCTAATAAACCTCATATGTATATTTATTTTGGAAAAAAAACATATTGAAGTTTTGAAGTTTTAGTGTCTTCTGTCACACCAGAATGAGTCACCTTGCATCCCATGTGGGGACCATTGAGTTGGAGACATCGTCATTGATTTAAGAATTGGGATGGTATAAATGTGAGCCATATCGAAAAACTTTAACTTCTAATATTACAGTCTGAAGGTCAAAGCTAAATAATTATGATGAGGTACAATGCTTTCTAAAATAAGATGCTGGAATAGAGGACATATGTTTAAAAAAAAGTCTATCCTAAAAAGATAGAGGGAATGGTATCCTTGATGTCTTCTGACCTCTCAAAGCACTTGAGGAGAGGAAGGAAGAGAGGGAGCACAGTGACACCCAGATACCTAGAAGCCAGTTGGATAAAAGTTTATCTATCCTCCACTTTCCGTTGGTTAGATAGCTACTGTGGGGCCTGAACTGAGGGAGCTATTCCATATGAGTTGGACACCACACCAAATGGTTTGATGGATGGAGACCCACCCTCCACTCTTATCCACATCACCTAATCTGGAAAATTCCATCTGAAAGAACCCAGGATTTGTAGAAGGATCCCCTGCTGTGGGAAATAGTACAAGGAGCTCCTTGACACTCAAATGAGAAGGGATGCATCAAGGATAAGAAGATCCACATTCTTGGGGATAAAACTTCCCCTTTACATGCCATTCAACCCTCAGTAATTGACTTTACCTAATTTTCATTGATTTTCCGAACAATGCTAAACATCAAGTCATTTTTTTCCTGTGCATATAATTTCTTTTCCAGCAGGCAACATTTATACATTGAAAATTAACACGTAGATACTCAAACTCCAAACAAAACTTCACTATGGAATTTCTATAAAGTGCTTGATATTTATGAAGAATGACTAGGAAATAGACTATTTACCCCTTTTAGTGAAGGTATTTAGAAAAAAAAAAAAGGGAAACTGCAATCATTTAGACATAGTCTATAATCTCCACTTCAGACAATTCTTCCAGTTATGCCCGTGTTTAGATGCTATAAAGACGTTTGGACTCTTGGAGCACTAAATTACAGCTATATACTCAGACAAACCTTTCAGCACTGAGTGTTTCCCTGCCAATAAAATGGGAATGATAATATCCACTTGATGACTTGTAAACATAACACAATTAAAAGCATCTTACATCATGTCTAACATACAGTAACCACTGAAAGTGCAGATGTTTTTACTATGGTAATTAGTCTGAATAAAGATTTTTCTCTACATGCACTTATGCTGCTATTCAAATTCATGGATTAACATATCATCCAAACATATGTGTCTATGCCAAAGTAACCTACCATAACTATTAGTGCTGCTTAAATACCTATATATCTAATTGTTTGTGCTTCATTAGTAGGATCGAAAGGTTACTCCTGAACAAACTGTCAGCCCATGAAAGGAAACAGCCAGAATTGACCAGAATCCAAGTCAACAGCTCCAGAGAGAGAGGACAGTTTTACTTCTCATCCACCTGTGCCCCTTTTCTAAGCCTAAGGAACAATCTGAGGAAGAGGGGGCATGGTAGAATGTAAAGGCTGCGATTGGGGTGAACGGTGAAACTACAGCGATGTAGTCTGGACACTCATTTGATCAACTTGATTGAACAAACAACCTGTCACCCCCCACTGAATGGTGGGACTGTGGGGGTTTGGGCACAACAGTCTGTAGATTGGTTTTGCACGAAGGATGCTTATACTCATGGATTATCACTTATAGCTAAAAAATGAAAAAAAAAAACAAAACCTGAAGGATGCAGGACAGTTATGGCAGAATACATGATCTGGGATGGGGTAGGGGTGGGGGGGAAGGGAAAGGGAAATATGCCTGATCTGAATTGGAAAATGATGTACGAAATGCACAAACCATCAATAAAAATTAAATTAAAAAAAATAAATAAACACACACACACACAAAACAAAACAAAACAACAAAAAAAATGGGTTACATGCAAACTACACATCTGTGTTTGTTAGCATTTATGTATTTATTAGTTTAGTGGTGCTATGAATCAAACCCAGAAACTTGGGCATACTAGACAAGTGCTCTGCCACTGAGCTGCAGTCCCAGCTTCCAGTTCTGTGTATATGTGGAGGTAGTGCAGTTTAAATATTGAACACTTGGGGGCTGGAGAGATGGTCTAGTGGTTAAGAGTGCCGACTGCTCTTACAGAAGACCCGGGTTCCATCCCCAGGACTCACATGGCGGCTGGAGAACCGTGTGTAACTCCAATTCCAGGAGAACTCCAGTTCCAGGGGAATCCGATGCCCTTTTCTGACCTCCGCGGCATTGCACGACATGGGTGCACAAACCAACATGCAGACAATACATTTATACACATAAATAAATAAATAATAAATAAATAAATAAAAATATTGAACACTTGGGGCTGGAGAGATGGCCTAGCGGTTAAGAGCCCCAACTGCTCTTGCAGAGGACCTGGGTTCGATCCCCAGCACCCACATGGCGGCTGAGAACATCTTTAACTCCAGTTCCATGGGAATCCGACACCCTCTTCTGATGTCCGCAGCATTGCACGATACGGGTGCACGACCTACATGCAGACAGTACATTCATACACATAAAAAATAAATTAAAAAAATATTGATCACTTTTCATGAGTGTACCGACCATATCATATCTACAAGAAAGCAGCCCTGGCTATCTGCGCAAGACCAGTACAAGTTTGGGCCTTGCAACATTCCATCAAGAATGAGGGAGAAGCTCCTCATTCTTATTTATTTATTTATTTTTGGTCTTTTGATGAGGCCGGTCCCTTCCCAGAGGAGCTATGGGAAGTTAATGGCTGCCAGGGGGAAAGAACGTCATTTTCTTCAGAGGTGTAGTGGTTGCCTGTGCTCCAGTATATAACACTTTACCCATGCTCATACAACTTAAACTCAGCGTGTCCTAAAACAGACACAAAAAT
The DNA here is from genome assembly GCA_009823505.1 of Rhizomys pruinosus. NCBI lineage: Eukaryota > Metazoa > Chordata > Mammalia > Rodentia > Spalacidae > Rhizomys > Rhizomys pruinosus. Next base: position 2,454,810 of record VZQC01002915.1, read on the forward strand.
AGCAGGGGACCCTTGGACCAAGTTGGCAGGGAATAGTCTGTTGGAGTGCAGAGAGCGACAATAGTGCGGGGCTCAGTAGAGAGCAATGCATTATACACAGTATGAATTGCGAATGTTAAAGAAGTTAGACACTTTTTACTACTGTCTTCTCATGGGGCTTGGGTTATTACAGGCTTGGAGGAGGATTCTGAGCAAGGCTAGAGGGAATTAGAGTTGAGGTGAAACCGTGGATATCTGAAAATACCCATCCTTATAACAGAGTGAACCTCGCTGCATAGCTAGTGAGGCAAATATGAATTATAATTTTTATCTTTGTGGCATTTGTGATAAAATACATATAATACTTACCTTTGTAACTATTTTAAAGTATATAATTTGGTCATTAGTTGACATTAAATATATCTGTAATGTTATTAAAAATTAAAAAACATGCCCACTATCCAATTCCAGAAATTTCTCATTCCCCAAACAGAAACCTTGTGCTCATTATCAGTCATTTCCACGTCTCCCTCCCCTAGCCCTTTAGTGCAAGTGATCCCTGTCTTTATATTTGTGCCCATTCTGGACATTTCACATAATAGAATTAGGTTAATCCTAGTCTTTTGAGAGTGATTAATACAGTGTTTCAAAGTTCATTCATTATCATAGCATGTGTTAGCACTTCATTTCTTTATGCCTGATACTATTCTGTTGTACAGTAAAATCTCATGTTTACTATGCATTTGGTTCTCAATCCCATCAGGACACATAGGAATCACCATATGGCCGGGTAGTCTAAGAGTCAATATACTGAGAAGTAGACTGAATTGTTTCTGGAGTCAAGGTCTGAGAAATTCCTTAAAACCTTTGAGCAATAGCTGTTTTACTTGTTAGATGAAGATAACAGATAATAGTTATTTCAGATTTGCCTAGACAATTAACTTTTATGTACTTAATTCAAATGTTATAGTGTACGGGGTATCCTAATAGATTTTTGTTTTCTTAAAAATTTATCAACTTTAGGGGAGACGCCATAACGCGCCAGGGCAGCAGTAGGATCGAAAGGTTATTCCTGGACAAACTGTCAGCCCATGAAAGGAAACAGCCAGAATTGACCAGAGTCCAAGTCAACAGCTCCAGAGAGAGTGGACTGTTTTACCTCTCATCCACCTGTGCCCCTTTTCTAAGCCTAGGGAACAACCTGCGGAAGAGGGGGCGTGGTAGAATGTAAGGGCTACGATTGGGGTGAATGGTGAAACTACAGCAATGTAGTCTGGACACTCATTTGATCAACTTGATTGAACAAACAACCTGTCACCCCCCACTGGATGGTGGGGCTGTAGGTGTTTGGGCACAACAGCCTGCAGATAGGTTTTGCATGAAGGATGCTTGTACTCATGGATTATCACTTATAGCTAAAAATGAAAAAAAAAAAAAAACAGAGAAAAAATGAGGACAGTTATGGAAGAATGCATGATCTGGGATGGGGTGGGGGTGGGGGGGGGGGAGGGAAAGAAAAAAAAAAAAAATTGGAAAAAATGTATGAATGCACAAAGCATCAATAAAAACTAATTTAAAAAAAATAAATTTTACAAAATATTCAAGTAGATAGATAGATAGATAGATAGATAGATAGATATGATAGATAGATGATAGATAGATAGATGATAGACTAGATAGATAGAGTAGATAGATAGATAAGATAGATAGAGCAGTTGTTTTGAATATGCCACCATAAAGTATAAACTTTGAAATAGCGCAAGTCTTGGGGTAGGTTCTAGATGACCATTCTCTCCAGATGTTTCAGTGATGTTTTGCCATGGGTTCGGCAAAAGCCTTCCTGTTTAGGGGCTGGAAGAGATGGCCTATGCGGTTAAGAGCGCCGACCGCTCTTACAGAGGACCCGGGTTCAGACCCCCACACCCACATAAAAAAAAAAAAAAAAAAAAAAAAAACTCCAATTCCAGGAGAACTCCAGTTCCAGGGGAATCCGACACCCTCTTCTGACCTCCGCGGCATTGCACGACACGGGTGCACAAACTTGTATGCAGACAGTACATTCATACACATATGGAAATAAAATTAATAAAAAAAAATTTATTTAAAAAAAATTTATCAACTTTAGGATCTCTCTCTCTCTCTCTCTCTCTCTTTCTGTGTGTGTGTGTGTGTGTGTGTGTTTGTGTGTGTGTGTTGGACTAAAGTCCAAATTCAGGGCCTTTCTGCTGTGAGACAAGCACTCTACCACCCACTACATCTCCAGTCCCCTAAAAACATTCTTAATGAAAGAAATGCCATGGAAATCAAAGACTTGTGGATAATGGGAGAAGACTATCCTATTGCCCAATCTCCACTGTTCCATCCTCCATGCATCTATCAGGCTGGGCCTTCTGCATACTGCTATCTATAGCTTCTGGAAACCCTCCTCAAATGGTGGTACCTGGGATACTGTCAGGGATGTGGGTGACAGCATCAGCCTTAGCCTCTAGCGGAGTTGGCAGGTTACATTCAAGGGACATAGGCTTTCTCTTGTTGAAATGCAGTAAGCTATTCTAGGGATTAAATCCCTTTGGCCAGCTAGGAGACAGCTTCTCCTGGCCATGGATGATCCAGCATCCTGTGGTCTTTCATTATGTACCTGACTACAATGCACAACATGCCTTTTGACTGTGGTTGCATAGGAGAGCTCAGGAGAAGTGACACACTGACCAGGGAGGGCCAGTCCCTGCTGATGAATGGGCTGTGTTGTTCTGCTCTGATTTTCTTTCACCATAGCTTCCTAATTGTAGTTTCCTTCTCTGGATTATTGAACAGACTTTGGCTAACTGCATGCTGTGGTACCTTCTTGGGACTACTTCCCTTAACAACGTCAGACTAGTATTGTCTTGTAACAAGGTCTTGCCAATTGCAATGAGAAACTTTTCTCGGATGTGGGAGATCTGGAAGCAGAATGAGTTACAAAGAAGGGCTGCCATGGTTGTAGGGGCTGGGAATATAGTCAGTGCACCAGGCGGAGCTACCTGGAAGGCCCAGTGATGGAAAACAGCTGGAACATGAAAGAAAAGTAATCAGCTGACCCAACACAAGGGAAGAGTGTGGGACACTGGACTCAAGAATGACCCCATAGCAGGTAAAGCCTTATTTATGGGTACATCTATTTCTGAAAATATTTGCATTTGAACCAGAATTTACTCATCAATCCAAAGCTGTTCATGAACCCCACACCAAAATTCGGCAACCAGACTGAGGTTAAGGACAAAGCATGCACGGCAGTGGTTGGCTGGCAAAGCGAGCTATGCTTGAGTCTGGAGAATGTAGTTGCCAATCAGAACAGAAATGTCTGAGCCCGAGCTATAAAAGATAAAGTAGAGACTTGGTGTTCTAGGAAAGGTAGATCTCTGGTTATTAGAACAGGCCACTCCTCAGACCTTACTATTCTGAGGTCAAGTTAAAGCTATTACTCTGGGCAGTGCTAAGACCCAGAGCTTCCAAGTAGATCTAGAAGATTATCAGTTGGGGGCAAACATGAGTGCAGAAGGTGGGGATGACCAGAGCTTGCACAAGAACTGAGAGTTATCCATCCATCCATCCATCCACCCACCCACCCACGCATCCATCCATCCATCAACCCACCCATCCACCCACCCACCCGTCCATCCATCCATCCATCCATCCATCCATCCATCCATCCATCCATCCATCCATCCTTCATTCCATGAGCATTCCTAAGCCCCTTTCTTTTTGCACTAGGCTTGAGTTAAGATTTCTGTGTGCACCCATGTCATGCAATAACATGGAGGTCAGAAGAGGGTGTCGGATTCCCCTGGAACTGGAGTTAAAGATGGTTCTCAGACACCGTGTGGGTGCTGGGGATCAAACCCGGGTCCTCTGCAAGAACATTCAGTGCTCTTAACCACTAGGCCATCTCTCCAGCTTCGAGTTAAAATGTCTTGTGGCTTCATGTAGTCACAAGGACTTAAGGTAAGGTAAGATAAGACTTCAAAGTCTATTCTTCAGGGCTTTTGTTGCAGTTTCTCTTTTCTGTTCTCCATCTAGACCCGTGAGAGCACAGTCACCTGTTGATAATAATTGTAGTTCTGACAACTGGATGCACAAGAGGGTCAGTGAATATTTGCTGAAATTAAAGCAGTGTATTTAGTTCAAATCCTTTCTGCACAGTCTCATCCCAATCAATTTTAATTGAATTTCCAACCAGCATTCTCCAGCATATTTATACAAAATGCTTAGTTTAGAAATGGTATTGGCCATAGCTAAGTATCTTATTTACCCAATGTTCAATTATCAATTGATAATGTTTTGTAATATATACTTAATTACACAGATGTCATTTTATGTACTTATATATAATATATATTATATTTTATAATATAATTCTGTGATGGTTGGTTTTTATTGTCAACAAGACACAAACAACAGTTGTGGGATGAAGGAACCTCAAGTGGAAAGACTTCCCATATTAGATGTTTGGGACATTGTCTTGATTGATGGTTGATATAACAGGAGGGTCCAGCCTGCTTTGGCCCATGCAATCCCTCCACAAGCTGTCCTGAGCTGTATAAGAAAGCAACCCATGACATGGGTGCACACAGAAATCTTAACTCAAGCCTAGTGCAAAAAGAAAGGGGCTTAGGAATGCTCATGGAATGAAGGATGGATGGATGGATGAATGGATGGATGGGTGGATGGATGGGTAGATGTATGGATGGGTGGGTGGATGGATGGATGGATGGATGGGTGGGTGGGTGGATGGGTGGGTGGATGGATGGATAGATGCATGGGTGGGTGGGTGGATGGATGGATGGATAACTCTCAGTTCTTGTGCAAGCTCCAGTCATCCCCACCTTCTGCACTTATGTTTGCCCCCAACTGATAACCTTCCAGTTCTACTCGGAAACTCTGGGTCTTAGCACTGCTCAGAGTAATAGCTTTAAATCTTTAAATCTTTAAAATCTTTAAATTTTAAAGCATGCTTTAAATCCTAGCACTTGGGAGGTAGAGGCAGGCAGATCTCTGTGAGTTTAAGGCCAGCCTGGTATACTGAACAAGTTCCAGGCCAGCTGGGGCTACAGGGAGACCCTGTCTCAAAAAGACCAAAAAAAGCTAGCTGTGCAGGAGCCAGAGAGGAGATGAGCCAGCAAGCAGTGCTCCCTCATTGTTTCTGCTTCAGTTCTCACTTAAGTTACTGCCCTGGCCTCCTCTGATAATGAATTGTGACTTGCGAGTGTAAGCCAAATAAATCTTTTCCTCCCCTAAGTTGCACTGGGTCATAGTGTATATCACAGCAATTGAAAGCAAACTGGAACAAATATATAAAATAACAGTCTTGGTTTTAACTTCCTCATAATGCGAGGAGGAGAACTATATGAAATATGTGTGGGGGATATACTTTATTTACTGATTTTTTTTTACTGATTTTAAAATTATATATTTAAGGTCTATGACATGATGTTTTGACAAACATAATGAAATGATTACTACAGTATAGTAGGGTGACACATCCTCCATGTCACACGCTCATCTTTCATTCCTCCTTTCTTTCATTTTTTGATGACAGCATCTAAAATGTGTTTTCATAGCAAATTTCCAGTATGTGATAAAATGTTAACTACAGTCCCTTTGCTGTACTTTGTAGCTTCAGACTTAGATGAAACTGGTCTGTGTTCTTTCACTTGCCGCTTTCCATCTTCCTCTTTCTGTAACCACAGTTCTTTATTTGATGTTTTTCTAGATTCTACATATAAATGAGACCAAGTGTCTCTGTGTCTGGCTTTTGGAAATCACCGTGGTGTCTTCTAACTTCAGACCTCTTATTACCAATAGCAAGATTTCTTTATTATTATTGTTAATTTTTTCTTTTTTTCTTTTTTCTTTTTTTATTATTTTATGTGTATTAGTGCACTGTCTGCATGTAGGTTGGTGCACCTGTGTTGTGCGATGTTGTGGAGGTCAGAAGAAGGTGTCAGATTCCCTTGGAATTGGAGTTAAAGACGGTTCTTAGCCGCCATGTGTGTGCTGACAATCGAACCCAGGTCCTCTGCAAGAGCAGTTAGTGCTTTTAACCACTGAGCCATCTCTCCAGCCCTATTGTTAATTTTTTTCAATGTATATTTTATGCTATTTTTTGTACATTTCATACAAACATCTTAATCATCTTTATTCACCCCCACCACCTGTACCAGGTTTCATTGCATTCTGACATGTATGTTGTGTCCCCGATGTCACTCAGTGCAAGTTTACCTAATGGAGTCTTGTCAGCCTATCTAGAATTTCTCCCTTAAAAAAAAAAGATCAACTCTTCCTCACCCAGCAGAAATCAGCTGCCAAGAGTTTTTTGGGTAAAGTTGGGGCCTGCTGGATTTCTGACTGACTGAGTTTGCATGGGTCTTGTGGGGCCCTGCTGGATTTCTGACTGATTGAGTTTGCATGGGTCTTGTGCATGCTGATACCATTGCATTAAGTTCATAGGAGCATGGTCCCAGAGGCCTGGAAGATTCTGTTTCCTTGTGATCGGGTGCCAACCCTACTCTTACAATCTTTCTGCCCACTCTTCTGCAATAGAAGTCATAGATCCTAGAGAAAACTCACCACTTCCATATCCCTAGACAAATGTAATTTCTTACTATATGCTAAATATGAATCCTTATATTTACAGACAAATATACCATTCAGTACTCATCAAAGAAGCTTCTTTTGCAACAGACGGAAGCCATTACAGGTTTCTACAACTGGTAACACCCAGAGATTGTCAGAGAGATGCCCAGCCATAAGTGACACATCTAGAGTAGACATAAGCCCTATACCTAAGGCTTGTGGAACATAGAGGAACAGGTAGTAGAGAGTAGAGTGTGAAGCTCCCTCATGCAAGAGAGTACAATGCACACAGGAAGCCAAAACTAGCCAAAGTCTAGAGAATAAGAGACCACAGGATTTCTATATTAAAGCCCAAATAGTATCCATTGTGCTTGTAGCACAACTTATTTATCCATTCATCTGTTGCTGTGCACTTTGGTGGTTTCCATAGCTTGGTTACTATGAATTGCACTGGAATGCACATGGGAAGGTAGATGTATTTATGAGCTGGTGATTCAGTTTCCTTGGCACATGCTCAGAAGAGGGATAGCCGAGTCATTTAGCAGTTATATTTTAAATTATTTCTGGAAACTCCATATTGTTTTCCTTAATGGCCAGATCATTTTAATGGTTCCTACCAATATTATCCAAGGATTTGTGCCTCTTCACACTCCCCAGTCCTTGTTATATCCCTCCCAAAGGGTAGGGGAGATATTTTCTTGCAAGTCTCACTTATATTTCTCTAATAATCATCTATGAGAGCTCCTTTTCATACAAATTTATATACTTTCTGTAGGAAAGATTTTTTATCACAATGTTTATTATAGATACAAGTATATAAAATCAGGGCATGAACATGATTTGATAAATTAAGTAGACTTAATTTCAATACTATAATAAGGGAACAATTCAAATTCTCACCTTTTGTTTCACACCCACGAAAACCACTTCAAAGGTGTTAATGATCTCTCAAATCTGATCAGTTTTGTGCAAGTAAACCATGTTTCTTTTTAAAAAAGCTTGTGCACTTACCCAGGCTCAAGGATATTGAAATCTAACACATAAAGCCCATTACTAGAGGTAGAAATACAGGCAATATACTATTATGTCAACAACCATCAATTCTGTAACAACCAAATGGATAATCTAATATTGCAACAACTCAAGTATTACTGAGCAAAGTGCATTTCTACAGTATTCAGTGTTGATATTCAGTTTTCTAACTTTAAGCAGCCTATGATAACTGGCAGCAAAGAAGGTCCTTGCAATAGACTGCCTCTGCTTGAGAACTTATAATGTAATTATAGCATGCTGGTAATATACTATCTAAACATTAAAGATACTCCTAAAATATTTGATGGTAGACTATGATCAAGACATTACACTATAAAAAAAAATCTTATGCAGAAGGAAACCCTTACTGACATTCTTCTGCCCCCAAATGAAGTCCAGTAACCACGAGTCCTGTCTTAATCCCCCTGCATTGGCCTCCATGATACTGTCTAGGTAACCCTACAACGGCAGTCCATATTCTGAGGAGGCTGAATGCCCATTAGCTGCTTAGTTCACAAGCTGGGTATCTCAGCAGTCCTCAGTCCACATTGGAAGGCTAAAAAGTAAAAAAAAAAAGCTGTATCTCATGTCTTTGAGGAGTGCCAAAAGCAGTGACATCCACAGAGCATATGTGCCTGCTTATAAGAATTGAAGACAGGCCAAACAATGGGTGCCCTCTTTTTTTTTCTTTTTGTCTTTTTACTAAGATCTCAAGTTTTGTGTTTGCATTACAGTTTCTCTGGTCTTAATGATTATTTATTTCTGGTTGTACTTTCCTTCTGGATGCGTAAGGCCATACAGATAGCCCAGATTAACCAAGGTTTTGTTTTGTTGAGGTCAGTTGAGGATCTGATCCTCAGGGGTCTCTCAGGGTTTTTTTGGGGGGGGAGAGTGGGAGCCCTTTTTAAACCCCTATCTCTCACCCTGAACAAAAATCAACTCCAAATGGATCAAAAACCTCAATTTGAAACCCCAAACCCTGAAGGTGTTAGATGAAAAAGTTGGCAGCAACTTACAAGACATAGGTGTAGGAAGAGACTTTCTAAATCAGATAGCAGCTGCACAGGAAATAAGGTCAACAATTGACAAGTGGGACCTTATTAAACTCAAAAGTTTTTGTACAGCAAAAGAAACAATAAGGGAAGTGAAGAGAAAACCCACAGAGTGGGAGGAAACCTTCACTGCTGATACATCTGACAGAGCATTAACTTCCAGAATATATAAACTACTCAAAAAACAAAGGAGTAAGAAAACAAATGACTCACTCAAAAGATGGAGTAAAGAGCTGAGCAGAGAATTCACAAGCGAGGAAATAGAGATGGCTGAGAAACATCTTAAAAAGTGTTCAACATTGGGAATGAACTTGCCACCTGACCCAGCCATACCGCTCCTGGGCATACCCACAAGACTCATCTTACTGCAGAGATACATGCACAGCCATGTTTTTTGCAGCTCTCTTCATAATAGCAAGGAGCTGGAACCAACCCAAGTACCCATCAACCGACGAGTGGATAGAGAAAATGTACATCTACACAATGGAGTTCTATGCAGCGGTAAAGAAAGATGACATCATGAGCTTTGCAGGTATATGGCTGGAGCTAGAAGATATCATGCTGAGTGAAGTAACACAGTCCCAGAAAAACAAATGATGAATGGTATCCCTCATATGTGGATGCTAGCACCAATTACCTAATTGTATGGCAAATTGAGCAACGTTAATATTATATTCCTCATGATCTAAAGACAACTGTGCTTTTGTATTGGGAATCCCTACACAGGTGCTAGAGCTGACCTAACATGTATTTTCAGACCTTGGACTTTTAGTATATGATGGAGGGTATGTGCATCTTTTAGAGTAATATGGGATTAAAATGGAAAGATGTGGATCAAGAAATATGCTATGGAAATAACATACAGTTTGTTTCCAAAGGATACGATGTTAATATAGGTGCAATGTAACAGACTGGTGCAACTTAGCCTTTCTGGGTGCTTAAGGACCATACCTGAAGTCCTTAATTTGGCTGAGGGACCTGGGGGACAGCTTTGTTCCTTGCCCTTATTGGTCAACCAAGTCTTAGGGGATTATATGTGGGGGCATCTCTTGAAAAGTCCTGCAGAGGTGGGTCACCATTCTTCCTGTTCAGGGAGGTCTTGGAGAGCCACTAAGGGGACTTCAGCCAGTGTCCAGTGCATAAAGAGGAAAGTCTGCTCATCCTTCAGAAAAGGAAGCCTGGTCTAGCAAGACCTGATTTTGTCCTCATGTGGATGGAACTGGTGGATGAGGAGCAGAAAGTTTCTTTTTATCAGTGGTAGGGATCAAACCAAGGACATTGAGTATGTTAGTAATGCAGTACTACTGAACTATATCAGTTGTCCAATTTAAAAGAAAAGAGATTACTTATATTTTCTTTATATTGACTTGTATGAATTCCCAGCATACATTTCTTTGGTCTTTTCAAGGCAGGGTCTCCCTGTAGCCCCAGCTGTCCTGGAACTCACTCTGTAGACCAGGCTGGCCTTGAACTCACAAAGATCTGCCTGCCTCTGCCTCCCAAGTGCTACGTGCTCCACCATGCCCGGCTTAATTTTTTAAATTAACTCCCATCAGGTATATTGTTTACAGATATTTCCCCCAATACATAGGCTGTCTTTTTATTTTATTAAAAATTAACTTTGTGGTGTAGAAACTTCTAGTTTGAGCTAGTCTTTGTTTCTTTTGGTTGTTGCCTTCATTTGGATGATTCCATCTAGAAATTCATCAGTAACATCAGGGTCAGGGGCTTTTCTGTGCCTTCTAATCTTGGAGTGCTACAGTTCAGGCATTAGTAGTACAGCCAGTTAAAATGGGAGGAGAGACTGAAATAATACTCTCATGCTTGGTGGGGCTTCTGGCTTTGAGATGATGCTTTCCGGTCCATGGTGCTAGGGGTGGAGATAGATCATTGGCCATCCAATGAGGTAGGATGAGCCCACTGGGCTCCCTTGAGTGTTACGGTTTACATGCATCTAATGCAGGCAATCATCCAACACTAGCAGGCCACAAAAGTGGCCTTGCTTCTTCTTCCTCACTTTCACAACAGCATCTCTTCTCTTGCTTGTCTGTATTCTCTGAACTGTCTATAGACTAAGGGCTCATGCTTAGAAGTGCTAACCACAGTTCAGTGAATTGAGGTAAATCCAAAGACTTCACTGGCAACCATCTCTCAGAATAAATCAGAAAGGTTTCAGTCTTTTCCCTTGAGGTTCAGAACCACAGAGACAGCTGGGGAAGGGCTAAGTACCCCAAGGGCCTTTTCCTTAGGAAGTGCATACCAGTGAGTAATTCTGATAAAACAGGCGGCAACTCCTGAAGGCCCACGTTCCCACAGGAGACAGGGCTAATGAGGTCCTTTGGCACAGGACCAGTGAATCTGGTTGCTCCTTTGGGGCCTGGATATGCTTAGTTCTGTGAAAAGAATCACCGCTCTGCAGGAGGGCTAAGGTGGATGAGTACATACTAATAGGCAGCTAGTTGTAAGCTGGTGGTCTCCAGGCCAGAACTGTGCTGTCAGCAGGGGAGTTGGCCATACCCCAAGGCCCTCTAGCTGCTTCCTGTATGGGCAGTGCCTCCATGCTCAGGCAAGTACTACTAGGGTTCAAAAGAAAACCACAGACAAAATTTTGATAGATTCCTGGCAAAGAGAAAATGCTCACAATGCCTTGTCTTGGAATTGCTTTGCAATTCCAAAATCCATCCAGCTCAGAAAATGGAAACTTTTTCATAAACTAATTGGCAGCAAAACTTGACCTGACCTGAACTCACTTGGCTGCAAAACTTGACCTTACCTGGCACAAGGTCATCTACGCAGTGTGAATGTTCATGTCTCACTGTAGGAATACTTATGTGTTTGGCTACAGGTGCTCCCACAGCCCCTGCAGAGGCTATGGGATGTTCAGGAACTGCATGCATTTATTTCCTTCCTGAAACCCAAGAAGGTCTGCCTCTTGCAATATCAGCAGTTCAGAGGTTTAGAGAAGAGGGCTTTGTAGCAGTCCTCTATTTACCCATCAGCTTAGAGGAAGGGCATGTTTGTCATCTTCGCCATCTATCCATCTATCCATTCATAAGGAACAGAGGATGCTCCAGTATCCTCAGAAAAGAGAATCTGTCACCAAAGTACATGTTCATGGGAACTGGATGACTGAGAAATCATGGACCAAAGAAGCTTTAAGGCTTTTTTTCTGTCTTTCACAGGTCAGCTCTATCTCCTCCCCTCCCCTCCCCTCCCCTCCCCTCCCCTCCCCTCCTTTTCCTTCTCCTCTTCTGTGTCACTTCTGTACCTTGCTGGGCATCTGTTCTTTTATCCTGGTAGCCTCCTTTATTCATGAGTTTTGCTTATGCAAAGCCAACGTACTTCCTCATAGCCTACCATCGTGCTCTCTGCTGTCCCATGCTCCATCTTTCTGTGTGGCCTAAATGGACAAAGTGAGACAAGTGTTCCAGCATGTCTTTGCATGCTAAGTCTGTGGTAGAACCACCCATGTTAGATGCTCACCTGGTATAATCAGCTGTGTCAGACAAGGGTTCATGTAATATAAATTACGCCTGCTGGTATCCGACCCCTGAGAAAATTGCATCTTCAAGGCACGGCAGATACAGGAGACAATGGGGATAGCCAGGGCTTGAGCTGACCAAGATCGGGAATTTCACTTAAAAGTGGCTATGCCTGGGGGCTGGAGAGATAGCCTAGTGGTTAAGAGCACTGACTGCTCTTGCAGAGGAACCGGGTTTGATCCCTAGCACCCACATGGCGGCTAAGAACCATCTGTGACTCCAATTCCAGGAGAACTCCAGTTCCAGGGTTATCCGAGACCCTCTTCTAACCTCTGAGGCATTGCACGACATGGGTGCACAAACCTACATGCAGACAGTACACTCATACACATACAAAAAAAAAAAGTGGCTATGCCAGCCGGGTGTGGTGGCGCACGCCTTTAATCCTAGCACTTGGGAGGCAGAGGCAGGCGGATCTTTGTGAGTTCAAGGCCAGCCTGGTCTACAGAGTGAGTTCCAGGACAGCTGGGGCTACAGAGAGACCCTGTCTCCAAAAAGATCAAACAAACAAACAAACAAAAAACAACCAAAAAAGTGGCTATGACTGGGCAGGTTCTAAAAGTCTACCACAGGGCCCAAATTCCAACATTGCTAAGGGGTGCCAAATAGGGCCAGGGCTTGGAAAAAAGCACCTGCACATCTGTTTATATTCTTTCCATTTGTCAAACTCCTTCAGATTCACAAAACTCCAAATCTTCCAGTTGTCCCACCATCATAGGGTTTCTTTCTTTGGTGAGAGTCAGTGGCTCCAAGACTCACTGCAGATGCTCGCTATGAACACTTCTCAGTTCCTATTGTCCCAGTCTTTCCCATGATAATGGAAAGCAATTCATGCAAATTTAAAATCGCTTATTTTATATGATAGATGCTCATAAAAATTGGTTGAAGATATTAGGCGACTATATCCAAATAAATCTAAGAGTCAGTGGGTAACAATGCGTCAGTGAGCATATTTATTGTACTTCAGAAACTCCTACAAATACAGTTGTTTAATACAAGGAGAATGTGTGTGTGTGTGTGTGTGTGTTGTGTGTGTGTGTGTGTGTGCGCGCGTGTGCCTGCCCGCGTGTTTTAGACTTATATGGGTACATGTGGAAGCCTAAGGTCAGCACTAAGTACCTTTCCTCCATCACTCTCCATCTTTTTCCTGAGACACAATCTCTTGTGAGCCTGAAGCTAATCCATTTGTTCAGGATGGCTGGCCAATGAGATTTAGGGATCCACCTGTCTTTGCAACAATCTCCTATACCCATCCCAAGGCTGGTCACTGCCCCTCTTTTTTTTGAGGGGGTGGTCTTCCTTTAGTCCCAGCTGGTCTGGAACTCGCTCTGTAGACCAGGCTGACTTTGAACTCACAGAGATCCACTTGCTTCTGCCTCCCAAGTGCTGGGATTAATTTTTTTCTGTGGGTTCTGGGCATTTGAATTTAAATCATCCTGTGTGTCTGTCTGGTACTTTATCAACTGAGTCATCTCCTTAGCTTGGCAGAATGGTTCCTGCTGATGGCATGGGCATCACCACTATCCTTTAGTTGACATGCAACATGAAAGCCGAGAAGTAAATGAAGGGACTCAGGATCACATGCAGGCTGGATTGGGAGAGCCTCTGCCTGGTTTCTCAAGGGATTACATATACAAGAGAAAATAGCACTACTACCAAGGTTTGACTAAGCAAGTTCTTAGAAGTGAGCTGAGCAGGTCCTCTCACCCACCTGTGCCAAGGGAAGGAGACAGAAGGAGAATCCTCGAGGAGCCTGGGGAGGCTTGCTGTGTCAGCAAGAGCTGTTTAAATAGATTTCCTTGCTGGCAGGGTGCTAATGAGGTGCGAACACAGGGGAGGGAGGCAGAAGGGGCTTTCTGGGAGAAAGAGCAGATCTGAACCGGGTTTCAAAGGACATGAGTTAGGAGCTTGAGAATAGAGTCCTGCCCACCTTCCCCGAGTCAGTTTGAAGGTTCTTCTTAAGAAAGCTTTGGAGGATAGCCTGAAGGCTCAGAGAACACAGCCCTTGTTCTTTCTCATAACTTTTAAGACTTTAAAAATAATCCTCCTCTTTACTCTTTAGACGTCCAAGTGGAAACTATTCCCTTCTGGACCACCCGAGTCTCCCCCTGCATACAGGGGCTCAGGGAGGGGTCTGCCCTCCTGCTGCCTGGTCTGCCTCACATCCTAAAGCTGGGCTTTCCAGTCCGTTTCCTCCCAGAGGCACTACATTTCCCGGGATCCCATTTCTTCCTTGCCAGGGAAGCTGCTTAAGACATGTAATTCACAGCCTTTCCTAACTGGATTGGAATTATTTTAAGATTATCATTAAATTTCTCTTCAAGAAGGCTAGTGTGACACCTTTGTTTTTGTCTCTTCATTTTACAGAGAGACAGAGTTGGCATCTATTAGATAAAACTATATGAAAGGCTCAGCTTTTGCAGGTTGGAAACAATTTTATATGGGCAATGTCACATAGTTCAAGGTAATACACCTGTCTGGAGCTGACATTAGGCTGGGCGTTCTCAGAATGGAGTGTGCGATGCACTGGCTGGAAGAGTGGTGAGGCCACACATGGGGGATGGAGCTGGAACTAGAGAAACTGAATCAGGATGCTGCCACAGAACGAATGGCTGTAATACTGACAGTAACATTCATAGAATCCCTACTGTGCTCTATCATAGGACATTTGCTTGTCACCTTTGCATGCTGTTCTTCTTGCATCCACAAAAAGTATTAATTATCTAGGTAGCAACCTCAAGGTAAAAAGAAGTTAATGGACATGCCCAAGATTATCTGGGGAGAAGTTAGAATTTGACCCAAGTAGTTTGTTCTAAAGGCTGTACTGTCTCCTAACCTTTAACAGAACTGGAGGAGTTTTGAATGGCATAATTGTTCTTGAATTTTCTACCTTCTCCTAGGCTCTTTCCCATTTGGGCTGGTAGGAAAACCCAGGTGGAGTGCCACAGTGCAAAGAACAGCCTTTAGATATTAGAAAGATTTGTATTTGGATACTGGCCTTACTTTTTATTAACTGTGTGACCTGAAGAAATGAAATTATCCCATGCAACTGTCAGGTTTGCCCAATTTTAATTTAGAGATAAATAGAAACACCTCAGGGGGCTCTTGAGAGAATTCCATGCGCTGAAGTTCTTCATAAAACAGGAACTCCTACTGTTTTATGAAGAAGGGAGGTGAACTCTTTATGTCCCTGTAGCCTATGTTAAGACTCTATTACAGGGGTTGGAGACAAGGGTCAGTGGTTAAGAGCACTTACTGCTTTCCCACAGGACCCACATTTGTTTACCAGAACTTATATTAGGAGACTACCTGCAGTTTCAACTTCAGGGGATCCAACACTGTCTTCTGGCCTCTATAGCCATTGGAACACCTGTGGCGCGCGCGCACACACACACACACACACACACACACACACACAAACTAAAAACATAAATCTTAGAAATAAAGATCAGAATATACGTTTGTGCTCCATAAATATGTGTTGAAAGACTTAGTATTCAAGAGAGCTTAGGAAAGTATTAATGGCATGGTAGAAGATTTTAAAAGATATTAATGAAGAGGGAAAACTGAGAAATAAATGTGAGGTAATGAGTGAGAAAAGAAGGGAAAGAGATGTGGCCAGAAATCCATTCAGTCAAGAGAAACTGTTAGAGGTTGGCTGATGCTTCTCCCTGCAGCAGTCCAGCCTCATGCCTTATGCTGTCTGAATTCCCTGGGTTGTTTGAACAAAAAAAGGAGAAACTGGGTGCCTTAAGACAGCAGGCTTTTCTTACCAGCCTTACGGAGGATAAAAAAATCTGAGATCAAGGTGTCAGCAGGCCATGCTCCCTCTGCAGTCCCTAGGGCAGAATCTGCCCTTGCCTCTGCTGCCGTCTGGCGGTCACCAGCAATTCTTGGCATTCATTGATCTGTGACAGCACACCCCAATCTCTGCCCTGATGTTCACGTGCCATTGTTCTTCCTTGGGTGTATGTGTTCCAATTTCCCAAATTATTACTTAGCATAATACATATGGTCTTTTTGAGGCAGGGCCTCCCTGTAACCCCAGCTGGCCTAGAACTCACTATGTAGACCAGGCTGGCCTTGACCTCACAAAGATCTACCTGCCTGAGCCTCCCAAGTGCTGGGACTAAAGGCGTGCACCACCACGCTGGCTCACTTCTTACAGATTTTAGTCCTCATTACATTCTCTTGTCCCCATCATGCTCCAGCTGATTCCCTTCCACACACACACACACACACACACACACAAACACACACACACACACACACACGTACAGAGACAGACACAAAGCACATCCCTTCTAGGAATTCTTGAGTTCATGATTTTCCATTATAATGTAAGAGATGTTTCTTTTTTTATATAAGATACTTTTTATTCTTTTATTTTTTATTATTTTTATGTGTATGAGTGTGCTGTCTGCATGAAAGTTGGTGCACCCCTGTCATACAATGCCATGGAGGTCAGAAGAGGGTGTCAGATTCCCCTGGAACTGTAGTTAAAGACGGTTCTTATCCGCCATGTGGTGCTAGGAATCGAACCCAGGTCCTCTGCAACAGCAGTCAGTGCTCTTAACTGCTGATCCATCTCTCCAGCCCCAAGAGATGTTTCTTATTGGTAGTACCGAAGGCTGTCTTCCCTGTGATGCTTCATGGTACAGAGGTGGAAAGAGAAGGTTTGATTTTAACTGTCACCAATTCTATAGACAAGAGGAAGTTAGTTCTTTTTCTAGGGATATCTGGTAGGAGAGTAAGAAAGCTAAGGTAAGGACTTGGTTTATCACTGTTGAGGATAGTGACAGTAGGCGGGATAGTAAATGGATACTTTATCCGTGGTGTCTACTTGTGTCTACTCAGCCAAGCAAGTTCCCTGGGGGTTCAAATTAGAGTGTCGTGTTATATTTAAACTGCTCATAATTTCAAGAGTTCTAGTAGGGGAAAGGAGCCCGGAATTTTTTTAGGGAAGAACTTTGATGGGGTTGTTAGTCATGAAATATAGGTTTAACCCAGCAAAAGTAGGCTAAAGTTTAGGAAGTTCCTTTATTGAACAGCATAAAGTGACAGGTCTAAAGGAGGATGACATGGGACTTAGGGTCCATCACAGAGGAAAGATAGAGAAATAATGGGTAGAGACATGCAGGGTGCAGGAGAGGGAAGGTTTTATGATGCTTGCTTGTGCTGTCCTTCATGGCACTGTCTTATCCCTGTGTGTTCTTATATTGCAGTGGCTTCTTCATAGTTAGCTTTCTATTGCTGTGATAAAACATTAACAAAAGCCAATTGGGGAGGAAAGGATTTATTTGGCTTACAGCTTACTGTCCATCATCAAGGGAAGCCGAAGCAGGAACTCAAGGCAGGGACCAGGGGGCACAGACTGAAGCAGAGTCTGTGGAGGAATGTTTATTTTTTTTTACTAGGTTGGTTCCTCTGGCCTGTGCTCAACCTGCTTTCTTATACAATTCAGGATGTTTGACTAGGGGTGGCATCACTTACAATGTGCTAGACCTCTCCACATCAATTAGAAATCAAGAAAATGTCTCATAGACACAGCACAACATAATCTAATAGACGAAATTTATTAGTTGAGGTTCCCTCTTCCTAGGTGTGTCAAGTTGAAACTAACCAGCTTTAGCTTTCACAGGGGAGTGGTGATGTACCTTGTCCAGCATAGGCCATGTTCTAACCATGTCTGAGGTCATCTATGGCTATCATGACTAGGATTAGATTAGGAGCACCACCAGGCCTCTTAGTAGAGGCCAGAATATGTGTCCTAAACCCACATTGTAAGGATGGGCCTACTGCAGATAAATATTCAATCCCAACGCCAGTGGTGCAAAGCTTGAGAAATCTTGCTCCAGCTATGTGGTACATCCCGTGGTACACTTGCAGTTTTAGGGAAGCTTATAGTCAAGAAGGAAGGACCCAAGGCTGCTTTGGACTGAAAAAAGAGATGTGAAGGGAGAAGAGAGAAACAACATCTGGCACCATCTGTCAGGATATCCACCCAGCTGGAGGATACAGAAGGAGTAGAAATACAGACCTGGTATAAGAAGAGGCAGTGAAACTGGAGTGGCTTCCTCAGATTCAAGAACTCTCAGAGATAAGACAACGCTGTTCGTCTTCCCCAACCTATGCAGTGGATGTCTTAATTAAAATACTGGCTTTTGAATGTTGCAGGACTTGAGAACCCTGTTTTATCTTCACAAAAATCCTATAATTGGTTTATCAGCCCCATTTTACAGTAGAGAGCACCCAAGGCTCATAGTAGTACAGTGAGTTGGAGACCACAAAGTAAGTCTGAGTCAGAGATGGATTGTGGTCCTGGGCTAGTTGAGTGCTTACTGGAGTTGTCCATTATTCCACAAAGTCCTTAAGATGTGCAGGAAGCACTTCTCTTCCTACAAATAAGGCTGAAGGCAGAGATACCTGGTTTGATGTAGGCTGAAGGCAGAGATACCTGGTTTGAGCAATGGTCCAGAAACCAGCACACATACAGTGGTGAATCTTCAAGCTACTTATATGCTCTGCAAATGATTGTTAAATACTTTTCAGAACTACTTTAAATGAAGTTATTAAGTTAAATGTGTTTATAGAAAAACTGCATTAGTTTTACTTATTTCTACGGTTCTTAGCCTCAGCCTTTAACCACTGCACTATCCCCACAGCCCCGTTTTACTTATTTCTAAGCCCAGTTCCTTTCTTTTCTTTATTATCTCAATTAAATTATCCTCTTCATACATTTGGAATGTAGGGACATATTAAATGTCCCAGGAAAAGAAAGCTTGTTTCAAGAAACAAGGTTATTTTTCCCCATGGGGATGGTAGAGGGAATTTATAGTGAAGTCAAGGGCTGATCCCAGTGGATGGGATCTGAAGGAGGCCCATGGGAATCTGGGAAGCCTGGCTGTGAGAACACCTAGACCAGTAATCCTGCCAAAGTCCAAGGTTACACTAAAATGCATCAGGAAAGTTGCCCAACTAACTAGAATCAACTTCGCACTATCTCTTGTGGAATCAGCTCAGCTAACACTCTTTTGAAGCTGATAGTGGGTGGAGTTTCCATATTGGGCAGAATGAAGTATTAGGCTCTTCCTTGATTATGCATGTCTAAAAAACACCCTTAGGCCAATACCACCCTGCTTCCATTTTCCACTATAATAATTCAATTATTTAAGACAAAAATGTCAATGGCTTTTGTGATATTTTGAAATGAATTAGTGATTTCTGGATCATAATGTCAACAACAAATATTTGGAAATCTGTAGTATGCATCTATGGACACATGATTTTGCAGCTCTCTGGTCATGAATGTTTCTTGATCTATCTCTTCTCTTTGTCTATTCTGAGGCCCCATAGCCTATAGGTTGAGAATACTCTCACAAAATTCAGCTTTGATACAGTACCTCTCTCCTCTTCTCCAGGCAGAATTTGGGTTGTAGGACCTAAAAGTGAAATGGGGATGGGGGGGCTGGAAAAATGGCTCAGTGGTTAAGAACACTGACTGCCCTTGCAGAGGATCCTGATTTGGTTCTCAGTACCCACCTGGTAGCTAGCAATCATCTCTAATTCCAGTTCCGGGAGATCCAATGCACTTTTTTTGGCCTGTGGTATATGTACATAAATGCAGGCAAACACTCATACACATAAAATAAATATAGGTCAATCAACCAATAAAAAGTCAAATGGATGCTTGGTGCAGTGGCACATTTCTTTAATCCAAGTACTCTGGAGGGAGAGTCAGGAGGATCTATACTAGATCAAGGCCAGACTGGTCTGCATAGGAAGTTACTGCCCAGCTGGGGCTTCAGGGAGACCCAGTCTCACATGAATGAATGAATAAATAAATAAATTTAAAAAGTCAAATCGATGGTTTGTGTTATGATTCATAATACAAATGATATCCTATTGTTCTCAAACTTTGATTATTCTTATTCCTTCCAGGTCTGAAGAAAAACAACAGTAAAAGAATAGAGCCCATCTTTCAGGCTACAGCATTCCAAACCCTCACTCTCTCATTCTTATCTCTATACTACACTTCAGGATTTCTGAACCTTGGCACTCACTGTTCACATACTTTTTTTTTGTCACAGGGGCTTTCCTGTACACTCTAGGATGTTTAGTATAGTTTCGGGTCTCAGCCCAACTGCTTACCAATAACATCTTCTCAGTAACCAAAAAATGTTTTCACAGAGTGCCAAATGTCCCCAAAGAAAAACATGTCCCTAGTTAATAAAGCACTACCATCATGGATTTACCTTCCATAAATTTATGCCATATAAAACTCAGATGAGCTAAGCCCTTTAGATAAGAGCTTCAAATTTCCAGAGTTTCAGGTCTAAAAGCAGCGTAGTTGTGGTATGTTTAAAGGAGCACTGGACTTAGAATAGAATTTGAACTTGAAATCTGAAATATACTGTGTTTTTAAAATGTGTATGAGTGTACTGTCTGCATGTAGGTTGGTGCACCCATGTCATGCAATGCTGCGGAGGTCAGAAGAGGGTGTTGGATTCCCCTGGAACTGGAGTTAAAGATGATTCCTAGCCACCATGTGGGTGCTGGGAATCGAACCCAGGTCCCCTTCAAGAGCTGTCAGTGCTCTTAAGCACCGAGCCATCTCTCCAGCTCCAATTATACTGTATTTTAACACTGCAAACTCGATTCTCTGAATTCCAATTACCCTTACATGAAACATAATAGCAATTGATTTACACATATGCTATGAAGTTTAAAAAATGAATTGATTATTGTGCAGTTCAAACAATATATCTTGAGCATGTTTAGACCCTGTGTTAGTCACTTTTCTGTTGCTGTGATAAAACCACAATAAGCAAGGGAATTTATAAAAGGAAAAGTGTATTTGAGCTTATGATTGATGGTTCCAGCGAATTAGAGTCCATTGTGGCAGGGAGGCGTGGTGGCAGGAGCTGGAGCAGAAAGCTGAAGTTCACATCTTCAAGTGGGCACAGGAAACAGAGAGAGCAACTAGAGACTGGCAAGGTTTTTTTGAACTCTGTAAGCCCACCTCTAGTGATGTACTTCCTTCAGCATGGCCACACCTTCTAATACCTCCCAAAACAGCACCACAAACTTGGGACAAAATGTCTGAATACCTGAAGCCTATGGGAGACATTCTCATTCAAACCACCACATTCCACTCCATGGCCCCCATAGGCTCATGACGATATAAAACACAAAATGCATTTAGTCCAACCTTAAAAGTCACCATGGTCTTTACCAGTATCAATACTATTCAAAAATCTACAGTTCAAAGTCTCTTCTGATACACAGGCCAATCTCTTAACTGTAAGCTCCTGTAAAATCAAAAGACAAATCACATACTCCCAACATACAGTGGAACTGAATACACATTCCCATTCCAAAAGGGAGGAACAGAGGCATAGTGAGGAAATATTGGACCAAAACAAGACTGAAAACCAGCAGGGCAAACACCAAGTCCAGTAGCTCCACTTGAGACTTTTGGGACTTTATTTCCAAAGGGCTTCATGTGTGACTTCTGGGAATTTACTTCCAAAGGGCTTACATGGCTCAGATCTTCCAGCTTTTCATGGAACATACATCTGTTTCTTAGGCTAGTACCACCCCCTGTATGCAACTCTCCTTGGCAAATATCTCACAGTTCTGGCATCTCAAATATGTTCTTGTGGTCTCCACTGCCAACCAGGCTTCACCTTCGCAGCTTCATACAGTGGCTTATCAGGGCCTTCTTTATGCAGGGATGCCCCTGATGCACTCTGCCTGGCTTCAGTGGCTCTCTGAGACTGTGGAGGAAGAATTGATAACCCCATTCACTCTTGTACTTTTCATGCCTCTAAAGCCAGCACCACATGAATAAAACTGCCGAGTTTGACTGGTGCAAGTTTGGGATGGACCCTGGCCTACTTCAACCATATTCACAGCTTTTCTCTGCCCTGGACTTGTTGGAGTAGAAAAGCCCTTGAGTATTTTCCCCTTCATAAATTGGAGGCTTAGCTGGGTGTGGTCTTGCCCTGAAGGTACTCTTTCCATTATTTACTTATAAATCTCTACACTTCTCCTTAATCACTTTAATCTCCTTATCAAAGGGATCCTCTCCCTCAGCAGGTACCTCGGCTCCAACACTAATCTTCCTAGTGCACTTTTCCAATCCAACCTGTACATTCTGCACTTCTTTCTGCCCCATTTGTTATTTTTGCACTGTACATCTGTATAATATTCACCATTAATAGCCACAACACCATTTCTATATTAGGCTGTCTTGAAATATCCTCTGCCAAAGAAATGAGTCCATTACTTTTCAATTTAGCCTCGGACAAGCATTTGAGCCATGGGCAAACTCCAGCCAGACTCTCTGGCAAAATATCCCAGTTGCTGCTTAAGTCCTTATTTTTCCTCTTGGAACTTCATTTTTCTCAGCACTGCTTTCTTCCAGGCTCCTATTAGAATGGCCAGTTAAGCTCTGCTTAACAGCAGTCAACAGCTTTCCTAGCCCAGAATTCCAAAGTCTTCCACATTTCTCCCAAACACCCACATGGTCAGGTTTTTCACAGTCAACAGCCCACTCTCAGGTACCAATTACTGTATTAGTCACTTTTCTGTTGCTGTGATAAAACCACCATGACAAGGGAACTTATAAAAGGAAAAGTTTATTTGAGCTTATGATTGATGGCTCCAGGGAATTAGAGTCCATTGTGGTAGGAGCTGGAGCAGAAAGCTGAGGTTCACATCTTCAAGTGGGCACAGGAAGCAGAGAGAGCAACTGCAGACTGGCAAGGCTTTTTGAACTCTCTAAGTCCACCCGTAGTGACGTACTTCCTTCAGCATGGCCATAACTTGTAAGAACTCCCAAAACAGCACCACCAACTTGGGCAAAAATGTCTGAATACTTAAAGCTTATGGGGGCATTCTCATTCAAACTGCAACAGATCTCCCCCCTGGTCTACACTCTCCCACTCTGCCAGATATCATGCCTTCTGTCATATATGTTAAGGCCTATCAAGTCAAATTTGTGTCCCCAAATATTGCTTTGTGTGAATCCATCCACTGGGACCTGGTGAACCTATCTAGCATCACTCCCTTAAAGAAAACCAACCCTCCTTCACTCAGTAGAGATCAGTTTCTAATAGTTTCTCAGCTAAGATTGGGGCTTCTTTTTATTTCTTTTCTTTTTTTTATTTTAATTTTTATTGATGCTTTGTGTATTTCATACATCATTTTCCAATTCAGTTCAGGCATATATCCCTTTCCCTTCCCCCCACCCCACCCCTACCCATCCCAGATCATGCATTCTGCCATAACTTTTCTGCATCTTTCTCTGTTTTTTTGTTTGTTTGTTTTGTTTTCATTTTTTTTTAACAATCAGTGATAATTTGTGAGTACAAGCATCCTTCATGTATAACAATTTGCAAGCAGTTGTGTCCAAACCCACACAAGCTCATGGTCCCACCATCCAGCAGGGGGGGCTTGTATGTTCAATCAAGTTGATCAAAGAGTGTCCAGTCTATATTGTTGTAGTTTTTCACCATTCACCCCACGCAGCCCTTACATTCTACCATGCCCCCTCTTCCGCAGATTTGTTCCTGAGGCTTAGAAAGGGGCACAGGTGGGATGAGAAGCAAAAAGTCTACTTTCTCTGGAGCTGTTGTCTGGTCTCTGTCAATCTGGCTGTTTTCTTTCATGGGCTGCCAGCTTGTCCAGGCATAACCTTATGATCCTACTAATGAAGCACATGCAATTAGATATATAGGTATTTAAACAGTACTAATATATAGCCTTTTGATCCTACTAATGAAGCACACCAATTAGATTAATAGGTGTTTAAACAGTACTAATTGTTTGTTATGGTAGGTTACTTTTGTATAGACACAGATGTTTTGGATGGTATGTTAATCCATGAATTACATTTTTCTTCTGTTAAGAATGACAGGGTCTTACGTGGCTTATAACTCTCTAACCATTAGGGATGTAAGCTTGTGGCATCAAGGAGAAAGCTAAGTAGCTCGAATTAGATTTGGGATATACAGACAGATGGGCGCCACTGCTGCACAGTATTTCCAGGCAGATGAGTGAGCTGGTGCGTGGAGGAGTCTTGCTTGCTCAAGGAGACCTATATTTGCTTTATTGGTTTAGGGCCTTTGTACACTTTCTGGCATTCAGAGACCATCTATTTACTTGCAAGTGCAGTCTCCATCATCTTTCCCATGTTATAGCGGTCTTCAGACAGCAGGGCCTTATCACCTCTCTTCCTGCAGATATCCCGAGTTTGTGAGGCAAAGCCTTTACCTTTTTGGGGGCTTGGATCCCCTGGCCAACTCTCCATGGTAGAATAATCCATTTGCTGATGTCAGAGCTCCTGTATTAATATATTTTACTTATGCATGCTTAAGGAGACTTTAGTATTATATTGGTTCTAAATAGAGAATAATCCTTTTCCACAGTTTTATGCCATAGTCAATTAAAGAAGGCAGTTTTACCGATTTTACAGAGGATAACCTCTATAACAGCTGGCTCCAATCTACAGCTGGAGAACACATCATCATCATATTTCTCCTTATTTTATGGGGGGAGTTAAGAAAGTCTTTGTATTAAACCTTTGCGGCACCTAGAAGGTAAGCTTCATTAGGATCATTAAAAATAGTTGTTACTAGTGGGATTCCACAGAAGGGCCCTGATGTATGCAGCAATCTGAGGCATTCTTCCTTCTTCAATGCCCAGAGGATTCACCTTCTGCTGGCACTTTCTGGTACATCCTCTCACTGCAAAGCTGCATTTTCTTTCTCAGCCATTTATTTCATTTCTTTATATTATTATTTGTAACAAGATTATCCAAATCTAGCCGTGGTCCCCCACCCATCCCCCCACCCACCAGAGCTCATGCATTCTTGCCATCATGTTTTTCATCTCTCAGTCTTTCTCAATATTCTCCATGTGGAAGTTGACTGTTTTGAAGCAGAAGTTCACGTTTTCAGTCAAGTTCTTTGATGCAGTCCTTTCTGTTGTTGTTGTTCCAATATGCATCACCCCAACTACTTGGACAAAAGGGGCTGTGCACAAGAAATACTTACAACAGGTAATTGCACTAGCATCCACAATAGAGGGATACCATTCGTCTTTTGTTTTCTGGGACTGTGTTACTTCACTCAGCAGGAGTCCTTTAGCTCCAGCCTTTTTCCTGCAAAGCTCATGATGTCATCTTCTTTACTGCTGCATTGTGTAGATGTACCACATTTTCTCTATCCACTCGTCAGTTGAGGGCATTTGGGTTGGTTCCAGCTCCTTGCTATTGTGAAGAGAGCTGAAATAAACATGGCCGTGCATGTATCTCTGCAGGGGGGTGAGTCTTGGGGATTATGCCTAGGAGTGGTTATGGCTGGGCGGTAGCAATTTTCATTCCAAGTCTTCCAAGGGTTCTCCACACTGCTTCCATAGTGGCTGCATGAGTTTACATTCCCACCAGCATGGATGAGTGTTCCCCTTTCCCCACAACCTCTCCAGCACTGTATCATTTGTTTTCTTGATATGACAGTCTTATTGGAGTAAGATGATATCTTAAAGTGTTTTGATTTGTATTTTCCTTAATGATTAGTAATGTTGAACCACTTCTTAAGATGTTTCTCACCATTCTAATTCCTTACTGTGAAGTCTCTGTTCAGCTCTTGGCTCCACTATTGATGGGTCATTTGTTTTCTTTCTTTTTGTGTTTTTTTTGAGTAGTTTATATATTCTGGAAATCCCCACTTCTTTGCTGGGTTTTTGTCTGGTTTGAATTTGCATGAGTCTTGTGCATGCTGTCACCATTGCTGTGAATTCATATCAGGAAATTCCCACCTGCCTGGAAAAGTTTGTTTCCTTATAGTCATCTACTACCCCTGACTCTTCCATCTTTGCCCCTCTCTTACAAGTGGTCTGGCGAGTGTGTCGTGGTTAATATGGGGAGTCCTATCCAGGGACACACACTCTACAGTCTCATGTTATTTTCACTTTGGTCAGTTGTGGATTTCTGTGTTAATTATCATCGTTGCATGAGGAAGCTTTGCTAGTAGGAGTTGAGAGATGCATTCATATTCTCCCTGACCCCTGTTCCACTAAGTTCTCTAAGACTTAGGTATAGAGGTTGCAGTGTGGATGTGTCAGTTGGGTTGGAACATCTCACAGACACTATTCTCTGACTTTGTCCAGTTGTGGACCATTGATTAGTTTTCTCCTTTAGTGGCTTGCATAGTATCCACTGATACTATAAGGGCTAGGCTTCAGGGAGGAGGCCTTCAGATCACTTCCAGGTCTATTGCTCCAAATCCTGTGTCTGCAGTATGTCCTGTCTTCAGCGATATGATCTTACTTTCAAGTTTTGGGAAGCAATCAGGGATGTGGTAATATCTTGTGTTATTTTAGGAATCTCTTGGACTGTCTTGACCAACAACTTAACTGGAGATTTATTTATTTATTTTTTTATTGAAGCTTTGTGTATTTCATACATCATTTTCCAATTCAATTCAGATGTATTTCCATTTCCTTTTTCCCCCCACCCCCACCCCACCCATCCCAGAACGCATTCTGCCATAACTGTCCGTGGTCTTTTTCTCAGTTTTTTTTTCATTTTTTTAGCAATAAGTGATAGTTTATGAGGACAACATCCTTCAGTAAAACCAATTTGCAAGCAGTTGTGCCCAAACCCACCACACGCCCTGGGTCCAACATCCAGCGGGGGGGCTTGGATGTTCAATCAAGTTGATCAAATGAGTGTCCAGACTATATTGCTGTAGTTTCACCTTCACCCAAACACAGCCCTACATTCTACCAGGCACCCCTTCCCCAGATTGTTCCCTAGGCTTAGAAAAGGGGCACAGGTGGATGAGAAGCAAAACAGTTACTTTCTCTGGAGCTGTTGTTTTGGACTCGGTCAATTCTGGCTGTTTCCTTTCATGGGCTGACAGTTTGTCCAGGAATAACCTTTCCATCCTACTAATGAAACACAAGCAATTAGATATATAGATATTTAACAGTACTGAGTTGTTATGGTAGGTTACTGGTATAGACACAGATGTTTTGGATGGTATGTTAATCCATGAATTAATTTTTTTCTATAAATATGACAGGTCTACTGTGGTTTAACATCTCCTAACCATTAGAGGATTAAGCTTTGCATCAGCCTGAGTTATTCCTCCAGAGAGAGCCAATAACCAATAGATTGGGGATATACAGGCAATGGCTGCCCTGCTGCACAGTATTTCCAGGCAGGTGAGGTGTAGCTGGTGCTGATGGAGAATCTTGCTTGACTCAATGAGTCCCACATTTGCTTTATTGGTTTAGTGGACTTTGGTAACACTCTCTGGTATTCCAGAGACCATCTGTACACTTGCATGTGTGGCCTCAATACATCTTTCCCATTTAACTGGAGATTTATATTTACTGGCACTGTATTTTTTTTTTGTTATATATCCTTCATCTATGTAAATGTACACACACATACACACTCCTGCACATGCATGTGTGTAGGTTTCAGTAGGCTTCTGGACTAATACATATCCCTCTTTTTATACCACCTAAGTATTATCTCACTTCTCTCTCCCCTATTTTCCCTATTTCTCCCTTGATAACACCCTGTACCTGATGCAGAGCAAGTGCTGGACAGAACTGACCTTGGTACTGGATTCACTCAACTGGATGAGTTACCTACCATCATCTTTGTCTATAACACCATGCAAGATGAAGGTTCTTTGAAAACTGTGTTTTAAAATAATTAGCTCAAGGAATAAAAATGAATTCATATTCTACAGATTCTTATTTTAAAGTATAATTGAAGACTTCCAGTGTCATAGAATCTTTTTTTTTTTTTTTAGTCTTTTCAAGACAGGGTCTCCTTGTAGCCCCCAGCTGTCCTGGAACTACTCTGTAGAACCAGGCTGGCCTTGAACTCACAAAGATCCGCCTGCCCTCTGCCTCCGAGTGCAGGATTAAAGGCGTGCGCCACCACGCCCGGCAGAAAATCTTAAGGAAGAAAGAAATTCAGAAAGTGACTTGGGAAAATATCCTAGTAAACAAATAACTACCTGACTTGAGTGTGATAATCGCCCCTTGTAGATGTCTATTGTTTGTCTTGAATCTTCTTGGTCATTTAAACCATGAAGCTGTGGTTAGTGTAAAGGTAAGTGCAAAGTCACCTAGAATATTCCCATCATACCCAGGAAGCTCCTGGGCTACTACTTCCCTAGACTGTCAAGGAAAAAGCTGTAGCTTACATTTCAAAGAGAAGGCAGTTCACTTTTGTCTTGTAACCCAAAGAGTTCCTGTCTGGAGCTGTTGTTTTGAAGGTGAGCCTGGCCTATTTGGGGCTCAATACTATGATATATATTTAGATATAATATATATATATAGCTATATATATGATATATTATATATAAATACTATCTAACATATATATATGTATATATATGTTATATATATTATATATACTTATATATATTAGATAATATATCTATGATGAAGCCCATCGCATACTGTATCTAGATATTATAATATATATTGTGAATATAAATATCACATTATTCCACGTACTATATGTATCTCTAATTTATATACATTAGTAATATATTCTATATATAATATATGTTTCTCCGTGCGTGCTTGGCAGGTATATTGTCACTTTTTCGTTGCTGTGTAAAACCATGACCAGGCACTTAAAAGGAAGATTTGAGCTTACGATGGACAGTTCAGGGAATTAGAGTCCATTGTGGCGGGAGGCCTGGCACCTGGCTGGAGCAGCAAGCCTAGGGTCACATCTCACTATGAACACAAGGAAGCCAAGAAGAGGAGAGCGACTGGAGACCGCAGCTTGTTAAACTCACTAAGCCTGCCCCAATAACATACTTCGTCTAGCATGGCCACCCTTTCTAAGACCTCCAAGAACAGCGCCACCAACTGGAGACAAATATCTGAATCTTAAGCCTAGGGGGATCACTCACCAAACCACCACATTCCACTCCCTGGCCCCATAGGCTCCTGACCATATAAAATGCAAAATGCATTAGTCCAACCTTAAAAAAGTCCATAGTCTTTACCAGATTCAATGCGTCAAAGTCTACAGTCACAAGTCTCTTCTGAACTCAGGCCAATCTCCTAAACTGTAAGCTCCTGTAAAAATCAAAAGACAAATTAACATCCCCAATGTTACAGTGGGACGAAATACACATTCCCATTCCAAAAGGGAGGAATAGAGGCAATAGGATGAGGAAATACGACAAAACAAGACCAAAACCTGCAGGGAAACACCAAGTCCAGTAGTCATGTGCAACTTCTGGGACTTGACTTCCAAAGGCCTTAGATGGCTCAGCTCTTTCTCAGCTTTGCTTGCAACATACATCTTTTTTTTAGGCTGGTACCACTCCCTGTATGCAGCTCTGCTTGGCAATAGTCTACAGCTCTGGCATCTCGAATATCTTCTTGGGTCTCCACTGCCAATCAGACTTCACATTCACAGCTTCATGCAATGGCTAATCAGGGCCTTCTTTATGCAGGAGAACCCCG
Source organism: Rhizomys pruinosus (assembly GCA_009823505.1). Classification (NCBI taxonomy): domain Eukaryota; kingdom Metazoa; phylum Chordata; class Mammalia; order Rodentia; family Spalacidae; genus Rhizomys; species Rhizomys pruinosus. The sequence continues at coordinate 2,484,547 of VZQC01002915.1, forward strand.
TGCACTCTGCCTGACCTTGGCAGCTCCTCTGAAACCATGGAGGAAAAACTGACCCCTTCATTCCTTACTTGCCTCTAAGCCAACACCACGTGAATGAAACTGCCGGTTTTGGCTTGCAAGTTTGGGATGGACCCTGGCCTATTTCAACCACATTTCAACTTTTCTCTGCCCTAAACTTGGAGAGAAAACCCTTTCAGTATTTTCCTTTCAAAAGTTTGAGGATAGCTGGGTGGGTCTTGCCCTGAAGTACTATTTCTTTTGTTTACTTGTAAATCTCGAGGCCCTTCCTAATCACTTTAATCTCACTTTTTTTCCATTGTTTACTTGTAAATAGCTAATCTCCTCCTTAATAACACTTTTAATTTCCTTATCAAAGGAAACTCTCCTTCACAAGCCTTGGCACCACCTTTAATCTTCCTGGTGGGGTTTTCAGATCCAAACTGTACATTCTGCATTTCTTTCTGCCCCATCTGCTCTTCTTCACTGTGGATCTGTACAATATTCACCATTAATAGCCACACCACCATTTCTACATTAGGATGTCTTATCTTGAAATATCCTCCGCCAAAGACATTAGTCCATTGCTTTTCAACTTAGCATCAGGCAAGCATTTGGGGTGGGGGCAAACTGCTGCCAGACTCTTTATCAAAATATCCCAGTTGCTGCCTAAGTCTTTATTTTCCTCTGGAACTACATTTTTTGCAGCAATGCTTTCTTCCAGGCTTCTACTAAATTGGCCTGTTAAGCTCTGCTTACAGTAGTCAACAGCTTTTCTAGCCCAAATTTCCAAAGTCTTCCACATTTCTCCAAACATCCACATGGTCAGGTTCCTCACAGCCAACAGCCCACTCTCTGGTACCAAATAATTGTATTAGTCACTTTTCTGTTGCTGTGATAAAACACCATGACCAAAGGAACTTATAAAAGGAAGAGTTTATTTGAGCTTACAATTGACGGTTCCAGGGAATTAGAGTCCATTGTGGTGGGAGGCATGGCGGCTTGAGCTGGAGCAGCAAGCCTAGGGTCACATCTTGCAATGAGCACAGGAAGCCAAGAGAGAGCGACTGGAGACCACAAAGCTTGTTAAACTCACTAAGCCTGCCCCCAATAACGTACTTCATCTAGCATGGCCATACCTTCTAAGACCTCCAAGAACAGTGCTACCAACTGGAGACAAATGTCTGAATACTTAAAGCCTATGGGGGACACTCATTCAAACCACCACAGTAGGTGAGACTATTTCAAACAGTGAGACTTGCAGAGTCTCCAAATTTCATATTGGTGAATTGGTGCTACTATATGGAAGCAGAATAGTATGGAATGCATGAAGAGGATGAAACAGGAAGAAAACAGATGTGAGACAGAGTCAGTGAGGCACTGACCCTACTTACCAGCTGTACTTGCTACTACAGTAGACTACTGTGAACTGTGTATGAATCTGTGGGTGACATTAACACTCATGCTATGTTTTAAAGTTTAGAGCCAACATGGACTATGTAGTAATCAGGATTCTCTAGAAGAACAGAACCAATAGAATATATGTCTGTGTTTATAATACACATAGTTATACTGGCTCATATGACTGCAGGCTTGATATTCCAACAATGGTTCCCTGCATATTAGAGAGACAGAAACCCAGTAGCTTTCCAGTCTAAGAAGCTGGATGCCTGAATATTGACAGGATCGATGATCAGCCTGGTAGCAGACTGAAGCCCTGTAAGGTCCTGTAAGTCACCACTGTAACTTGATGATGAGAGATATAGCAGTATCTATATAAGTCAGACTTACTCAGAAACAATCAAGTTTACATTCTCTGGCTGGCTTCCTCCTTCTAGTTTTTTTTTCATCTGAGCCTGTGACATCTAGGAGAGGTCTTATTTTTCACTTGTTGTTCCACATGCCAATCATCTCTGGAAATGGCCCCATAGATGCATTCAGAAGTATGTTACTAAGCTCCTAGGTGTCTCTCAATCAAGTTGACAATCAAGGCTAACCATTACAGCATGTGACACACTATGTTCACATACTGTAGGGACTTAAGTAGAAATTCCCAATACTGTTATCATGACTTCAATGATTATGTTCTAAGCAGGAAAATTGGCATGAAGTTTGTCAACATCTTTATGCTGGTCATTAAATGTCTTGCTATGAATGCTTTTTAGCAAATTCATTTAGAGAAACACAAGTTGAATTACACATTTAGCAGGCTGCTTTTTACCAAGTGAGTCATGTGACTGACCCTGGAGCTGAACAGAGAAATCTGGGACACATGGACTCAAAGCTTAGCAACAAAAGATTGTGTTAGAGAAGCACTGAAGTCAACTTTGTGGTGACCTAAATCTCATTGGGTCTCAACTCCTCACTTACTACCATGTTTTTCACTAACTGTGATTTCCACCTGCAGCCCTCCTTTCAGCAGCTCCAGATCCAGAACTGTAGAGAATCCTTTTACAAAGACTTTTATCTCCCAGAAGCAGATTGCTCAGCCAGGGAGCATTAATAGATGGATTGGAGGCAAACTCTGGCTCTCCATGTACAGCTGAATTTTTAACTGACTACAGGTTATTACTTCTGAAAACTATAATTGACTAGTTCTGTCAAAGTATGTAATATCCCAGGCTCTAGCTTTTCCTTTTATTGTTGACAGAAAGGCACTGGCAAGTTTCAAATGCAAGTGGTTCTCAGCTTTCCTCAACCATCCTTATGAACTTGAAGGCATAAAGGAATGCTTAAACATTATAACAAACTACAGTATTCTGAGTCACTTTAAAAAGGCAATGGGCATGCAGAGGAAGAGATCCTTCTGTTTGAATTTATTGCTACTTTGGAAGCAGAAGGGATTTCTGCTTTATAGTTATAGTGAGGGTTCAAACTGGGACTTCTACAAGATTCAAACATGGGAAGTTTGAAGATTTGGGCTCTTCTTTTTTTAGTATTTTATTATGAAAAATTTCAACCATATAACATTGTCAATTTTTTTTTTTGTCTTTTCGAGACAGGGTCTCCCTATAGCCCCAGCTGTCCTGGAACTCACTCTGTAGACCAGGCTGGCCTTGAACTCACAAAGATCCGCCTGCCTCTGCCTCCCAAGTGCTAGGATTAAAGGCGTGCGCCACCACGCCTGGCTTTTTTTTTTTTTTGGAACATTGTCAATTTTCAAAAAAACCCCACATATGTATATACACACCATTCAGCTCATACCATTGACAGTTTAATATTTACTTTATCAAATTTCTGTCTACTTTTATATTTACTGAGTCCGTATCATTTGTGGTGCATTTCAAAGTCAAATGCAATATCAGTATATATACTTCCAAAAATATTTCAGCATTTATGTCATGGTTTCTAGTTCAGTATTTGTTTTCAGTGTTTTTCTCTTCTGAAATCAAATTTACCTACAATGAAATGCATCATTCTTGAACTACATGGATTTGGATAAATGCAAATGTCTGTGTAGGTCACATTCCTAATAAAGAAACTGAACTTAGCCATCAACTTAGTAAGTTCTGTCCGTTAATCATGGTCCCCACTTTCCATACTATGCAGACTACTTTAGCTATTTTTTACACTGTGGATTAATTGTGTCCATTCTTGGAATTCAAACAAAAGAAAAATCACAGTATGGATTCCTGTATAAGATTTTTATCACTGAGAATAATGTATCTGAGATTCTTTTGTGACATTGTGGTGTATACATTCTTTGTTATTGCAGAGCATTACTTCAATGTGTGAATATATCTCCGCATGTTTATTCATTTTTCTGTGACTGCCACGTAGGGCTATTTCCTCTTAGGGATTAGGTTACTGTGAATAAAGGTGTGGCTATAATTGTACAGTCTTGCTATATATAATGTATAATTCATAATATATAATACATAATATAATATTATATATACATTATATATATAATATATATAATATATATATATATATATTATATATATTATGTTCCTAAGATGCTGAAAGACCTTCTCCCAAACATGTGCACCATTTGATATTTTAACTAACGTAGCAGCAGATGACTTCCAATTTTTCTGTAGTCTTTCCAGTGTTTGGTACTGTCCACTTTTTAACTATAATCTTTGCTTTGTGTATACAGAACATCTCATTGTGGTTTTAATTTGAGTTTTTCTGATGCTTAATGACTTCTTCAACCTGCATTTTTGCTTATACATACATCTTTATTTTGTAAAGTATCTATTCAAATCTCTTGCCCATATTCTAATGAGTTGTTTATCTCATTATTTGTTGCAGAGGTTTTTGTTTGGGGGATGACAATCCGCAGACAGATACATGATTTATGAACATGCTTTCTAAAGCTGTAGCTTGTCTAAGCAGTTCCCAAATAGTATCTTATGGCAAGAAAAAGTTTGTGATAAAATCTCCATTATTATTTTTCTTAAATGACAGTTGTCTTTTGCTAAGAAACTTCTACTTGCCTTCCAGTCTTTCCATTTCTGTTTTTTCTCCTGAATGTATAATCATTTTATCTTTCTCCTTTTCTTTTATCTTTTTATATCTGTGATAAATTTGGAATGAATTTTTGTGTTTGGTGTGCATCAAGAGTTGAGGTGTATTATTTTTCATATGGATATGTAGTTAGTTTGGCATCATTTTATTTAAAAAACATTTCCCATTAAATTATTTAGACACCTTTGTCAGCAACCACATAACAGTGAGGTAAAATGTATGACTTTGGGCTCTCTGGTCTGCTCTATTGAGAGGGTGTAGATGGAGGCTCGCTTGTTCTTGTTCATGTGCATGCCAAATCCTCTAGCATCTACATGCCACATGGTCTTCATCATTTCTCCTTCAATTAAGCTTCTTTTCCTGTCAACATATATGTTTGTATATATACATACAAATTATTTATATATTAGTAATATAAAAATATATTTGCATTTCATACAATACATCTTAATCCTATTTAGACACCCTCTCCCATCCACAGCCCCATACTCCCCCACTAGATTAATGCATTTTATTATATATGTCTTGAAAAGGTAGACCCAAGTATTTAAATCTTTGTTTCAGGATTACTTTGGAATATTTGAGGCTTAAACATTTTTTTCAGTTAAATTTTAGAATCAGCTTGTCCATTTCTATAAAAATAGCTTGCTAGGCATTTTAGTGTGAATTATATTTACAGATTAATCTGATGAGAAACAACATCTTAGAAATACCGATCTCGTAATACATGGCATTATATGTCTCTAAATTATTTTAGCTTTCTTCAAGAATTCTCAAGTTCTTCGTGTTTATTTTACAGGTTTTATAAATAAATTTAAAGTTTATTACTAACTGTTTTTACATACTTTGTTGTATTTATAATTAGATTTTTATATTTCATGGTCTAGTTATTTGCATTTAGAATATAAGCAATTCATTGTGTACATTACCTTTTATTATATGATCTTAATAAATTAACATAATTTTATTAAATGGTTCACAGATTTCTTACAATTTTAATGTAAACAATTCATGTCATCTCCAAATTATGGCACTTTAACTTTTTTTGCTCTTATGCTTTTAATTTTTTTCTTGTTACTATAGAGCAATGCTTTAATGTCTAACATAATGTGATGAAGAAATGTGTCTTTTGACCTCACTCCTGATCTTAGAATAGCACAGTCATTATATTACCAGTAAATGTGATGCTGTTTGTTCTTTTATAAGATTCTTTATCAGATCAAAGAATTTCCTTTCCAGTCCTAGTTTGCTGTGAGTTATCATGTGAGTGGATGCTGAATTTTCTTTGTACAGAATTTGGGGCCTTTATCTCTCTTATGGCTTCTTTTGTAATATTATGTCTTTGGTAATCAAAATATCTTTCCATTGGGGAGTACTTAAAATAATGAAAAGAAACAGAAGCAGCAGAAAAATAAATTGGATTAATAAAACCCAAAGCTGTTTTATAAAAAGACCAGTAAAATAAACAATTCATTGGCAAGTTTACTTAATGAAGGATGAGATATGACATAAAAAATTTTGAATTATTAAAAGGGGACATAGCAATGAAGGAATTGACAATTTAGAAATGAGTACGAATTGTGCTGCAAATATGGATGCAGTATATTATTTTTCCAAGAACATATATATTAACACAACTGACTTATAAGTAGGAATCACAAGCAGACTGGTAAATATAGATGGAAGATTAAAGATAATAAGAAATTTATCCAAAACAAATGGCATGGGGTTTAGACAACCTTGCAGATAGTATTGAAAACATTTAAAGGGAATATAATTTCTAAATTATTGGAGAGTCATAAAAATGTAGAAATTCACACAGCTCAATTAATAGGCTGTTTCATCTTAATAACAAAGCATAGACCATGAAAAAAGAAGTAAAAAATAACAGAACAGTAAGTAGTTCAGTCTCTTTCGTGAAAATCGTGCAAACATTCAATGATATGTTATCAAATTTATTCCAACTATGGATTAAAGGTTAATATATATTTGCTAAGAAAAGAAGAAAGCATAGAAGCATTATTTATGCAAATCACTACACTAATAGACAAATGGAGAAATAGTTGCTGATCCTAACTCCTTATTCTGATACAGCATCTATTCAAAACAAATAAAAACCCTTGTAATCTACAGAATCCTCTTAGAAAATTTGGAACACACACAGCAATTCATTTCATGGGATGAAGGTATCTGCTGCAAACATTACCATTGTGCTTGGGGCCCTATTTAATGAACTAAGACAAGGAAAATAAAGGAAAAATTTAAATTTCGTAGAGGCAAAAATATCCTTTTTTGCTGCAGACAGTATCGTCTTCTACCTAGACTCCTGGCAGATATTAGAATTAACAAGTACCGTCAGTGACAGGACTCAAAGTCAACAGGTGCAAAAGGCAGCAGAAATAAGTAAGGGCAAATCTGTACAGTGAGAACTGTAGGATCTTAGGGATGTACACAAAACTACCTGAAGGAATAGGGATCAGTCCTAAGTGGGGATGGTGGTGGTGGACACTAAAGCTGAAGGCTCACAAGTTTGAAACCCTCTTGCCTGCAGAGGAAGAATTGCCTCAAAAACCCCAAAGCAAACAAAGGGAAAAAAAAAGAGCAAAACAAGATATAAGTAATAAAAACAGCAACAAATGCAAAGAAACAAAGACTCAGCCCAGACAGAAAGGATGGATGAGATTATGGATGAGAAGAGAAGTCAAACTTGTCTATAATTTCAATCCAATCATGATTAAGTCTGACAGGACTTTTCCTCGATGTTGGCAATCTGATTATCAAGTGCATTGAAAATGGGGAAGCAAAGAGCCAAGATAAACTTGAACAGTGATGTCAAGGGGAATGTGGGATATAAGCATATTGAGATGTCTTAGAAAGTCAATGAAGCTTGAATCCCTGACTCCCTTCTCCAGGTTCTGAGATGAGCTAAATCTGTGCTGAATGATCATATATTTTCATAAAAATGATCTAAATAAGAACTTCCAATGCCATCTCTCTTTTTGCTTTAACTTTGATTTTTGTCCAGGGTGGGTAGAGAGGCTACAGAGCAGTTCACAATGGGCTTGAAGATAGAGTGCCCACAGTTTGAGGACTACTGATCAGCAAATCATAGACAGAAATAATTGAGCCCCATGTGTCTTCAACTTTTCCTTAGCTAGAACAGGTAAAGTTTACAATATAGTTCTCCTGATATTTACAGGATTTTATGCCTGTGTATATTGTGCTATGGGTAGTGTATGCATTTGTTAGTGTGGGTGTGTACACGTGTATGTGGTAGGTGTATATGCATGTTTGAGTGCCTGCAAGTGGAGAACAGAGGTCATTGTTGGGTGTCTTTTCCAAATGGCTTTCTACCTGTATTTTTTGAGACAATGTTTCTCACTGAACCTACAGCTCAGTGATTTATCTGGGCTGTCTAGCCACTGAGATTCAGGGTGTCTTCTAACCCTTACCCTGCAACTCTGGGGTTACAGGCATACATCACTAAGCCTGGCTTTTGTTGAACGTGAGAGCTGGGGATCCAAATGCAAGCCACAGGTAATGCTTCTGTGGCAAGCACTCTACCCACCCAGCCATCTCTCCAGTCTTATTTCCGATGATTTAAAATTCATTTTCAAGTAAGAACCCCTTAAACAAGTGAAATGGAAGATTTAGTTACTAAGTTGATAGAGCTTGAAGATACTTTAAAAATCGTAATTAGGAAAGAAATTTGGGGATCATTCAATAAATGAAACTATAGGCTATTGATCTAGATGAGACTGAAAGGTAGTTTCTTTTGACACGTTTAAACTTAGTATCATCTATCTATCTATCTATCATCTATCATCTATCAATCATCTATCATCATCTCTCTTTATCTATCATCTATCTATATTATATCTATCAATCAATCAATCAATCAATCAATCAATCTATCTATCCATCCATCCTACCTCTCTGTCTTCTATAATCTATCTATCCATCTAAATTTGGGGTGGGGGCTAAGATGTCCAGTCTTTCCTAGAACTCTCCCCGTAACCAAAGCTGTCTATCAACTTGTGAGCCATCTGCCTTCTCCACATGCTAGGACTGTAAGTATGTGTCACTATGCCCAGAAAATTTATTTATTGAGAAACATATTTATTTATTGAGAAACAGGGAAAGAGGTCATAGGAAAAAAATGAGAATATTGGCAAGAAACTGGTTAGCAGGTGCTATGAGTTCAAAGGGTCATGGAGGCATGACAGCATGAGAAAACTTGAAATGTACTGAAACCTTACTACTCAGGGATGAGTGAAATTGGTGATTTTTTTTTTCTGAATCTCAGACCTTTCCCTGACATTTCCAGTAATGAGGTGTGGTGCTGAAAGATACTTTGAAAAGCTATCAATAAGAAAAATCTAAATTTTAATTATCTGTGCTGCAGGGAAGTTCGAATAACTTTGTTTATTCTTTCTGAAGAAAATATTAGCAAGGTGTTTCCATGTGAAGAAAATGAGAAAGTGTATGAGATACCAAAATGGAGGAGAAAGAGCACAAAGGTGTGTCAGTGAAGGGCGTTATTGTTTCTGGACTTTGTGTTCCTTGTAGTCTTTTCAAATTCTTTAAAAATATTTTTTAATATTTTTATTGAAATTTTGTGCATTTCTTACCTCATTTCTCAGTCCAATTTAGATTCATTTCCCTTTCCATGCCCCCTACCCCACCCAAGTTCATGCATTCTGCTATACATGTCATATCTTTTTCTGAGTCTTTTTAAAGTTTTTCAAAGCAGAGGATTATTGTTTTGGGGAGAACTTCACTGTTTGAGTTGGTTCTTTGTCCCAGTTCTTTTGTTGTTGTTGTTGTTCCCTCCAATTTGTATTGCTTCAACATATGCATATATATATATATATATATATATATATATATATGTGTGTGTGTGTGTGTGTGTGTGTCACACCTATACTAAAATTATGTCATCTGAAAATAAACTGTATGTTATTTCCAAATCATATTTTGGGATTCACATTTTTCCCTTTTAATTTTTTAATATAATACTTTTATTGATGTTTTGTGTATTTCAGACATCATTTTTCAGTTCAATCTAGACATATTCTCCTTTCCCTTTCCCCCACCCCACCCCAGATCATGTGTTCTGCCATAAATGTCCTGCATCTTTCTCTCAGTCTTTTTTATGTTTAGGAATTCCATTTTCCTCCTTTAATTTTATATTCCTCTAAAATATGAATACATACTGTGCTAGATAGCTCTAGTGTCAACTTGACACACCTGGGTTGAGGGAGCCTTAATTGGGGAATTGGCTTCATTTGACTGGCCTGTGGCCACATCTGTGGAGTATTGTTTTGATTGTTGAGCAATGGGGGAGGGCCCAGCCCACTATGGGTGGTGCCACCCCTGGGCAGGTTGTTGTGCATGGTGTAAGAAAGCAGGCTGGGCATGGGCCAGAGGAGCAAGCCAGTAAGCAGCATTCCTCCATGGCCTGTGCCTCAGCTCCTGCCTCCAGGTTCCTATCCTGAGTTCCTACCTTGGGCTCCCTGAGTGATGAAGTACAACCCAGGAGATGTGAGCTGAATAAACCCTTTCCTCCCCAAGTTGGTGTGGGTCAGAGTGTTTTGTCACAGCAATTGAAGACAAACTAGAACACATACCTTCCACCCATATATAGTAATTACAGAGTCTGAAAATAAGTGGTGGGCTGATTCTCGAGCACTTTAAGAGATTTACATTATAACAACGTAGTTGCTTTCAGATAAAATGAAATATAACAATAATGTTGTTCAGCTTGTCTTTCAACTGGGGATTTGCTGTTAGTATCCACGAACGAGGGAAACCATTTGCCCTTTGTTTTTCTGGGACTTAGCATAATGGCTTGGATTTAAGACAAGGTCTCCCTGTAGCCCCAGCTGGCCTGGAGCTCACTATGTAGACCTGAGTGTTTTCAGTATCACAGAGAGAGACCCACTTTCTTCTGCCTCCTGAATGCTGGGATTAACAGCACGTGCCACCATATCTGGGTGCAAACTCTTTAAATATGTAATTTGGGCTGAAGAGATGGTGCAGCCATTAAAGGCTAAGGCTAACAACCCAAACATTTAAAATGTCTAACTTGTGGCCTTTTTTTTCTCATTCATAATAAACATTCACACAAAAACCTCTTTTCTAACTTTTTTTCCAAGAGGATCTTTGGAGAGAGAAAGACCTTAAGGAGGAGGGGGGAAGGATAGTAGAACACAGGTGATATGAGGGGGAAAGGGGAAGAAGGTTTAAATAGGAAGGGGATGGAAGGGTAGAGAAAAGGAAGGGTTGGAGAGGAATAAGTAACGCTAAGAATGTGTGAAAAAGTCACATATATTTTATGAGGTTCATATGTATATTCACATAAGAAAGAATTTAATTCTAGTTATCCTACACATGGGATATTGCACTCCCCTCAGAAGTAGTAGTTTGCCAAATAAAAGCCCAGTGTCATTTGTGGGGTACCTCTTCTGGGGTGTTTGATCAGGGTTGTTTCAAAACAACGCCGGCTATTGCCTTTGCTCTTGACTGCCCATGAGAACTTGAAGACCCTACTGCTGAAGACACCATATATTTGGACATGGAGGAATTAAGGTGGTATAGCAGGGGTGAACCTACTACTATTATTTTGCTAAATTGGCATAGTATCAAACTGCTCTCGAAGTATGTATCTGTATACCTTTAGTGCAATTCTCAGACCTCATCTGAGAAACACCTTTGTCTGGAAGATGGGAGTTAATGAAGAAACTCAGAGCTGATCAAAGTGTAGAGAAAAAGTATCTCTGGAGTGCTGTGTCATAAATGGGTTATCTATATCACACCTCTCCTCTCATGGCTCTAACATGGTCTCACACCCATGAGTATATGTGCTGGACAAATTGAACGCTGTGAGTTATACACATAAACAGGATATGAAGTAAGGGGTGAGGTGTGGGAGGAGGATCTGGGAGAAGAGGGATAAATTGGGGGTGAATATGGTCAAAATACATTGTTTTCTTGCATGCCTTTCTCAAAGAATTAATAAAAATATTATCTTATGGAAAACCTTCTCTTAGCATAATGCCTTCGAGTTCCATCCATTTATCTGCAAAGTTCATGATGTCATGTTTCTTTACTGCTGCATAGAACTCCATTATGTAGATGTACCACATTTTTGTCATCCACTAGTCTGTTGAGGGGCATTTGGGTTGGTTCTAGCTCTTCACTATTGCGAAGAGAGCTGCAATAACCATAGATGTGCATGTATCTCTGTGATAGGATGAGTCTTGTGGTTATATACCCAGGAGTGGTATGACTGGGTTAGGTTGGTAAGTTCCTTTTCAGTTTTGTAAGAGTTCTCCACCCTGCTTTCCATAGGTGTTGCATGGGTTTGCATACCCACCAGCAGTGGATAAGTGCTCCCCTTTCCCCACAACCTATCTAGCATTTGGTGTCCTTTGTTTTAGTCCCAGAAAACAAACGATGAATGGTATCCCTCATTTGCGGATGCTAGCACCAAATTCCTAGTTGAAAGGCAAGCTGAGCAATGTTAATGTTATACACCCAGGCAGCTAGATTTTGGGGTAGATTGTCTCCTGGGCTGCTGGAAGGGGGTCGCAACTCTGAGCCCTCTTGTAGGGGGTGGCCGTCTCGGCAGGACCAACCTTTGCCTTTGCAGCTGGTGACCAGCGGGTTGGGTTTGGGTTTGGTGCCTCTGTGGCTTTGTGCAGGCTGGCTCCTGAGGCACAGGAACACGGAAGTCACTCAGGCAGGTAGATTTTGGGGTAGATTGTCTCCTGGGCTGCTGGAAGGGGGTCGCAAATCTGAGCCCTCTGTAGGGGAGGGCTAGGACTGCCTTTCGCCTTTGCAGCTGGTGACCAGCAGGTCGGGTTTGGGTTTGGTGCCTCTGCGGCTTTGTGCAGACCAGCTCCTGAGGCACAGGAACCCAGAAGTCACTCAGGCAGGTACCAGGGTGCGGGCTAGGTCAGGCATATTCCACCCCCCTCCCACAATGGGAATTGGTGAGAGAGTATCCAAGAGGACTTTTTTTGGAGAACCTTCAGAACAGGAGGAGAAGAGTGACTTAGGCTTCCAATACCCAATATATAAACAAAACTGAAAGCCTGAAACCTAGACAAGTCAATACTTCACAAACAAGGAGGAGGAAAGAAAAAAAAAAAAGCATCTGAAGGAGGAAAGTAAAACCATCCCCTAACATAGTGAAAAGGTATTTGTGATCTGAACCACAAAAGGGAAGCCCACATGCCAGGGACACGGCGAAGGGACAACATGGGAAAGGCACAGGAAAATCCTGCACCAAGCGCTACCAAACCAGTAGGAGATAGCTACAATAGGAACCCCTTGGAGGAGACCCAAGGAACAGATCTTAGAGGAATAATTGCAGACCTATGCAGAAAAATTAAAGAAAATAAAGAATTCAGAGAACTAAAGA